>VZRZ01003270.1:770575-834996 GCA_013398175.1 Climacteris rufus
GGAGGCCGGGGTGGGGGGCGGCCGGGCGGGGCAGTGGCACCGAGGGGGGCTCTGCGAGGTCTCCGGGGAGAGGCTTCGGGAGAAGGAGCAGGAGCAGGAGCGGGACGTGGCCCGGCCCTTACCGTGCCCGTCGACGAGCACCCCTGGGTGCTGGCTGTGTGCCTCCCGGTGTGCCCGCCGGCAGCCGGATGGCACTGGCGGTGCGCGGCAGCAGCACCTGCCGTGGGCACATGGCAGCGGGCGCCCACTGCCCTCGGTGCGTGCCCTTTGCGGGCGCCCGGCAGCCCCAGCCTGTGCCCACTGCTGCAGCCAGCGGCTGCGGCTGCCCCGGAGCGGGGCGGTGTGGCCCGACTCTGCCTCGCCGTGTGTGGCATCGGGACGGCGAGGGCGACCTTCAGTCACCTCTTGGTGCGCGTCACTCCGCGGATGAGCGCTTCCCGTCGAAACTGGCCTGGAGCTGGAAGGCGTCAATGTGTAACGCGGGGCTCCGGAGCGGGGCTGTGGGCTGGCCCCCGAGGGCGTGGGGAGGGGAGAGGCGAGGCGAGCCGGGGGCTATAAGAGGCCCTCCATGCCCACGGAGAACCTGGCCAGGGGGCACGGGCGGATTGAGAGAGCAGATGCCGAAGGGAGCCCTCGCAGGTTGTGATGCGTAAGGAGACGCACACCGTGCTCTCGTTTGGCAGAAGAGTTCTCTGGTAAATCGTGCTGGCTGGTGGTTTGTAGCAGCGCCGGTCACATCTGCCCGCATGGATGCGTGCTAGGGTCCGAGAGGCAGTTATAATTGCGGGGGGGTTCCATCCCCTCTGGAGCAGTGAGGCTCTGCAAACAGGTAGGACTGGTTCTGCTGAGCTGACAGATTTGTACGAAGCTGGCTGGTTTATGTGCTGCTCCATTTATACTTCTTAATGTAAACTAATTTTACACAATAGAAAAACATTATTATGTTGTCGGTAAGTTTTGTTCTGGTATTTTGTTGTGTTTTCAATTTCACACTTCTGTCATCTGGCAGAAGTAGAAGGAAACATTGATATTGACGAGCCTCTTGCTTAACTTACAAAAGGGCAAGTAGTGAAGTGTGAGAAATAGACAGACCTGAATGAGGAGAACTAAAAGGAAAATATATGTATTCAGTGTTACAGAACTAAAAATTTTAACACAGGAAGTTACTGTAATTAGAACATCAGTTAGTCTGATGTCATCGAAGTACTGATGCATCTTTCAGTGAATTTAATACAATGCTTATGCTGTCACGTCAGTGCCTGTGCAGATGTTTGGATATGATACATGTTAAAAGCAACTGTAATGCATTACTCTCGTGCTCTAGGTGTTACTTGCAAGCTAAGAGTAGCAGAAACTTCAGATGATAATTGCAAGAACATGCCTGAAAAATAAATAGAAATTGACAAGAAATCGGATTCATCTTAAAATGAGGGATGTTACTATTCTGGCTGGTACTTTTTTGATTTGTAACAGTGCCTTGCAACACTTGACCAGCCCAGTGTTAATCACGCAGTGTTTGTGCTGACATCGGCTTTCTCTGTAGCCATGTGCTGCTCGCAGAGACCAACGCACTCACCCAGGCTCTGGTTGCACAAAGAGCAAACTGGAAACAATCATATTGCTACTGTCTTTCTCAAGATTCCCTTTGCCACAGATTAATACAATTTCTGTGCTGAGGGCTAATGCTTCAGCTGTACTCGTGTTCTCTTTTTTTGTGCTCATCTGTCATCTTTAAGCCAAATTCTAAGATTTATAGAAAGGGAGCTCAGTATTGTGATAATGCTGCTCAGAGCAAAGCAAATAGTTGCAGCCAGACACTTCTCTCTTTCCACACTGAAACTGTTGTTCAGTTTGTTCTCTAGGGTTTCTTTTTGTTGTGGTTGGTAAAGGCTTTCATCAGGCAGCTCTCTTCCTCTGATTCTTATTCGCAGTGAGTACACTCACTGAAAGGCTTTTTCTGACCAAATTTCAAGTTGCTGTTCAATTCTTTATGCTTCTTGTCTCTATTTCAGTGTTTTTAATGTAATTTAATTTCCTGGAAATTATATCCTGAAACAATATCTCTAGGTTTTGTGAACAGTAAGGTTTGTGAAATCGTTCCGACCTGGATCTTCAACCCGTGGTTGTTTGTCTGTTACCAGGATCACACAAGTCTTCCTGGTTGGTTCTGAGAAAAAAAAAAAAACAAACTATTGATCACTCTGTTCTGTGTGAGTTTCTGCTTCCTTATTTTTGGTGTCCACATTAATCTGCACAGTCTGTGTCCTCCTTTTGCAGAGATAGAAAATAGTAAAAGGCACTCTGGATCCCTCCCAAGTCAATGCACAGATTTGATGACCATGCAAGTGGTGTTGGGAGTAGTGAAGGTTTAATTCTCACTGTCACTTTTTTTCTCTGCTACCAAGCTATTATAGTAGAGCTTGACACCTTCAGAGAAGCATTAAATAATATGCCAATAGAAAGTGGATTCATATTCATGGTCCCAGCAGCAGCGTAGTGGTCCAGGACATCTTTGTCTGTTGTTCAGAGGGCTCTGAGGAACAAGCTTCTCACACAGGTCTGTCAGCTCCCTGCTCTCTGCAGGGCAGCCTCAAGCCTTCAGGGGAGGTAGAAAATACACCTCAGTTTAGGTATCACCACACAGCAGTGTGAGGTGAAGGAACAGCCTGCAAGGAAGGGAAGGGAAAGCCAGGTCACATCAGTCCTTAAAAACAGACTCTGGGACTTTATAGATCTGTTATCCCTCTGAGGATGATTTCTGGGGGGAAAAATTATGGGTTTTTTTTTTTACTCTTTGCTTAACAATTGCAGACTGTAAATGGCTTGGAGCATTTAGAAAATAGAGATGATTTTGATGCCTAAAATTTTGTTATTTAGCTAAAAGATGCAAAAGAGAACGGTGATGCAAAATAGGAGTTGTCAGGCTGTAGAATGTCAGCTCTTCTGCTGCTGTAAATTGGGAGCAGTTGGTTAAAGTCAATAATGCTGTGCAGCCTTGCAGCAGGTGATGAATTAATCCAAAGGTCTTTTAGTCTTTCCATTAGAAAAGACTATGTGACCTATGACTATGAAAACATTTTTCCTCTCCTGCCCTGTCCTTCCTTCCTCCCCATCAAATGTTTAGTATAGCAGAACTGAACTCAGAGTTGTCTTTGTGCCAAATTTTAGGGCATCAATATAGTGGAAATCAATGTAACAGCTAAAGTGTGTTTGTTTTCTGAAGTTTACTTTTTAAACAAGTATGAGTTGAGGTTATTCCATGTCTACCTCCACCATTTTAGAGTTTTTCTGAATACTTCCTTGCTTTGTCTCGGTGTCTGCTCTTGAAGTTGTTACTTATTTCCACTGTTTTTAACTCTAGGCAGGGATAAAACCAGCCAAGTGATAATTACTTGATGCGTGGAAAATTACATAGGTCAGCTCCTGGTGGCTGCATTCAAATAAATCAAGTATTTTGTGTAGAAATATGGGGATCCCCTTTTGCATAAGGGTATTGTTATAGGAAAGTCCCTATAAGCTTTTTAATGCTTTGATACCACATGGTGTGGAATTATTCTGTCTATCCCAGCTGCCACCCTTGCATCTCATGAGATCAAGGGACACTCACTAGGCACTGGAGTAAGTCAGAGCTTACATTTATAACTGAAACAAATTACTTTGTAACATTTGTAACATTTGTAACTGGGAATGCTGTATCTTGAGGGACAACCAGTATGTTAAAATTGTAAATCACTCCTAAAGGACCTAGAATGTCAAAATGTATTTTACATTAGTAGAAAATGGTTTTGTTATTTTAGGGCTCAAGGCTGCTGTCAGTGGTTAATTAATTGCAGGGGATCAGTACTTCTCCACTGAGATAACTTGATTGCTTCTGAAGTTCCTCTGAAAAGATATTTAAAAGAAGAAATTTCATGTGAAGCCACCATTTTTTCAGAGTTGTGTTCACTGCTGCAGAGATACTTCGGCTGAAAACTTGCTTTGTTCTTTTTCTGCAGGTAGTCATCACATGAAGGTACATTTATAGGAAGGTGACAGACTTTTTTTGTCATTATCCGTAAGTATCTACCCTCAAAGTAGCATTAAGTGCATCTATAAACCAGAACTGGCCTTTTTCATGTCTCTATACAATTCATGAAAATTTTGTACTGTAGTGTTTTTGTAAGTTTTCCATGTGAATTCTTAAAAATTGCCCAAGCAAAGGGTGTGAGGAGCTTGAATGGAAATTCTGTTATTGTCTACTTGTTTACACCATTGCTTTCATACAGCAGTAATTTTTTTCCATTTCCTCTGGGTTCGAAGTCAAAAAGTCAGTGCAATGCATTTGTTTTTCTGCTTTGCCTCTTGGGAGCCTCCCAGAGCAGAGCTGTTACTGCTGCAGTCTTAATGTGTAAGCTGCAGTGTGAAGATGGTCCTTGAGAATGTTTCATGAAGAAATCTTTCTATCTGCTAGGGTAAAGGAAATAAAATTGTTGAGAATCATATGTCTGTTTAGTGACAGACCAAGGAACAGAACATGGGTTTTGTGATCATCACTGAACCACATTGCTCCCTGTAGAGAGGGTGTGCACGTTGGTTGCGTGCACAGGGGGACTCCAAAGCAATGCAGCTTGGAAAACCTCTAAATGCTTTCCTAGATTTTTTAAAAGTATAAATTCCTGCATTCACAAACTAGTCTGAGAAGGAGTGAGGATGGTGGGTTGTTTAAAGCCATAGGTGCATAGGTGGTGGATCATGCCATACCAAGGGGTAAGGGGGTGTTTCTGGAGTCCAAGAAGTGATTGTCAGTACAGGGAAGGGTGGTGGGTGCCAGCTGCACAGAGGGCAGACGCTCTAACAAGTTATAGCAGATTTTTGTGTGTGTGTTTACTGCTGTCATGTCTTGGCATATAAGCCACACCTGTACACAGTCTTAGGGTTCACTTCACTAATATATACGAAGTGATTTTTGGATGCTACCCTCCTCTACACATCACTTTGTTGACAGAACAAAGTACTAAACTGTTACTACTGCCAAAATGTCAGTCTTTGTCTTGGTCTGCCCCTCCCAGAGTGCACTACCAGGTGGCAAACACCTTGCTAAACTGCAAGCTACTATGCTATGACAACTAAGTAGAGATTTTTTCCTTTTTTTTTTTTTGAACTTTAGCTAATATTTTTAGAGTTGTGATTTTAAAAAAATACTATATTGTTTAATGGAGTTGTTTTATACTTGTAGATTTTTTTTGTCTTTCAAGTCTATGTGCTTCATTGGGGATATTCATTGTTTTAACAGCAGGTGACCATGTGGCTTTTGTGTTGAACTGTGGCAGATACTGCCTGAGGTTTTCACAAAGCCTCAATAACAACGAGCAAATTAAATGTTCCCCTTTTCTGCCATGCAGTGCTGATGTTTGTATGAGTTTTTGTGCTTTGTGTACTGGCTCTGTGTTACACAGAAGAGGTGGAAGTGTGGTCCTTCTGATTTTCACTGCTGTGCTGTGCCCTTTCCCTGAAGGATGGCTGAAACAAGCCTCTGTTTGAACGTGCACTTCTCTGTACAGCTCACTTGTGTTCACAGACCTCTCTCAGTCACTTGGCTAATGCTCTGTTCTCTCTGGGTTTTGTTGGCACAGGTGCTGCCCCTACCTGTGCACCCTCCTGACAAGATGGTCTTTCGGAAGCCACCAGATGGTGGCTGGGGCTGGGTGATCGTTGTCGTCTCCTTCTTCACTCAGTTCCTGTGCTATGGATCACCGCTGGCGGTGGGAGTCTTGTACTTAGAGTGGCTGGATGCTTTTGGAGAAGGGAAAGGCAAGACTGCTTGGGTTGGATCACTAGCAAATGGAATTGGATTGCTTGCCAGTAAGTGCAGGAGCAGTATCTATCTTAAATTAAAACATTGACAATAGATGCTTTCATCTGTGTGTGCTTTTGGAATTATGTCAAAGACAGCTGCAAATGAGGATGCTGTATTTTTATTTTAGGTCAAGATGGGGAAGAAGATTACCTTTATAGTTCCACTACGCATAAACCAGAGCAAAGTAACAATGAAAGAGCAATAAAAATACTCCCTTTAGAAAATTCAAAAGTATTGTATTTGAATAAACTCAAAAAGCCACACTCTGGGAAATGGAATTGCAATTCTGTTGATGCAATTTATTTTTTTTCTAAGTGAGACTTTAAGACTAGCATTTACATTATTGTCTTGAAATCAGAGCAGACTGTTAGTCTAAAATGGTTCACATGCTTTATGGAAAAAAAGTCAATTAATAAACCAGTTACTAATTTTTCAACTCTAGCAGTGAACCCACCAGTTAGAGTGGGTGAGGGCTCCTTTCTGCTCTCTATTTGAGAAAAAACTCCTTCCTTCCACTTTATATACCAAATAAACAGTGTCACTTGAACAGAGATTCAGTGATTTAAAAGCAGAGATTTAGGGAAGTAAAACACCACCTTGAAATGCTGTAGATTGTTGTTGTTTTGATATCGAGCATGGGTATTATAGTGGGTCATATCACTAACTTCTGTTTTTCAAAGATTCACCATGGGAACTATTGTCTACTTGCTGAATCTGGGAAAAAATTGCCTCAGTTGCAGGGCAACTGCAATAACGTCCTTTAATGGGCAAAGTGCAGCTCAGGATTCTGAGGAAACCTCTTAAAGATGATGTTCCAGTAGCAAGAGACCTGAATGAAGAGCATTGCTTTGTATGGCACTGGAACTGATCCAATACGGGTGGCACACTCGTGCTAGGGTTTTGTACCACCAGCCACAACAGAAACAGGCAAAGGCAGGTGGCTCACTAACCACAAGAGGACTATAGATTGCTCTTCCATCATGTTAATTTATTTTTCTGTTTTAAGGGTATTAACTCCTGCTATTAGTGCATCAAGACCTAAATAAACTTGAGTGAGAAAGTGAAGTGGGAGGCAAATAAGGATAAATGAGGTAATTACTCAAGGAAAAACTAGGCAGAAAGGAATTGCAAGATAAGGGGTAAGGGAAAAACTGTTGTAGGAGACCAGAAGTCTCTGGCTCTATTAAGAGCCTCAGCCCTTTTTCCCTTGTGTCAACACGGTGCTACTTTCCAGATTTCTTAGTGCCCTGTGTCTTGCTACTGTGAGCAATTGTCAGCAGTGTGCTTTGTAGCTGTGCTGGTTTTGGCTGGGGTAGAGTTCGTTTTCTTCTCAGTGAATGTGTTTTGGATTTGTGCTGAACACAGGGCTGATAATTTAGAGATGTTTTTGTTACTGGTGAGCAGGGCTTGCACAAAGCCAAGGCCTTTTCTGCTGTTCCTGCTGCCACACTGGGGAGGAGAGTGGGGGGTGCATGTGAAGCTGGGAGGGGGCACAGCTGGGACAGGTGACCCCAGCAGTCCAAAGGGATATTGCAGGCCATGTGGCATCATGCTTGGTACATAAAGTGGGGGGGGAAAGGAGGAAGGGAGAGAGATGTTTTGAGTGATGGTGTTTGTCTTCCCAAGTAAGCATCACATGTGATGGGGCCCTACTCTCCTGGGGATGGCTGCACACCTGCCTGCCCATGGGGAGCAGTGAACTAATCCCTTGGTTTGCTTTGCCTGTGTGTGGGGCTTCTTCTTTCCCTGTTAAACTGTCTGTGTCTCAACCCATGAGTTTTCCAGCTTTTAGCCTTCTGATCCTCTCCCCCTTCCTGCTGTGGGGGAGTCAGCCAGTGGCTGCGTGGTCTTGGCTGTGGCTGGAGTTAAAGCATGACAGCAGCAAATGGAAACTTCTGTGACTGAATAATACAAATCAAAGGTGCTATTGTAACTGATTTTGTTATGGAATGATTAAATGACATTTTGACAGTTTAGGAGAATGGCTGTCTATGTGCTTTTATTCTTTCAGTTTCGCATTTGGAAGAGTTATAATTGTTCCTACTTTTTATGCCTTCAAAGGAAAGTATAGGGAGGGTCTTTTAATTGCATTGACATAATCAGAGTTGACTGAAACCAAATTCTATGTTCCCAGTTTTACCTGAAGTGAAAGATCCTGCTGTCCTTATCAAGCTGGGATCTGACCTTAATGATAAATTTACTTTCAGTAAACTTGTTGAAGGGACACTAAGTATCATAACCTCTACCTAGAACTAGAATGCTCTTGACAAATTACCATTTTTCATGTAGGTTTCATAGCAGGCCTTTCTCAGATCTAGTCACTAATGTAAATATATGGGTTTTCAGTGAAAAACCATATGAATACAGCAAAAGAGAACTTGCTTCTGTTCTTATTTTTGCTCTTCCAGTATTACAGGCCAGGTGGGACCATTGTGTGTTGTAGCCTATGTTTAGTAGATGATGAGGCCAACTGAATGTTTCTAAATGAGATTATTTTCATGTATGTGAGAACATATTATCTGTAGCTTAATAGTCTAGCAATCTTGCTAAGCAAGCTGATTTCAGTGGCACTATTGCAGGTGTGAATGCTAGTAACAGGACAGTTTTATCCCAAAGCCTTCCAGAAGCCCTCTTGCCTTTTACTGCTCCTAAGTTGAATCACAGCATCATAGAATGGTTTGGGTTGGAAGAGACTCTAAAGATCATCCTGTTCCACTCCCCCTGCTGTGACAGGGACACCTTCCACTAGACCAGGCTGCTCAAAGCCCGTCCAACTTGGCCTTGAACACTGTAAGGTATGGGGTAGCCACAGCTTCTCTGGGCAATTTTCTCTCCTAGTATTTTTTGTTCTTTCCTTTCTCCACCTTTATTTTGGTTCCCAGTCTCTGATCTGGTTATCCAAAGACATTTTCAAGTATCTATACTCTTAAAGCAACCCATGTTGCAAGCAGAAAATGCTGTAATTCTCATTTGGTGTAGAACATGTTTGTTTAGTTCATTCTCTGTCTCTTACAACTTCTCAGTAATTAATTTTCTCCTTAAAAGTATACAATCTTATGATACAAGTTGTTTAGTTTTAGTTTTCAGCTGATGAATAATGTTATCTTTAAGAATTATATTTTGAAATGCCCCTTGATTAGTGTGATGGATGTCTAGAGAATGCAATCAAATTACTTCTACATTTTCATTAAAGCCTGTAAACTGATACAGTCTTTTTGCCATGGTACAGAAGACTCCCACACTTTTAATTAAGGCCTTACTAGAGAGCCATTAAGACTGTTTTGTGAGCTCTCTTCAACTGAACATCACCTTTCTAAAGCTGTAGATGCCAGACTGTAAAATGGATGTCAGTTATGGCAGATTAACAGTTACAGACAGGAAATAAGTTAGTGTCCATTTTCTTAGGAAGACTTTTCTCATTGATAGCACCAGCAATCATGGTCACTAACTTCTGTAACAGAGAAAGTTATGTCCAGTGGCTCTGCTCTATTAGTTCTGTGATTTCACCAAACCCAAGAAGATATGCATGGCATCTGGCACAGAAAAAAGTTCTGTGTCTTCTCCCCTTCCCTCTGTACATGCACTCTGAAACATCTTTTTTTGAGCAGCTGATGTTGGTGAGCACTTTCATGTTTGCTGCATTGGTATCCTCTCTAAAATGTTTACTTCTGACTTATGTGAGAGCTAAACTTAGACTGGAGACGTAGAAACCCAGTACAGCACCTTGTTTATTTGGATTCGTGTCCTGGCCACCTGGTGTTCAATTTCTGTCCTTTTGCTCACAGCACAGACAGCACTGCTAAGGCCAGTGTCCAGCCCTGAGCTGGACTGTTCACCTCATCAGCTGGAAAAGGGGACAGGGACCTGGTTGATGTTTTCCTCACAGGATGACTTGGGTTATAACTTTCTGTGATGTGACCTCAGTGCATTGGAAGAAAGGTGCCTAAAACAGTGAAAAACAAGCATCAGTGTTATTGCAGAAGGCAGAGGTGAGACCTTCTCCACAGAATTAGACCAATGTTACAACATTGGTCAGGCTGTGGCAGATGTGGCACAAGGCTCCAGGGCTTGTTGCATGGGAAGAAATTGAAAAAGCTTAGTACATTTTCCCTACTAAAACAGGCCAGAGGAGGATATTTATATATATTCCTGAACATCATGTGTTTCTTCTGCACCAAGTGTTCTTAATTTTACATCCATTTGGAGCCTGAAATTAAATTTGATCCATGTTACACTTGTTAAAAGCAAAACAGACAAAGACCTTGGCGCCTGTAATTGGCACCACAGCTGTTTACAGTAAGAGTTGACTTCATAGTGTTTGGCATAGGAGGAGACACGAGCAGTGTCTCCATTCCTGCTTCCCTGCATTAATGGAAGGAGAACAAAGGGAAGATTCTCTCCTGAAAGGCATGCCTTGGTAATTTGATGGGATGTTTCTGTTGATCTGAGGCATTCAGTGCTAGATGTTTAAAAAGCTTAATTTTGTGTTTTCAAACAACAGTGTTACAACTCTAAAACCGCCTTTGAAGCATCTATGTATTTTTGGACAAAAGTCTCACACAGACACAGCCCCTACTGTAAAATATGGAAGCTGTAAGTAGCTTGTGCATAGTGAAGAGGGTGTCCCAAAGGTTCCTCTGAGAAGGAGCCCAGTCCATACAGCAATGTTTTCAGAACGTTTTCCAATCAGTTGGGAGTGTTGTCCAGTGTAAAAGGCTTTTTTCTGATCTATATTCATATCCAAAGTACAGCTATTTGGAGAATGTTGTATTTATTATAACCAGGTTTTAGAAGTGCACTTAATATGCAAAAATATTGTATTCTGTCCAGCAGATTTTGCATGCAGTCCATGAGCATTTTTTCTACTCTACAGCTTCAACAGGTCCTGACAGGCCCAGCAGTAGGGTGGGTCAGATTAATGCAGGTGATAAGAAAAAGGACTCAGTTGTCCAAAATTGTTTGTTTAGCAAAAGGTTTTATCAGTGTATGAGGTGAAGGAGGGACAACCCTCAAGATGAGCAAGTGGAGGGAGGGAGTGTTGGTTTGCAGACTTATTTTCACTCTATGTGAAAATATTGAGGAAGAAAGTGCTAGTTCTTGATGTCCATAAAACAAAACAGCTTTGTATTTGTCAGGAGGTCAGCAAATTGTGGTAGCTTTAAGTTCCTGTGTAAGCAGCAGATGTCTTGTTTTCGTGTCTCAGGGAGGACTCGCTGTCACATCCAGGTCTCACTGAGGGTAAAGTCTTTAATTGAAAGTAATCTTAGTAAAAATACCAATGTACAAACGATCCCTTCTAGGTGTTCTCCCTCTCTGGTCTCTATGAAGATCTACTGTGAAAGCCCATCTTTTTCCTGCTGCTGCTTCCCATTTTGTCTGGGGATCTTCTTGACTGCTCCCCTGATATCTGGGTCATGGACTGTGGGCTGTGACAAGTTGTGTGCAGAAGAGCAGGGTCTTACCCTGTGCTGAGTCTTTCTGCCTAGAGCTAGCTGTCATTCTTATAAACTGGGCTGGTAGCTTTTTTTGATAGAGTTTGGTCTAGTTTTAAGATCCATCATTTGCAAAGGAAAAAGCCCTAGGGATTTTATTTGTAAAAGAGGTAAATATTTATCAATGTCATAAAATATTGTACTAATTCCAGTGCTAACCCCTGGAGCTGCTTGGCAAACTGAACAAAATGCTGGCTTAAAAGCTGTTTTTCATGCTTTTATTTTTATGTTGTTCATATTAGGGTGAGAGTTGGCTAATGAAAACCCTTATGTGGGCTGAGGAGCTTTCCTCTGTGGCTGTACATAGACTCCTGCATTCTTCAGAATGCCCACTTTGAACAAAATCCACAGGGCAGGAGTTCACAGAGCAAGTCTCAATCCCATTCTGAAAGTTGGAGTTTTTATTAGAATTAACTGCCTTGAACCCACTGTGCTTCAATTACTTGCAAAGAATAGCAAGTTTGTGTACAGTGAACTCCTGTGCAAATACCATGGTAATAACTGAAGGTGCTGTGCCTGGAGGAAAAAAAATGCCAGTGCCATGGGAAACAGAGAAAGGGAAGCAATGTGAGGAGGCAGGGAAAAGAACAAAGATGCTGGCTGTCATGGGGATTTTCTTTTGTGACTTATTTTCTAGCAGCATGATGAGTGTGAAAGTAGTGCCTAGTGTGAAGGGGAAGATGGAGCTGTTTTTCTTCTCAACCCAGAGACCTATAATAACTATTTTAATACTTACACTGGTGTTCCTTCTTATAAACAGGGCCATTGCTGAGCTGCCAGGTCTCCTGCTGTGAGATGGCAGATGAATTCTGAGCTTATTGGAGCAGGTTCTTCAGTTTTGTGCAGGTTATTTTTGATGTTAGAGCGAAAAGATCTCTTTGTACTCTTTGTTCTCCTTTGGGACTAGGTTTTGTAAGTGGGAGAAGCTGGAAGAGCATCTCCTTGGACCCTTTCAGGGATGCTTTTGATCGTGTTCCAGTGGAGAGTGTCTGTGTCAGGTTGAAGACACATCTTACAGCTCTGTGTCTCTCTTGTTCTGGCTTGGGGTCAGAGGGTCCAGTTTCACTTCAGATGTTCTAGTAGGGATCAGTGAAGCCTGTACCAGTACCACCACCACCCCAGACTGGACAGAAACCTGCTGAAAGTAGCCTTGTCAAAATATAGAGAGCAGGTGGAAGGGAAATACTGCTTGTTTTAGCAAGGTAGTGGGTCAGAAATAAATAATAGAAGGAGTGCAAATTCCTCTGTTTAATTGAATTATTATTATTATTATTACTAACTAGTATTCTTTTAGTGTAGAAGAATTCTTTATGTAATACAGAGTCAATCCTTTGTTTATTTTTAAATCCCGTGGTTTTAGGAAACATACCAATCTTAATTTGCCAGTTCTAGCAATTAATTCTAAGGATCAGCAACAATCCAACACTCTCAGCTTTTGTTCTCAGCATGTTACTCTGCCCAGGTTACACTGGCCAGCTTTCATTCCCACCACGTACTGACTCTTGAGAAGCAGCAAGTGCTTAGATCTTTCTTTTTCATTGCTTCCAAAATCCAAATAAACCTTCCCTTCCCGGAACATTTTCTTGATTCCTCTGTAACTCTGACTCTTTGCCTGGATAGGCCCCAACTCAGACTCTGTTTATGTTCCCTGGGCAGATAGCTCTTATGTAGGGCAAAAGTTCTGACCTGCCTTGTCTTTGAGGATCATTTCACCTGCTAATGAATCTCTGCCTCTGCCTGCCAGCACTGCCTGTCCCATGGCTGGTAACCACAGGGAAAACCTTGCCTGCATTCCCAGCTGCTCACTCCTGTCTACAAACCTAGGCAAGCACCATCCCCAGGCTCCAACTGTTTACCTCGTATCACCTTTCTGGGCTCACCTCCCATCTGCTGGAGATCTGAGTCAGGGAGCACCAACCTTAACAAATGGCAGACTCCAAAATCACTGCTTTTGTGGATTGAATTGACCATGGGGTGTATGTGTATCACTTGAAATGAGATGCAATGTGGTGAGGTGGTTTTGTTTGTTTGTATTGAATAATGTCATTCATCTGTGTATCTAAGTTCTAATCTCAGAGTTGCTGAGTTTAGTATCATGGGGCTTGTATCTAAGTTTATGTATGAATGTTTGGAACTGCAGGGTTTCAGATAGGTTGTCTTTGCAAGCCAAGTCCCTTGCTGGTTGCTTATTTATGCAGGGCACCAAACTTGCACGCTGCTTAAGACTGAAAGGTGTATTCCAGGTCACACAACTGAAAGTAAGTGCTTGTTCTACAACTACTGTGAGGAGAGAACTGGCTGAGTAGAGGCAGGGTACAAATTCTGACTCACTTTGTTCTTGTTTTGAAGAACTAAGAACCAAGATTATTGGGGGAGTAACCTCTTCTGAACTTAAATGTTGCTCTGGCTGTTCTCAGTAAGTGACTTTTATTTTCTGTAGTTTTACAGCAGAAACTGAGATAGGTAGTCAAGAGTTGTTTGGTAGAACACTGACTAGCAGGTCTTTAATCTCCTCAAAAATGAGGGAAGAGTAGTGTTGGTCCTTGTCTGGTACATCAGCAGATATGCCCCCTATATAAGCACCAGGTGGCATTCTTACCGTGATTATGATCCAAAGTTACTCTTTTTCCATTTCAGTTTTATAAGTCTCACATCAAGATGAATACAGCTATTGCCTTTCTGAAACACAGTTTTGGTGCTCTGTCAAAAAATACCTGCTTGCTTAAAGCCTGACTGATGGTCTGTCTTGGTTCCGTGTCTCAAGATGAAGACTGTTTTCAGAACCTTTGTGTAGATTGGGTGTGTGGTGGCAGTGTTACAGTCCGATAATAATTGTATCTTCCTATGTGTAAAGAATGTTTCTCTCACTCCTTCCCTCCCAGCCTGGGGACTCTTTCATGGCCTTGGTGTTCAGTTTCTCCTTGAGCAAAAATCTTGCAAGCCTGCCCTTGAATGTTTTTATACCTGACTGTTTTTAAGAATCCTGTGAAAATGAGTACTCTGAATTGTTATTTAGTATAATTATATCTTTAAATAATTGTTTTAAAAAACATTTCCACAGATTGATTTTATTTAGGAGTTCTGCCTGGTGCTGGTATTTACTAGGAATGTTTTTCCTGTTTTTTCCTCTAGGTCCTGTCTGCAGTATATGTGTACAATCTTTTGGAGCAAGACCAGTAGCTATCTTCAGTGGCTTTATGGTGGCCGGGGGCCTCATGATGAGCAGTTTTGCACCTAACATATACTTTCTATATGTTTCATATGGGATAGTTGTTGGTAAGAAACACCTTCCATTCATGTTGAGACTTAGTCAATTATTTTGAGTCTTAGTTTATGAATATGAAATGGGAAACTGATTCACAGAGGCAGTGGTAGTCTGGGGCTTGATTTATCAAGGAATACTTTATTTTTGGGCAGGGAGGGATGTTGCACAGGCAGGCTGTTACCATGTAATAAAAGATAAAAGCAATGTACATGTTGGTGAGGGTTTGAAAACAGTTTGTCTTCTGTTGACACAATTGTTAGAGATGGAGAAGCTGAGGTTTTACCTAAGGGCTGGAGTCAAGCAGGTCTTCTGCACGCACGAAATGCCAGTCTTAATGGAATAATATGTCTTCTGGAATTTTGTCATGTACTCATTCTGATTTGATAAATTAGAGCTCATTAGGGAGCAATGTTCTTCTCCACATAACTGGATTGAGCCTAAAATGCTGTGCTAGAGGCAGGAAAGCGCTGCTCTCCCGGCAGGCGGTGACCTGCCCCTCCGTGCTGCAGAGGGCTGCTGTGGGAGCCTTATCAAATTAACTGTGTCAGGAATTTGGGCACCTCTCTGGCCAGCGGGGCCCGGCGTCGTGCTGGCCGGGCGCGGTGCCACGCGGAGGCAGCTCCGGGGCCAGCCCTGGGCTCCGAGCCCGGCAGCCCCTGCACACCCACAGGGCTCGGCTGGGGAGCTCCCCGGGCCGGCCTGCCGCACACAGCCCACGGGGGAAGGGAGGTGGGGCCCTGCAGGCAGCCTGACCGCCCTGTGCTGAGCCACAGCGGAAAGGTAAAAGCCCTCAGCAGCCAGGGTACGCCACTGCATCACCTGTGGGATAGCAAAGGGTCACTCATTCCCCACAGGATGTAGCAGGCTTCATTTCTAACTCTCTTTCTCAAGGTCTTGGATGTGGCCTTTTGTATACTGCAACAGTTACCATCACTTGCCAGTATTTTGACAAACGCAGAGGCCTTGCACTTGGTCTGATTTCAACAGGTATGACTTTTAATTATCATTCAAACTTTTCAAATCTGATACAGTCACTGTTACCCTGGTGATAAAAACCAGGGGATTACGTTTTTCTTGGTTACTGCTGGAAGTATTTCTTAAATCAAAACACCAGTAGCAATGAAGAGAAAAATTCAGGCTTCAGATGAAATAGTAACTACACTTGCAGGTGTGTGCTAAGGGGTATCAATACAGATGAGGAAAGGATATTCAATGAAGTGCAATTAGGAGGGGAAACGTTCCAGAGTCCTCTTTTTTCTCTTTGTTCTTACACAGAATCAGAGGTGAGAAAGAGATTGGTGATGCAGCATGTAAATGCTGCATCACCATTACCTCACATTAGCTGTAACTTTAAACTTTCTAATGGACCAAATAGGAACTGTCAAAGACAGCTGTTGTCCCATGCCTTGCTTCCTGTGTGTCACAGAGTGTCTCCTCTGATCTGCTTTCTCAAGTAGCTGTTAGTGAGGAGACATAGGGTCAGTATAGTCAGTGTTGTGAGATGTTGATACCAGATCCACACAAGCTGAATAAAGGGGAATTTCTGCAAAAATGTTTCTTGGGATAATTTTCAGTGGCTTTTGTTTGGATTCCACGTAGCTTGCCTTAAAGCCTGATTTTATTGAGCCCTGATTAATTTTAAAACCTGGAAGACAAAACAAGTGTGAATTTTGTAATTGATTTTTCCTGTGTTTAGCACCAAAGTGTATAAATGGCTTTAATATAACCTAGAGACAGTCTTCAGTACATAATTTTAAAATTTGTCTTTAAATTGACTTGAGAAACCAATACCCTGTTTTTATGAGAGGATATCCAGTGATTACAATGGATCTGTGCTCACTTCAACCAAGAGCTTTTTCTATAAATTAGTGGGATTGCCTCAAATGCTCGTGCTCAAGTAATTATTTACTCTTAAGTGTTTTCTTCTGAATGGCCAAATTTCTCAAATGCATGTTTAGTCCTGTAGAGCTCCAGAAATGCCTTGGGAGTAAACTCCCACCATGCAAAACCTGCTCCTTAAACACCAGGCAGTCAAGGGCTGCTGCTAGGAGGGGTCTTGGTGATTCCTTGGTCTGTTCCTGCTGTGGTGGAGGAAGGTGGGAGCAAGGAGGGGAAAGGGGGAAGTACTGGAGTGTGAAATTCTAACTGTGCTAACTCAAAATAGTACCCGAATGTACACACATGTGAGTGCATGGCGGAAGGATGGCTTTGATTTTTTTTCAGATGTAGTATTGGTCTTACTTGTTTCTAAAGTGTCTGCTAGTGTTATTTGTCATAAATTGTTCAGATGTTTTGAAAGACTTTTTTACTTTGTGGCTGCTCAGTAAAAACCCTGTAACTTCAAGAGGGATAATGACATTCCAGTTCATTAAACTGAGGAGAGAGGAGCACAAATGGTGTTTCTGTGACAGTGTATTTGTAGCTGCTGAATTGTAGAAGTCTGTTAGCGTTGAAGAACATTCTCAGTTCTACTGTTTAAACCAATCTCTTTTTCCTTTTGTAGGCTCAAGTGTTGGACTGTTTATCTATGCAGCACTGCAAAGAGAGCTGATCGAACTGTATGGCCTGGATGGGTGTCTGCTAATAGTCGGTGCCCTATCTCTAAATATATTAGCCTGTGGCAGCCTAATGAGACCTTTGGAGTCATCTCATTCCCCTCCACCAGAAAAAACGTGTGTAGACAAAGTCCCAGATCAATATTTTGTTTACCATGAAAAAGAAAAGACTGTTGAAGAAAACATAAGCATCCTTGAAAAGGGCTATATTGATGAAAAATGTGTGAACAATGTGCCTGATTGCAAACAGGATAGCATTTTGAATAAGAATGTATTGAGCTCAATAAATGTAAATGACAAAGACACTTATAAAAAGAAAGTTGTAGAACAGACAAACTTCTGCAAGCAACTCGCCAAAAGGAAGTGGCAGCTCTATTTGACCTACTGGAAGGAGACCATGGTTCTTTTTAAGAACAAAGTATTTTCAGCTCTCTTTGTTGCCATCTTGCTCTTTGATATTGGTGGATTTCCTCCTTCTCTGCTCATGGAAGATGTAGCAAGAAGTGCTAACATTAATGAAGATGACTATTATATGCCACTTATTTCCATTATTGGCATTATGACGACTGTTGGCAAACTTATTTTAGGAATACTGGCGGATTTTAAGTGGGTTAACACTTTATATCTATATGTAATTACCTTATTAATGACAGGAGTGGCCTTGTTTGCAATTCCATTTGCCAAAAGTTACCTTACATTAGCGATGCTTTCGGGGATTTTGGGCTTTTTAACTGGGAACTGGTCAATTTTTCCCTATGTAACAACAAAGACTGTGGGAATTGAGAAACTGACTCATGCCTACGGGATATTGATGTTCTTCGCTGGACTTGGGAATAGCCTCGGGCCACCAATTGTAGGTAAGGTCAAGGCAGATGGTGTAAACTGAACACAAGCTGGTCAGGATCAGACAGAATTATTTTGCATGTCTAATAATAATGGAGAGATGAAATTAAAATTTTCCACAAAAAATAAGGCCTGTTTGGCTGATTGTGTTCTTATTTTGGCTTTGATGAAAAGCACATTTCATATCTAAGAGACCAAACTGTATTTTAGGTTTGGCCTATTTTGTTTTGTTTTGCTTTATTTTGTAGTTTGTTTTTTTAATGTAACTTATTATTTTTAATTTTAATTTTTATGAGATTTGTCTAACTTAGCAGTGCTGTGTTACATTTAACTGATGCTCTTCTTTCTGATTTCCACCCTAGGTTGGTTTTACGACTGGACACAGGAGTATGACACTGCTTTCTATTTCAGTGGCTTTTGTGTCCTCCTGGGTGGATTTCTCCTGCTGTTGGCAGCCTTGCCCTGCTGGAATACCTGCACCAATCAGAGCTCCAAGCTGCCTCCAAATACTTACTCCTACAAAGTTGCATCTAACGCTTAGGTGACAACTGGAAAACACTTCGCGCCTTTTTATATTATACAGCAAAATACTTTAGTAATTTTTGACTTATTTATGAAGCCCACAAATCCTCTTCCACTAGAAAAATTCCATTGCTGCTTGTTGTTCTGTTCTTTTTTCTTCTTGTATTTCTTTTTTTTTAATATTATTTTTAAAAACTGTCTTATTTTGTCTACTATGCACCGTGTTTTCAGCCTTTGTCTACTGTAATTTCCTTTCACCCTGTAAAGGGGATGTTCTGCTGTATTATCAGCTGTACTTTTTTTTTAAGGGGGGGGTGGTTTGGAGGGGTGAAAACTTTAAAGCAAAAATGAAGGCCTGTTCCTTACAGGAGAAGGCTGGGAATTCTGTCACCTTCTGTAGGTCTCCAAGTTGCACAATTAGGCTTTACAAAACAAGAATCTGCCTTATTAAAATGTAATACTGTGGCAAGGTGCTTTTAACATCATGCTTAGATTAACTTTTTGTCTTTTTAAAGTTTCTCCAATGTACAATTAAGTGCCAATTGTGGGAAGGAGAAGAGGGGAAACAAAATCAAGCTTGTGTTGCATAACTGAAGCGAACGTTACGATGAAAGTAAAGATTCTTTCTACCACTGCAACTAAGAACCATGTTTATAAATATTGCACATTTTGTGAAGTCTGTTTATACAACTATTGAACCAAAACCTTTTAAACCAAGGAATAAATGTGATTGTTGAAACCATGAAAAGAAATGCTGACTTGGTTATGCAAGCTCATAATCTTTAGATCAAGGTGTTGGAGAGGTGCTCGGTGAAGCCCACAGGTGAGTGTTTCTAAGCAAGTCACCCACAGTCTGGTGGTACTGGGGGCCTCTCTTGTTGCACAACCACAGTTTTGTAGGTTGACCCTGCTGCAGAGAGCTTAATAGTAGAGCTTTCAACAAGGCAGACCTGATTAAAAAAGGGAAAAGGTGACAGCAGTGTCATCTCTGCTGTGTTTTTTTGGAATAGATACAGCAAGGAGAAAAGTTAGTACAAAGGAGCAAAGAAAAGCATTGGGGAGGTTAAACAAAAGAGGTTCAGGGAAAGCTGATGGGGAAAGAGTTGCAACACTTGAACACCAAACAGGTCAGCGAGGAGAGCCCTTGAAACCTCCTGCCTCTCTAGCTGCAGGCTACCCTGACGTGCATGCCGGCCTCGTGCTGGCAGGGCTGGGGGAACAGTGTGTGATGGTGAGGTCTTTCCCGAGCCAGGCAGGTGCTCCAGCAAAGGCAGGGTGACTCTGCTGACTCTACACTGCCCCGTGTGCCCTGTGCAAGGGCTTTTGCTTACAGAGCTGCTCTCGTGCCAGAGATGTGTCTGGTTGCTCTTGCATAGTAAGAAATCTCCCCATGGGTGGCACGTACTGTGCGCTTTGGCTTCTGGCTGGAGGCTCAAAGTTTAGTGGAGCGTGTCGCAAGCCTTGGGTGAGGCAGAAGTTCTGAGTCCTGAGTTACATCCTGCATGGTTGCCTGCAAGTGCCCAAGCAGTTCTCAGCAGTGCTAGGGGCCTCAAAGGTCTAATGTGATTCTGGCTCATAAATAATTCTTAAGATAAAACCCAGGCATGTAACGAGCCGCCCTTATTGCCGAAGTGTTGTGCAGAGTTACTGTGTTTGCACACCTCATTAAGCAAGAGCGATGCAACATCTAAGTGGGGCAGACATACGTGCAAGTAATGTTCCCTCTTCTGGTCCAAGGCAGGAAAATCCAGCTTGGCTTCAAACAGTTTTTGCTGACTTTCTGGGATTCACTTATGTTTGTTTGTATTAAAACATGACAAAGATGCAGTTAGTTTGTCTCTCTATTTTTTTTCCTCCATTTGTCAGCTGGGTGTAACTACTCTGTGGGTTTTCTTCCTGGATTGCTTATTCAGTGCATGTGGAAAAAAATATTGAGTGTTTTGTTGGGCATAAATGCAGCTCCAGTCCTAAATTGGAGTCCTGGGTATCTGATATGCATTTGCACCCGTTTTATGTGCCATTATTGCAGTTGTAGTCAGATTTTACCACGTGTATGTAAAAGTAGTACCATGTTTTCCACATCTGAAAGAAACTGCGGTGATGTAGTGGGTATAATCAGGGCATGTGTGCCTTCAGATTAATCTGTTAAAATTTCACTTCCTTCCAACAGTACGTTCTGAGTTCTTTAAATATGAAACCGATGTTAAATTAGTGGTCAGTCTGAAAAAATGCAGCTGGAATTAATGCTGATGATGGGGTGGTATGGAGCACACTTTTGCAATGGAAATGGAGTCTATTATTAGGCAGCCTGATATGTTTGGAAATATGACTAGTGATCTGTAATAGTTTCCTGATGTAACCCTACCCATCAGTGAGGAAAGAGCCCTGACTGTTGGGGAATTTTATTTGCCACTGCAGGCAATGTGTGTTAGGACTCCTCGACCCAGCCAGTTATTTGAGCACAGTGACTGCATTAATCTTGTCTTTAACTGTTAAGACCCAAGATTAAATGTTTTGGGTTTTTGCATTTTATTTTTCTAGTTTTGCAGGGTTCCTTTCCAAGAAGATATTTCTAGAGATGCTGCAACTCACATGTTATCTGAGACCCATTCCTCCTCCTGTCTTCTTGCTTCATTCAAATTGGCCCATAAGTTCAAATGGTTTTTCGAAGGTGGCAGGAGAGGTACAATGTGATTATTGGTGCCTTATTTGCTTGAAAAGTAGGTCATCAGCATTGCTAGGGTGGTAAAGGTGGTAGAGTAGGTAAACAGTTCTGCCATGTAGAATTCTGCATCACCTTGAATTTTAGAGTCACTGACAAACAGATCTGGGACAGATGGAATGAGATGCTTTATTGTATAAGAAAAAGTTATTGTTTATTGCATAAATTATTTGGTTACTGCGGAGTCAGTCATGAATAGAACATTTATCTTCTTATTTTCAGATCTTAAGAAAGTTTATTGTAGCTGCCAAAACACAAGACAAATGAAACTGTGAAATACTATTAGATTTAAAGTGTCCTCTGTGCCTGGCTGAATTGATGGGCTCTATCATTAGCTACAGAAACAGATTACACTCCTTTGGTAGCTGTTAATTTGTCTACATCATGCTGATCCTGGATTCCTGCATCCAGCACTGACATTGAACAATGTGCTGAGTAAGGGCTATAAAAATTGATAGAGATGGTTGCATAGCATTAAACTGACACTGAGGCATTTTTATTGGAGAGAGATTTCACTGCAGGCCTTTCAGGAGGGCCTTTCACATATACATAGGGTAAATATGTTTGGCTGAGCATGATACCAGTCATTAAAAATGGCAAAATGATAAATCATACAGAAATTGGACAGGTATGTCAAAGGAAGTAGAAAATGCTTATTTCCTATGAAACAATTTCTCGAATTCAAAGGACTCATTGCAGGGATGTTCTGCTGTAGACTCAATTATGCTGAAGAGCCAAGTTAAGGACTTGTCAGTCTTACAAGAAACTTACAAGAAGTCTTTAGAGACGTGACAAATGTGCTCTCTCCCTTTTGATTTTAACTTTTTGATAAAGATATTTATTCTTTAAAATTATGGCTTTTAAACAATCAAAGCAGTTCTCGGAGAGGATACACACATGCTCAGCCTGAAGGGTCCTGTATCATGTAATGAATTTTTTGCAGGAACTAAATCATAGAATGGTTTTAGATGAAAGACACACTTAAAGATCATCTAGTTTAACCCCCCTGCCTTGACATAGTGATTTCAAGTTTCTCAGAGTAACTGCTGTTCCTGGTTTGTTGTCACTTTCATAGCTCTGTGGGGAAGGCTTGACTCCTTTCCTTTATATCCTCACATTTTCTACAACAGTATCTTGTGTTAGTTTTCTTTAGTGTGTCCACAGTTTCTTACAACCTGTGGCTCACCTTTAGCTATGTTCAATGTGTGGAGTATTTACTCGCTTAGGTTTTTCTCGTTAGTAATAAATTATCACATCAGTCCAAGTAGACTTCATTAGCCCTAGTCTCACTTCATGTTGCCAGAAACTAGAGGCCCAGATGTCTGAAGTGAGCAACTTGCTGAAATTCTTGGCCAGAGCTGTATAAAGAGAATAAAATGTGACTGGTATGTATGCAAATTTCTCTATTTCTCTGCCTGCAGATGCTCAAGCCTTCATTTACCGAGGAATGGGAGTCTTGTGCACTTATGATAAGGAAGAGTGGAGATAGGGCTGTGGGGTCTCACTGCTGTGCTTTGTTCTCTTTGTGTCAGGTGCAGCTGTTGTGTGTGTTTGCTGTGGTTTTGGAAGGGGGAGGAGAACACACACCTGGAGCATGAGGTTTAACATGCAGCCCGCTCCAGTCTGCTCACTTTGTGTGCAATAAGGAACACCCTGCGATGCTCAGTTGTTTAACCTGTGCCTCAGAGGGTTCAGGGGAGCAGCCCTACACCCATTCTTTGCTGAGCCCCCGTGCTGCTGCACAGGGATAAGGTACAGTGGTTTTCTGCAGGGATAAAGCCACAGGCCACAGTTGTGTTTTCTGCCAGCTGAAGTGTTTCCTTAGAGCATCCAGCAGTGCATCTGTGTGGGGGATTTGCTGTAAATGCACTCACAGAGCCTCTGGAAACGTTTCCTTATTTTGTATTTTACCCAAGCTCAGCTGGATGTTTCTGTGGTGTGAACTCAGGTGTAACTGCTGGCACAACGTGGTTTATAGTGCACTGCAGCACATGACTGGGAAGGAGCTTGGAGCAATTCCTATGTGAGCTGCCTTTGCAGTGAGACTGCAGCAAATGCTCTTCTCAGCTGCCTCTGGCTCCAACCTTAATCTCACTTTGTCACAGTCAACCTTGCAAACTCAAGTTCATATAATTCAAATTAATGTTTTTCCCCGTTTTCTTCATTACAGCCTGAAAAATTTTCTGACTAACCCATGTCACAGCTCATGTTGAAAAGTAAACATGTTTTCAGTGATTCACAGTAGACTAGATGCAGCTGAGTAACAAGATTAATATCTACACCCCTTGTTTTGTAAATGCTCTGACCAACTCTATATTTACAGATCATATCTAAATTGTGTGGGGTTTTGTGTTTATAAGTTTAAAATTTGATATACGATGCACACATCAGGATTGATTAGGCCACACTGTCTTCTGTTGGAAGCAAATTACTTTGCTTTTTAATTAAATACCCCTGGGTTGGAGTGGCTCTCTCCCTGTTTTGCATTACTTAGGGGACCATCTTCACAAATCAGGATAACTTAAATAATCTGGCATTTCTTTCCGAGATTCTGTGAAGTACAATAAATACTTTGTATGAGGTTATGCAAGAGATCAGAAAAATGCTTAATTAAATAACATTTGCTTCAAGTTAAACAGAGTCATGTGGAAGTGCTGTGAAAAAGTAAGGAACAAAAAATATATTTGTGAGATTAGGCTTGACAATCTGGTACCTCCCTGGTGTATCCATTATATGAAACAATTAAGTAGTCACTATTCTGGGTGTGTGAATAACTATTTTGGCTAACAGAAAGATTCCTGGGAGAAATGGGGCAGAAGCAATTCCCACTGAGCAGACCATTACCTCGTTGCTTTAGAAACAGGAGACCTGAATTTGCATATGGCAGACTGAGTTACTGCAAACAGGGTTCATCATCCCACCTGAAGCTGGGAAACTTGATGGAGATGCTGCTGCCCTCTCAGTTCCTCCAGAGAGAAGACCTGCTGTTCAGGGTCTTCTACCTTTTTTTGAGTTTTCTTTAATTTTGCTCAAGAAGTAGTGCAAGACACTGAAACCTCTCCATAATTTATTTCTCCTTTTTCTACTTTTTTTTTTCAATCTCACCTCAAGTGCTGTGCAAGATAGGCAAGTGAAGCAGAGAGAAGGCAAAGACTAATCCTACCTTATTTCTTTACAGCTCTTCAAAGAGGCAATATTGTGTTGAAACTGTATTATTTATGAGAAATGGTAGCGTATGGTGCCAGAGATAATTGCTTCAACAAGAGATTTGCAGACCATGAGCTGTCTGGAGCTGAAGTTGGAAGCTGAGTTTCCCTTCAGCTGTGGGAAGCTGTCAGAAACCAGCAGCAGTTTGTGGATGGAGCCTCATGGGAGGTCTGTCTTCCTGGGAGGATGATTTGGGATGCAGAAACTGGCCAGGTACTTGCAACTTCTGCTGAAACTTGTCCAACATTTCAAAGTCCCTTTGAAAATGAGCAGACAGGGAACAAACCAAGATTGCAAAAATTTTGTGTAGCTTTGTGTTTCTCTTTTCGTCTTCCTGCTTCTTGGAAAAATGAACCTGGAATCAGCCAATTTCATGATATAGGCTGAAATAGAAATACAGATTTTAAATATTTTGTAGGGCCTGAAAAAGAGCTTTTGCTGGCTTCATTACAATAGTTTTCAGCTTGTGGCTATTTTTGCTGATGTTCTGCTTGTTAGCAACAACAGCAAGATAGTGCCTTGAGATAATGAAGCAATACTGCATTTTGAATGCTGACTTGTTTTCCCTGGAACAGCATCAAGAAAATGAGGAGGTTTAAGTGCCAGGTGGAGATTAGAGGAAGAAAATGAAATTCAAAACAGGAAGCAGAGAGAGGCAGGCTCCAAAACAACCTTCATGACATTTCACTCCAAGAGAGGAATATTGACAGTTATTGATCTGTCGCCTGCCAGTCACTTCCAGTTCCACAAAACTGCCAAGGAATTGTGCAGCTTTCTGCATGCTTTTCAAAGGCCATTAAAAGAAAATGATACTGGGGGGTTTAATGGGCTGAGAAGACCAAAAAACAACAACAAAAAAAGGGCCCAGCAAGCAGTCTGAGCATTTGCCTCCCACTGTTTCATTGGGCAGTTCTCCACATGCCTGTAATTCAGCTGCCTGGAAACAGCCTCTGCTGAGCCACCTCAGGACACCAACACATCCCTTGCCAGAGATGGGTTCAGATAGAGAGAAGCAACTCCAAGCTTGCCAGGTGCTGTGTCTACAGTAGGAAGGAGCATTGCCATGACTCAGGGAATATCTGCTCAGGCACAGCACTGGACTCCTGTGTGCCTGGCTGATGGAGAAGGGGCAGTTCCCATGTGCCTGTCTGGCAATGGCTGTGCAGACATGTCCATCTCTGTCCCTGGGTGTCCACTTCCAGAGGAGACCACCTGATCAGCTGTGAGCAGAAATGAAGTTCGAGGGGACACTGCTGTGCTGACAAGGACTTGCCTGGCAGGAGGGGTTGTGGCCTGTGTGCTCTTCCCATAGGCACAACAAAAAGCAATGCAAGTAGCAGCAGGGGAGAGCTGCTTTCTTGTCAGGACAGCAACTCTTCCTTCCTGATAATTTAACTTGGCGAGTAGGCAGAGTTGGCAATCAGATTGTTGTGATGAGGGATATGTGGCAACCAGTCCTTACGTCTGTGCTATGACTTTCACCAGCTAAAATGTAGGAAAACTTATATTGATACTGTGGCAATCAAAATAGAGATGCCTCATTTCTTGCCAATGGATTACCTAATAATAGATGCATTTTCCCCTGTCTACTTCTGTCTTGGTTGTAGCTCTTATTCCCATTTTTTTCCTTTTGTTTGAGAATCCCTGTAGTTTATCTACCAGGTCCATATACCATAAAACGTGCAGACTTGCAGAACTTACCAATTTTACAGTTTAAATTTATTGATGTTTAAAATCATGATGAATTGGAAGAAAATATGTGAATGCTGTGTGTGAAATGAAAGCCTGCTTTGAAAGCCAGTAAGACAGGTTTGTCTGACAGAATCTCAGCTGCGTGTATCAGGCCCTGACTGTTTTCCGTGATAATTCAGGGATGCTTTTATGGGCTTAGCTCACAAGGGCTGTCAAGGCTGAGGTGGTGCAACTGATGTATCATAGGATCACGGTGCCTTCTCTGACTCCCTCAGTTCCCACAGGGTCTGTTTGGCCCTTTTTAGCCCACGCTGTCCCCAGGCCCCAGTGCCAGGGTGGACAGGAGATGGGGCCTGGCAGCTGGGGGGTGCTGACCAGCTGGCTGGGGCACATGTGCTGATTTACCTCTTGGCAAGCTGCAAAAAGCTACACCACCAGCTCTGAAGTCCTGTGGGATACTACCTTGTGGTCTTCTCCTCCTGCAGGCTGGCATTTATTTTGATAGATGGGAAGAAATGGTTTTTAGGGCAGCTCAAATGATGTAGGTGTTGATGATGTGAAATTGTAACGTCCAATGTTCTGGATATGGCACAGTCAGTTCATAATCTTCTGATTTCATCAGCGTAATTAAGCACCTCCAGCAGAGCAATAACAGAGGGTCTGGAGTGTTTACTACAGGTGAGACAAATTTTGTGATGTTTTCATGATCTGATTTTTTTGTATTTATGATGTTCTCTGATCTTCTGACATGCTGAAAGGGTGGATCTCTTCAGTTATCCACTGGAAAAAAAGAAGACATAAACACCCTAAACACATCGAGTTCTCAACAGAAGTAAAATCAAGGCATCACAAATTCTGTTTTAAGATAACATTAAATACCAGAAGATAAGCAGTGTGACTGCAACACAGCATTTATGGTGGGCAATGCTTTAAATGAAAAACTGGCCAAGCTTTATGTGTGTGTTTATGAACACCCTGGTTCTGTTCTGATCCTGAGCACCCAGTGCTCAAAGCCTGCAGTTGGCATCAGCAGAGCTGCTTGTCCCAGTGTTTGCTTCAAATCCAGAGGCACCACAGCCTTTCCAGCTGGCTCTGGGCCATGGCAGCACTGCCCACATCACATCCCACTGTGACCTCTCTGCAGGGCATGTGCTCCCTGCTCAGCTCTTGCCCACCAGGAAGGGCTTTCTTTCCTGCTTGGCTGGATGCTTGGAGACTCCTGAAGCTGACACACAGATCAGTAGGTTAGCAGAGCAGGCTGCTTGCAGCTTTGAAGGAAAACTTTAATGAACCATGAAGCCTCAGTTAATAATTTTTCTTGCTGCTATTGTTTTTTACTGCTGCCGACAGTGGATTTACCTCTGCCCTCTCTCACAGGGATCCCGCTGTTCTGAATGCTTCTGTAAAAAACCTTGTTTTCTATGGAGCAAAACTAAACTTTTCTGTTTTCATTTCATGTTTATCTTCTCTCTATCTTTTTGAAACATCAGCAACCCTCACAAGCAGCCCTTTCAGCAGCTGGAGGCCCCCAGCCCCAGTGAAGAGAGTACAAAGACAACCCCTGGTGCTGGTCCAGCCCCTCACACGCCCAGGCTGGGGCACTGCCTTTCCTCACAAACCTTCCCCTGGGCGGCAGGGTGCTGGGAGAACAAAAGATTTGGTTTTAATTTAGACGTGGCCCTTGAAGTCAGGGTGGCTTCTCACAGCACCACACATCCTTTTCATATATCTGAAGTCCTGCAGGGGCTGACTTTGATCCAGAGGTTGTGAAGGACGGGCTGGAATTTCAGCTACACAGAATGAGCAGTTATATGTTTAATTTGTGCTGCCTGCAGCCTCCGGCAGCTGCCTGCAGCCCTCCGACCCGTGCTGTTTGGTACAAAAGGAAAATCCTGCCCAGGGCTGGCGGCTCCTTGCCGTGCCTGCAGCGGGGTTTGCAGGACCACCTCTCTGGCAAGCCTCGTGTGCCCTCTAGCTGCTGCGGGCTTCCAGGGAACGGGGATGTCTGCATTTTCCGTGAACCTTGCTGGAGTTTGCGGGCAGGACTTGAAAGCAAATTCTTCAATAATTGCAGTTAGAGGAACAGTCGAGACCAAGGGGTTGATTGCAGTGGCTGCTGCCTTGTTTGCCCTGTGATGATCCAACAGATAAAAGCAGTATTTGCTGCTCGGGCAGAGAATTTGTTGCTTTGAAAGGTATTTGCCTACAATTTACATGTTCAGCTGAAGCAGGGGAAGTGACATGTCAGCAGGATGACTCCTCTGGCATCTAGTAAGATGGAAGGTGGAAATGTGCTGTGGGGCAGGGAGCAAAGAGAGAGTTGCCATTTTTTTGGTTTTATTTTACAATGTTTGCACAGGACTTTTTGTGAGATGTTTCTCTGCAGAGTGCAGATTGCTGCTGGCTCACTGTCATGGTTAGCTGCGCTACTGGTGGGTCTGAGTGCCTCGAGCTTTTGACTGTCCCAAATGGACCCAGCAAAGGTGGGGAGATGCTCCTGCTCCAGCTGCCTGGCAAACACAGCAACAAAGTGTGTGAAGGCATGGAGGGTGGGAAAGCACTGCCTGTTGTGACTGGAGGGCAGCGGATTTGAACGCAGCGTGGGGGGAATGTCACATCAAAACCACCAAACTGCTGTGAGAGGGCACTCACAAAGGTGATATGGGAGGACCAATACATTTTCTTCTCTCTTTTAGCAGTCACATTTATATGGAGCACTGTTTGGGGTACAGCACCATCAACCTCAGAACCACCTGTGGGCCCAGCAGCTTGTACAGGTTGAACAGCCCCAGCTGTGGGGATGGACCCGGCAGTCTGAACAGGTTAAACAGCCACAGCTGTGGGGATGGACCCGGCAGTTTGTACAGGTTAAACAGCCCCAGCTGTGGGGATGGACCCGGCAGTTTGTACAGGTTAAACAGCCCCAGCTGTGGGCATGGACCCGGCAGTTTGAACAGGTTAAACAGCCACAGCTGTGGGGATGGACCCGGCAGTTTGAACAGGTTGAACAGCCACAGCTGTGGGGATGGACCCGGCAGTTTGAACAGGTTAAACAGCCACAGCTGTGGTGGTGGGCATGGGTGGAGCTTATCTGCAGGGACGAGGCCAGTCTGACCCTGTGAGGTGGTGGGGAGAGTCGTTGGGCTGGTCCCGGGAAGAGAGGGAAAGAAAGCCTTAAACCATGGCATTATCCAGATCTCATTGTGGGATCTTGTGGAGAGGTAAGTGGGCTAAAATTCTGCACTATTTTTTAAGTGGTATTCCCTCTACTAAGGGAGAGGGAATAATCTCTGCCATCTGTGCTGCACCAGTGTGCTGATGGAGTAACTGCTGCTTTTCTAGTCCTCCACCAAGGGGGTCTGGGTCAGCAACTGTGCTTTTTCTTGCCTTGTGTTTTTCTTTTTTTTGTTTGTTTCATGTGTATCTAGCAAATTTGTACTCTAAATCTCCCCCTATTAGATTTCAGTGCAACATTACTGGCTTCCTCATGGCTTATTTCCCAGGACAGGCTTTATATCTGAAGGACTTGTGAAAGATATTTGGCTTAGCTGCGTTCTCATCTTCCATATTCCAAAGACTGGATGGATCCTTGTCCATATAGTGGCCAAAATTATTGTGTGTGTGTTATAGAAACTTGTAGCTATAATATGTGCATCGTGGGCCATCTCATAATGTTTTACATGCTGCTGTTGCTAGCAGGCAGGATGGACAGCGGGTAGTGTGAATATCTGCAAACCTGCACTGCAAAAACCCACTCAAAAGCAAATATCAAGCCCGGGATCAGTGTGCTTCAGGAAGCTGTGGCATTGTGTGTGTGAGGTGCCATGGAAACATCTGGTGGTAACACAGCCCTCAGCTTGTGCAAGGTGCCTCCAGAGGGAAGTGCTGGCTACAAGGAATCCACTTTTACTAGGAGTTAATTTCTACCTTTCACAAACTCTGGAGTGAAACCACTGATTAAGAGGATGCCTAGCAATTATACCATGATAAGTTAATTGCAGAGGAGCAGCCCAATGGCTGCAATTAGCTTTGGCCAGCCTGCACAGGTGTGTGGAGGGGAAGAAAGGTGATGGTGTCTCCTGAGCAGCACAGCTGAGATAGTGGCACTCCGCTGCAGCCTAACATGGGGACAGGCGCCTCCCTCTCAATTTGCGTAAGTGAGCTTAAATCTGGCTGCTTCAGTCCTTTCTCACACCCCTTCTGAGAAGACTGATGGTCTGCTCGTCTGAGGAGGGGAAGGGGAGGGATTTAGAGTAATGTTGAACAGATATTTCAGAGGCTTTTTGTAACACCTTGCAGCTTATATACAAAATTGCTGTAAAATAGGTTTCACAGGTACTGATATTAGTTCCTTTTAGGTAACTATTCATGCTTTAACATTAAAATAATGTTTTAAGCTTGCCTCTGTACTGAAAGAGAGAAATGGGCTCAGGTGTTTTGAGTGGTGTGTGTGTGCTTTTGCCATGGCAGTGTTGCTGGCCTGGAGCTCCAGCTCGTGGCTCTGCTGTGTGAAAAATGGCTTCACTACAGCAGTTCAGCTCCAAAACCAGAGGAAAATCTCTCCTTTTTCCTTCTGAAAGCATAGTAATAAAAACATTTAAGAACAGGCTGGGTTTGCAAATGTAATAATGCTGCTACAAAAAAAAAAAAAAAATTAAATCCCTCTTTAAAATGACATGTAGATACTGTTTATATATTCCTAATGCAGCAATGATAAATCTGGATGTATCTGGTGCCTTGATAGGAACGTGAGGGCAGAATGCAGCAGGCACTGTGTCACCTGCCTCTAAGGCAAGCAGGGGGCTTGGGGAGGGGGGGAAGAGGTTGCGGGAGCCAGGACTCCTTTCGGAGTGCCGGGCAGAATTTTCCCCTTTATTAAATATCCCTGAGGGATATTATTCTTAAATAGATACATTTAGAATATATATATATATATATATAAAATATATAAATATATATTTAGGTATTTATTCTTAAACACACCCCCTGAGGTGCCCCTGTGGGGCTGAGGGGCTTCAGGACCAGCTGTGCCCATCCAGGGCAGCCCCCCATCCTCACAGAGCCCCTCAGGGACAGACATCCCTGCCACAGCCCTCAAACTTCCCAGCCCATGCTCTGGCAGTCTCTCTGTCCTGGCAGAATGGAAAAGCTGCTCCCAAGTGCAGGCTGTTCATGATTTCTTATGTTTTTGCATGGGTTTTTGTGGTAAGAATTTGGGATAACTGGGTGAGCAGACAGGTTGCCCTTCTGAGGCTCGAGCTGTGTCTGCTGCTTAAATTCTGCTTCTGCTTCCTCCATGAGTCTCACATCTTTTACCCTCAGGCATTAGGTAGAAATTCACAAATTTCATGAGGTTGGAAGGCTGTGCATCATCATGGGCTCAGCTTTTTCCTGAATTTTGGGACTCTTTTGAGGAACAGTGACCCCTCCCTGTCCTGAACACATCTCCCTTGACGTGAAGCCCTATTTTCCCTTACTGTAGGTGTGAGGGGGGTTTGTTGGAGTTTACCCCATCACAGGTCCTGCCTCAGCTCTACAGAAGCATATTTTAAGAATATACAGTAGAAATAAAATCTGTAGCAAGATGCCACAATGAGGGCAATAATTTTGCCAAAGTTGTAGACCTTTGGAGCTCAAAATAATAAAAGCCGGTCACAGCTTATCACTTGCCTGTTTTTATTCCCCAGAAATCCTTCTCTGCTATTCAAGTTAGGCACACAACAAATAAAGTTTCACCAGATCTACACTTCAGTAGAGAAGGAAGCACATTTGGTGTTCCTCTGGAAACCCTTGCACAGGATGCAAAGCAGTGTGGGGTTCCTTCTCTTGTGGCACAGATGGTGGAGTACCTGGAGGTGTTTGGTAAGCCTCATATTTTTCCTGTTTGGCTTCTGAAAACTCTTATTCTGTGTTAAGCTGTGCTTTTCAGATATCAATGTTGAAAAATCTTTATTTGCAGTTAATATGTTTTCCCAAAGGAGCTCTTGTTTTTTGAACTACAGTCCTCGTCACACAGATGTGGTAAAGCAACCACTGCTCACTGTTCTGTGTTTCTTGAACAGGTCTGGAGCGTGTCGGTTTATTTCGAATTGGTGGCTCAGCAAATAAAATCAAGGAATTGAGGCAGAAGTACAACCAAGGAGAAAAAGTAGACCTTATTAATGATGGAGATGTTGATTCTGTGGCCAGCCTCCTGAAGCTCTTTCTGAAAGAACTACCAGTGGCTGTTTTTCCAGACAATATTTGCTCTGGCTTGCTAAAAACTTTCCAAGGTACAGAAGGGGCACCTTCCAAGCTTCTGTCCTTTCCCTGACAGTGACAGATGATGTTCATTGCACCTTCTATAAGCAAGGTTTTATATTGCCTTAACCTGAGGCTGGTGTTTAATTGCTTTTGATGGACCAGGCTTCTATGAACTTGTCTATAGTCTTTTTTTTGAATTCATGAAGGCTTTTGGATTCCCTACTTTCCTATGGCAATACGCCCTGCAATCCCGCCCTGTATTCTTTGAAAAAGCACCTCTTCTGCATGCTTTCTTTTAGAAATTGTACACATTACTAGTTACTGAGATAACATTGTTATTGTTAATGTAATCACCACCATAATGCTGCTTGCATCTTTATAGAGCCACTGCCTCATCTCTCTCTTTTCCAAGCTGAAGCCTCTTTCTCTATTTGACCTTCCCTGGTACATGAGGTTTTTTGTACATCTCTGTTCCTATTTAGAACTTTACTTTTACTTTTAGTTAGCATTAGTTTTGCCAATCCTTTTATAATCTCGTTGGACAGCAATGGGTGGAGCAGCACTGAGCTTTCAAATGCAAAGCCAAGATGAGCAGCCACAGCAATTCACTGCCTGGTTCCCCGTTCATGTCTGTAATGGCTGAGCTAATGTTCTCAGTCTGCACACGATTTTGGCAACTAATTCAGGTGTTTGCATATAAATAAGTGGGTTTTATGGGTTACATTGCAGGCTGCTTTTGTTCAAAGTGCAGTTTACAAAGAAAGAGGAAGGAATCAGTTTCGTGAACTGCGAAAGTCTGTGCTGAAAGATCTATGTGTTTTTTGCAAGCACCTTGTTTTTTTCTACCCTGAAGAGTCTTGCAGTTATTTTTTAAAAATTTTTTTCCCTCTTCATTCCCTTTTCCATTTCTCTCATTAATCAGTTGAACAGCATGGGCCTTAGACTGTACAAAATGTATTTTTTAGGTCTAAAATTAACCCTAAGGGCATGATATGCTATTAACAATGTGAAAGCTGTGCAGATGTGCCCTGGTGATCTATGGCAGATTTGAGCATCAGCTGCCAATTATTGAGCAGTACTGTCATCTCAGTTCTAATAACCAGGAGACTTTATCCTACTAATTCTGAACTGCTGATCAAATGGAGTTGTTTGTGAAGCCATTTTCTGCCTTGTTACCCTTCTTTGTAAAAAGAGAACCAAGTAAATGCTAAGTATCCCCAATTTAGATTTTTAAGCATCTCTTGTGTAACTACAGTTGCATATTTATAGAGCAAAAATGGTTTGAGTCTGAGAGCTACCAATTAGTCAGGAAATGAAGATGATGTGGGGCTCAAAGGGTACAATTTCTTATTCCTCTTAATGAGAATCATGCAGGATCTCTTGGGAGAGCCAAGGCTGACAACCTTATATTATCTTTAAAGGCAGCTTTGAGGATTCAGGTACATGACTCCTGCTTGCAATTCCATTAAGGAAGCAGCAAGTACTGGATGACTCTGCCAGAACAGGAAGAATAGCAAAAACTGTGCATGTAAAACTTGATGTCTGGAAAATCCATGGCACTTAAATATGAATTTGTGAAAAATGTTGTCAAACTTTAGTGTATAAATTCTTTGTTTAGGGTATTCTTCGCTTTGCTGTAATATATTTTAAAACCTTCCTTTTTTCTCATATCTATAGTAAAGTCTATGATGAAATTGTGTTGGTATGAGGAATATCTATAATAATTTTGTTTGTTTTTTCCCCTCCCAGAGCACAAAATCAACACAACAGAATGCATAGAGAACCTGAGACAGTTGCTTGGCTGCCTGCCCAAAGCCCATCAAAACCTCCTTCAGTTCCTGTCTGCTTTCCTGTTAAAGGTGGCAACCTACAGTGCAGTGAATTTCATGACTCTGGAAAACCTGGCCATTGTGTTTGGACCTGCTCTTTTCAGGTGAGTACTCTCTATTTAGCTGCCTCCAGCAGTGCTACAGGATCACACCTCACAATGAGGCTTTCTGTTGTAACTTTCCAACAGCAAGTGGAGCATTTTGAAAGTTAAATGTTTGTATGGTCTATTATGGGCAGATGTGACAAGTTCTGAGCTGGCTGACCACTTCTGTTGGGCACTGATCAGACAGGTCTGGCTTCAATTAAGAAGCCATATGAAGAGACATGAGGGATAGAGAGCTATTTAATGAGAACTACTCCTCTTTTCTTAGCCAAGTTAAGTGCTGGCTGTGGAGGCTATTTATTTGTTTGGCTTCATTCTGAAAAGTTCACCCTCACTTTGAACTTTTAATAGCATTTGATAACAGATAAATTAATCTTTTATAAAGAAAGAGAAGCAACTCATTCTGTCCTTGCTACTAAAATGTAAGTGGACATCCAAACAGAGGCCAGCTGAGGTTGCAAGCTTGAGTATTAAAAAGAGAAGGTGGGACAACATGTCATGAAAGTTGAGGTGGTGAGAAGGAACAGCCTAATGTGGTCAGACAGTGGAGGATTTCCCCTTCACTTTTGATACTAGAGGATGTTAAAATACCTATACCTGTTACAATTTGTAAACCTTTGTTTTAGTGGATCATAGCCATACTAGCTTAATATGAACTGTAAGCCAATGACACTTTTCAAAATGCATATGTTAGCAATTAGTATTTTCTGTGATGTAAAAAAGAGCCTTGTTATTCAGTTGAGGGTTTATTTGGTGTGGCAAGCCAAGGTTTTTTTTTAAAGTGTATATTCAGCAAAATTGGTACCAAGCACCAATGACAGGTTTTGCTTTGGGGAACTGTACGCTTAAACCTTGCTCCTGTTTCATAGATCACTGTATATGGTCTCTCTTTGCCTCTTCTGTGGGTTTATTAGCAGGTGTACCTGCATTTGACCTTTGCAGGTGATGTAAGTTTATCTCTTTAGTGCAGGTGATGTAAGTTTATCTCTTTAGTGCAGGTGATGTAAGTTTATCTCTTTAGTGCAGGTGATGTAAGTTTATCTCTTTAGCAAAAGTACAGCAAAGGAGGAGAATCTAACAACATGGGGTGTGGTTGGAGCTATGCTGCTCTGTCCTCTGAGGAAAGGCTGCACTATGGAGGATGTTTAGCGATGGAACAAGACAGTTTTACAACCAGACCTCAAATTCCTTAATATCTGCATAATAAAGGTAGTAAATGAGTGGAGACAGATGAGGTTTGTTTACCACTGTCTGGATTAATGGTATGGTGACACTTACAAACATAGGCTGATGCTAAAAGGCCTTCACCAAAAATCTATCCCTTGATGCTCTCACTAACTCAGAAAGGACTTCATGATTGTCACTCTTCTGCCATCAGGTACCCTTTGCTGTCAGCTGGGGCTTCTGTGCTTGCACACACATGCAAGAAGACTTTGCTCCTTTATCTCCATTCCCAAATTCCGTGAATGTGTGCCCACATTGCTCTATCTACACATTAGGATCCAGTATGCTGCCTTACTGATTGGCGAACTGCTTCAGTTTTCAAATGCCCCACTCTTCTGGGACATGGCCCAGTTACTTCTGAACATGTCCCTTGGCCTGGTTTTTAAAGTACACTTAGTGCTAAACTGAGCGCTTGTGGCAATGACCTGTCTGAGAAGCCTTGAATCAGCATCGGGTTTCCCTGCCAGCGACCTGTCAAGACAACAGCTACCATAAATAGGAGTATGTCTGCCCTGTAAATGTTATCTTCTCCTTTTTACAGTCATTCTGGTCTCACCAGCTCTGGGAGACAAACCAGTAAATCTGGAGCTCCTTTTTTTTTTGTAAAACATTTAATTGCTGCTATGCCTGGAGAGTTATCTCCCAGGGTAATGAAAAATCATCTTTTTGGTAGCTGGGCAGAGAGGAGAACCTTACAACTGGCACTTTTAGTGAGATTACTCTATACCACTTCCTGATGAGTGACCTGAGGCCTTCAGTGATTCAGAATAAATCATTTGTATTGTCCTGTACAGCAGCAAAATTCAAGGTAGTCAGCTGTGGCAAACCATATCTGCTGACACACGGGAAAAAGTCATAGATATCCTGTGTGTCTTTCAGAGCAAGAATTAGTGCAATTATCTGGCACATTATGAAACATTTGGCAGCCAGAGTGTAGGAAATTGAGACATGTTGGGCAGCACTGCTATAGTTTCTCAGTGTAAAAGTGAAGGTTATGAAAAAAATACTTTTAGAGCTAATCTGCAGAAATGTATGCTCCATGCAAGTGCTGAAATTACCTCCTGGATGTAATGTCAGCTCCACTTATGGCATAGATTCATTGCAGGTGTTAAAACTGTTCTGCATGTATTCTGGTAATCTGATTTTCGTAAAATTGCTTCTTTGACATTAAACGACTATGTTGTTTATAAGCCTTTTTACTGCAAGTTTCTTATCTATTTATATTCAAGTGTAAATTCAGTCTATGACTATCACCTGTCTCAATCTTTTGACACTTTTATTTGTGGAGACCTGTCATGCTTATAATTTTATTGAAGTGACTGAGTAGGAATATTCAGTAGTTGGGGACACAAAAGTAGAATATTAAACTTGCTGTTCATTATACATTGTAAGTCTGAACTGCACCTACTTCATGATTAGTAGCTATTATGATTGCAACACAAAAAAATACAAGTTTGAGCACAGGTAATATATTGAAAGTCTAGTTACAGGATCATAGAAAATTCCTATTATGAATTTTAAGTGCTAGAAACCTGATTTCACTGTTTGTGTGAAACTGCATGTTAAATAAGCTGCCCCTTATCTAGTTTTAATCTGTTGCAGCCCCTTACTTTAGTGCTGCTTATATTGAATATTTGCCTGAAATCGTATTCACAGTGGAAGAATTCTGTTAATATATTATTAGTATATATGCTCCCTGTTCATGGTGGTGGAACCCCCAGTGGGAATATGAAAAGAAGGTATTTTTCAGAAAAGGCATAACTGAGTAAAATGTTTTAGTTTTGCCTTAGTCTCTTTTGAAAATCAGATCCTTCTGATTTCTTCTATGTGCCTTCCTTTCTCATGCTGTATTTTTTTCCCAGTGAGACTGAGTTAAGCTTTCTTCACCATCACCATTCACGTGGGTTTTCTTTTAGATTTTAGACCCCTGGCATTTCTTTCTGTTCTTTTGCTACTCAGTCTTAACCATCTGCATGATGCAGCTTTCATGTCCTCACCCCTTTGTTGACAAGGGAACCAAAAGCATGGCTTGTAGGTCAAGTTCAGGCTGGCTGCTCCCTAGACCTTACTAAGCTCCAATTTTCTCTTCTATTGTTGATTTCTTTCTGCTTGTTCTCTAAACTATATTTTTCTGTCTCCATTCATCCTCCATGTGAACTGTTTTATGTCCTCCTGGTCTCTATATATGCCTAGGACAACATGTTGCTACACTTTTGTCAGAGATTCAACTGATGTTACTTAAATTTCTATGGGTAGTTTGTTATACTTCATCTTGGTAAAGAAATTTTTGTTACTGACCTCAGTAAGTAATTTTTGCATGAGTGCAGGAGGACTCTGGCCAACCAGCTGTTTGCTCCTACTCACTTTGACTCATTCTTTCTGTAAATTTGCAGCAAGCCTTTGGCAGCAGGTAACTTTGGCAGATCTCCTGGACAAAGCCAAGGCCAGGGACTGAGGGGACTTTTTAGCCTGCACTTTGTGACAAAGCAACTTTAAAAGGTTTAGACTCACTCAAGAAAACCAGTAGTTAATTACTAATGGTGGAGTCTTGTTTCTTTTTCATAGTGAATGATTCTCCTGTGTTTGATTTGTACTATAACAGATTACAGGGCTTTTATGGTGAAGTGCAGAATACACCTCAGTAGCTGTGCTCTTCCTAGGACCTTGTGCCTGGACTTAGCAGTGTATGAACCTGGTTCCCCTATTGTCAGCCTCATAATGCAGATTCTGCCAGCAGCAGAGATGTCTGAAGAGGCAGGAAGTGATTATTTTACAAAATCAATTGGAAGTCACTGTGGATAGTGGCTGCAGAGAAAACAAAAAGTGTATTCTCTATATTTGGAATACACACCTGTTGCCACCCATGAATATCTGCTGATGAGATGTTGATATTTGGAGTCAGCTGCCTCATCCCAGTCTAAAGCTTAGATCTGTTTTGGGATGAAATGAGAACTGGGCACCCAAACATAGGCTGCTAATAAGGGAAAGTAGGACTCCATGAGTGGGCTGAGAGCAGTTTATCTTCATGAATAGGTTGTGCAGTGCTCCTCCTGGTGAGGAGTTAACAGCTGGTAGAGGTGGTTTCAGGGGCAGATGTCTAAGATAAAGGAAGATGCTTAAAAAGAAGACAAAGAACTAAAAATATTGCTCATCTGGCCTGTGAGTTGAGGGCGTTAAAGTTAGGATAAGCAATGAATAATCTCTTAGGAATTGTATGCAGGCAAGGCAATATCAAAATTGTATGCTCAGTCAACCAGGTTTTACAAGTAATCTTGTTTTTTGTGGAGAAACTGATTCTGTCCCAAACGAAATAGGAATCTAAGAAAGAGAAATGTTAACTAATCCTAAAGAAGGAAATGATGACACAGTAGTCTGTCCTGTAAATCTGTCTACGTTGTACCTGGCTATAAAATTGCTTAAACCATCTGCTTTCAAAAGGAGCCCAAACACAAGTTCTTACAGAAACAACAGTAAGTTTACAAAAGAGGAACATAAATGAAAGCAGTTGGACTGGGCCCAGTGTGTATATTTGTACTTTAAAATTGCAAATGAATAATGAATGTACTCATTTGGTAAACAGAAGACTGGTGTATTCATGCTCCACATTAGTCTCCAGAGTTTATGAATTTCTTGTTTAAATATTAATATTGTGCTGGGTGGAACTGAGTTGGTGCAGCATAGCTGGAGAAGCTCCATTAAGGTCACAGCCTTTATGTAAATGTTCTCCAAGCTTCCAAATAGTTTGTGGGGGTGAATACACAGGTCCTTCAGGGGTTGAGATTAGAATCCTATATTAAAAAACCCCTTGACTTTAATTAAATTATTCCAACGTAACATGGGTAGTACAAGTCCAACTATTACTCATTAAAAAACCCCAAAATATAGGGAGAGCAAGAAAGAAAGAAGTATAAAACCCAACCCAAATTCAACATGATTAATGGGAGCATCTGAAAGTTCCACTGCATGATGTGTCTGATGTCTGTGGATTTATAAATTAATACATTGAAGCAGTTTGTTACCTATGGGTTTTTTTCCAGACAGTTCTGGTAATAAGACATTCTAGTGATCAAAGTTCATTTTCATAAACTAAGCTAGAACAAAACCACTCTCTTCAGACTGCTGGGGCTTTTTTTTTTTTTTTTTTGTCCTCTTCATCCTTGGTTTTGTGAACCTCATGTCTGAGCTGCTGTCAGGTTCTGCTTTGCTGTGCTACCACAAAGAATCATTGTGTGTGAACCATTGCAGCAAAACTGGGGCTCTCTCTGGGAAGGTCCCAGTGTTGTGAACACACCAAACTGGTGGTCCCTGTGCCAGCAATTGCTGCTGTGCTGAATTACCTTGGGTACTGGGAGGGCTCCCTGTGTGACCCATGATGAGCCCCTGCTCTGAGAGCTCCTAAGCTTAATCCATCTCCTCTTCCCGCAGGATTCCTGTCAGTCCCTTGGCTTGTGAAGAACAAAGGCTTTACAATGGCCTCCTGCTGTATTTGCTTCAACACCATGAGCTGCTGTTTGTTGACCTGAACCCTCATTTCTCCCAGAGACAAGAAGATGGCCTTCAGGTAAGAAAGTTACAGTAACTGATTCAGCAAGCAATCAAAAGTGCTTTCCTAGGTTGGAACCCAGAAATGGAAGTATATTTGCTTACATATGGTGTACTTAATGACTGTAGCTTGTTGCCAGCAATGTAAATATTCATGATAAACCTAAGCCAGAGAGGAAACGTGGGTGTTATAATTCTAATTTTGAAAAAAATAGAAGTGCAAGAGCAAAAGGTGAAAAAGAAAATTCCAAGTTGTTCCACTTTAAATATGTTAATGCCAAGCTTTGTTAGATCAAAGCCACTGGATTTCTCCTTGAGTGATGAAACACTTCTCATTTTGTATGTGTGTGTTTGTCTATACATTGGTGATGCAGAAAAGCAAAACCAGAAGATTTGAACTCCCTTTCTTCTTTTTTAGAACTCTCTATATGTTGCAGCCTCTCTGGGCATTTTCTTTTCTAAAACATTGTTAGTACTTTGATTCCTTTTTTGCCTCTTTGTTGAACACCTCCTGATGGAAGAAACATGAAAGACAAGTCCTGGTTTAGAGAGAGAGTCAATATAAGCCATGTTTTCACTTTGTGATGCGGTGTATCATTGCTGCTTAACTTGAAATTGAGTTTTGGAAACAGACATGAAGGAAATGTTGTAGCAAAACCTGCAGTTTAATACTGCACCATGCAGTTACCACCTGAGCTTGTGGCTCATGACAAGGCTGGCAGCAGTGTGCCAGGTCAAGTGATGGACTGTGGAAGAGCTCTGCACGGCATGTACATGTAGATGATGCTGTTTGTGTTTATGACTCCTTAATTTTCTAGCTTCTTTCTCCAAGTTATCTCTGTTAAGGAAAACTAGCAGACTCCTAATGCAAAGTCAAATTCTGTATTTAGAACATGTTGCATATCATAAACAGAATATTGGGACTGTAATGCTCTTTGGAAGCTTACTTTTAAAATAAAACCTGTACAGACACAGGTACACAGAACAGAATACACTGATAAAATCATGTTTCTAAAACACTGCTGCAATGCCACAAGACATGGCCCCAAATCTGAAACTAGGATTATTTCATGCTAAGACAGAGAATTTCTGCAACCTGTACTCAAATGAGCACACAAAATCAAAATATTAGCTGTCCCAATATATTTGCTTCTGCTTGCAAAGTTAGAGGAAGCTTCAGCAGCTAAAAGATTTTGGAAAGGTATTAGAGAAGGCAGAAAAACCTGGCTCTCTTGCAGTGCTTTTGTTTTAGAACCAGCTTCACTCCCTGTAAAATGTCACACTCTGTCTGGGATTGTGGTGATGTGGGAAAGAAATCTGCTGAAAAGATCCTTTCAAGTTCTCTAATAAAACCTCAGACAAGGCATAGCCATGGGGCACTTTCCTGCTCCGAGGTAAGCTTATGAAAGAAATCCCATCTGTGGGTGAGAAGGGAATTCAGTATTCTGTGGCTGATCTTGTTTTTGTGATTTCTGGCGGGAAACCCAGCACATTGGATAGGTACCCTTCATCTTTCATAATATAACAATTGCTCAAAGTCTACTAAACTGGAAACATCAAAGTTACGTTTACAAACTAAACATATTAAAAGTGCGTGTTTTTCTTCCAGCAAAGCAAGCAAAAAGTGAAATGGCAAACCTGGCTCAGATCCCTTGTTGTGTCCTGGAAATGAAACTTGCTTTTCTTGGCTTTTACACAGATACTTGCAGTTGGACTACTTAATTCCTGTGATTTTGTTTTTAGAGTGTCTTTTTTTTTTTTCCACTTCAACATTTTAAGTAAACCTGAGCTCTTGTCAAATTAAAGCCATGTCAATCTGGCAGGTGTGCCATACAGCTGACAGGACTTAACCTTCAGTTGTGCTGTTTGTGGGCTGAAGTGGGCAGACTGACTGTCCTGAGCAGAGCTCTGGTATCTCACAGTGCCAGCAGCCACCCCACTTACTCTGTGTCTGCAGGCTGATTCACACTGACAGACTGGGAGAAGAATTTACCAGTTTTTGAAAGGCACCAGTTCACAACTGTTACTGTGGGCTGGACAGTAGACTATTCACAGCCACAAATTCTGTCTAAAGATAGTGATTTAAAAAATATATATATACAAGACCAGACATATTTTATCTTGTCCTTTTTCCTGGCCATTGCATGTTTTACGTATATTTACATATATATATTTTAAGCCTTCACACAGGGTCAGACTGTTGTAAAATCAGACAGGCTGGGGTTTTGTCTGTGTGGATTTTTTTCTTAAAAAATTTTATTTGATTTTTTTTATCCCCCATACCCCCAGTACTGGGGGTCTGTACTATCCCCCATATCCCCAGTACAGACCCCCAGTACTAGCATTTAAAGCTGTCCTGTAACTTTCTATCCTAACTCATAAGCTGCACTAGTACTAAGCTGATTTTCCTGTTTGGCTTAAATAATTCTTTAAAAAGAAGTTGGATGCTGTGGTGTTTGTTTTGACCTGAGGCCTCTCTAGATAACTGTGTTTAACCCGAGGAATATCACTGGCTGGGTTGGAGGTGTGCAAGATTATCTTAACTTTTGTAGTGTAATTTAATTATGAACCAAACCCAATTAATAGCAATTTGTCATGCTGTTTGCCCTCATCATTTCTGCATCTTACATTCCAGATAGAATTTGGCTATGGGTTGTTTGGGGTTTTTTTGCATCTAGTCCAAGAGTGTTTTTCCATATCTCGTTTTTATACAGAAGTCATAGATAAATCCTTCCTGATTTATGCACACCACCTTTGTCTTGCAAACAAACAGGAGCATGACTTTATGGGTGTCTGCAAGCCACTGCATGTCTCTCTATTAAAGCATGGGTTTGGTTGGAAGAAATGCCTACAGCCTGAGGAAAGGAGTCTCATTTCTTGTTCTCTTCTCTTCCTTTGTCCTTTTACATGTACTTCACCATATATCAGCAAGGCTACTGTCTACAACCTTAGAATGCTGCTATCAAGGGTTGGGGGGATGGGGAAGTGGAGCTGGACAGTATCCTGGGCCTGCAGGTTGACCACAGCCAACTTAGAATGGAATTCTGAAACTGTAGTGTGGTTTGGAGCTGGTCAGAAGAGTGCTACTAAATATTTCATGGGTACTTTATCTACTCACATTATGGCTTTATTGGGAAGACTTCTGTGGTCTGGAGAGTTTTGTTAATCTTGTGGGTTTAGCTTTCTTCAAAGAGGAAATGGATATTTCAGCATTAACTCAGTTCTGCGAAAAAAATGTGATGCCTCTTGTGAAGTTGCCATAAAATAGAATTGTGGTCTCTCAAATGGAATATGCTCAGTGTGGAGGACAGCAGTCATTTAACTGATGTTTTACTTTGCTAATCCCATGACAATGCTTGTTGAATTAGCTGAAACCATTAAGAACAAGTGAAAAACCAGCCAAACAGACATTATCTCATAATCTGAAGTTTCCAGGTTAGACTAAATGGTCTTGTCAGAAGTTTTCCTGGATGAGGGAACATAGTTCCATTTCCTATTTGTGCTCTAAACAGTTTTCCATAAACTTAAAGTGCTAGAGATGTCGATTACTTTGTTTCATTTAAGTTCTTTACTTAGCAATGGTAGGTTTTAGTTGGTTTTAGATGTGAACATAACAAATCTTGCATGCACCATGTGACCTGCCAGGGGATTTGTCAGTGTTCCTGTAGGGATTGCTGTTATATTATAGAAGGACTTCTTAATACTATTTCCCATTCCACAGAAATACTCTCTTCCCTAATCTGTATAAATTTGGTAAAATATGGATTCATTAAGCACGACATTTTAATTTTTCATTCGAGTACTGACCAAATGAGAGGACTGGATGAAAAATGCCACACACAAAGATTAAAGTCAGATCTATACCCCCACAAGAACTGTAGCTAATAAATTGTAAGGATGTATTTCTTTTCTTCTGGAAAGCAGAGCAGAATGTGTTACTGACTGCAGGCATAAGGATTTGATGAAAACTGCTGTAGGCTGGGTAAGTTTGACTTGAAACAGCCCAAGTAGATGTGGTTGGAGTACTCATTACTCCTTCTAGGTCTTCAGTGCCAGAGCCTTCCTGCCTGTGGGTGGAAGGAACAGGTCATGAGACCCTTTCTGTGCCGTGCCTGTGATCTGCAGCAGCCTGTCCTTTGTACTGGAGATCTGTAGCTTGGAAACGCTGAGCGTGCCTGCTCTCCCTTTGCGGTGAGCTGCAGGCTGGGGAGGAAATGTCACTGGTTTAATGCTTGCTCCAGCCTTGCTGGGGGTTTCTCTTGACTTGCTGGACAAGTGCTCTGGGACACTGCTGTCACAGTTCAGCCCCCAAGTGGGTTAGGGGAGGGTGTGCACTGTGTGGCAAAAGAGCACACCACAGGCTGTGCTTTACTGCAACAAGCAGCTTGAGCACGGGGAGAGATGCTGGTAAAGCTCAAATGCTGAGGCTTTGCTATGATCTCTGCTACAAGAACTGAGCTTGGGCAGTCCCAGCAGCTGATTGCACTGATCATGGTCTGTTTTTCAATATGGTTTAAAGTGTGTGAGAAGGGAAGGTCTTTCTGAAACTGGTCACTGGTGAAGTCCTGTGCTGGCTTGGGAGAGAGGTTTAGAAGGCAGCATGGGCACAGGAACCAACTCAGTGGAGACTTGTCTTTGTTAATCCTCAGGCTGTGAATGCCCATTTTCAGTTTGGCTGACAATGGAGCATATCAAAAGCTCCCACCATGGTCAGACTCACAGAATTTATATAGATCACAGGTTAAGGAAGTTTATCTACAATACCTGATGTATTCACAGCAGCAGCCAGTTGCTTTGCTTACAAACATCAGCTACAATACAAGGAAGGGCATTATAATTAATCCATTGGTGTACCTATTAGAATTCCATAGATCTCTGCTTTCAGAGGGTCTGCATGGCCTTCCCCTGCTTAAAACATTTACCACAACACCTAAGACTTGCAGCTCTAAGGTTTTCAGGTATCTCAAGGTTGCAGTAGAGGAAGGAGCTGGCAGCGTTTTCTTCCACGTGGTGTCAGCATTGTTCTCTCTCGCTCCTCTGAGCATAACCCTTTCGTATGTTCTGAGAACTGATCTTAAAATTAGGTATTACATTTCCATTTTTGCAATGTATCAGAGCATCCACCCTTTCCTTCCTCAGATAATTAACTGATATCAGAGAGGCATGAAGGAAAGGTATGAATTCACCTCCAAACCACTATGAAATGCCAGCCTTTTTTGTTTTATCCTTCCCTCAGCAGGACTTCCAATAAAGCCTCTTACCACTTTTATGTTCTTTAGCTTTGGTGAACGTGAGGAATTTGATTTGTTTGCTGATGATCAGGACCATTTGAAACAGAGACAATGTCAGAAGTGAAGTTTTTATTAGGAAAATCAACCCTTTTGAAATAAAAAGTATTTGTACTGAAAGGATTATTATATATAAGCATTAAAACATTTCAGTATTTTAACTTGTCTTTGGCTGTAATAGTAGGGGAGAAGAAAGGCATGATTTTAAACCCTTAGTGGCCTTTCATTTCATGCAAGATTAGGGTCAGAAATGAGAAATGTTTTCAGAAAAAGACAAGAAATGTGGAGTAAAATACAAGCCTGAAAAAAATTAACTGTCAAAAAAAGAGACAAAATAAGAAAATCCAACTTTTCTTTTAACAGTAGTTAATTGTAGTTCATTTAATTGTGATCAGTTACAGAGCTGTGCAACAATGAATTTAAAAGGCGTATTCTGAATGCACAGTTTCCCCTCAAGCTGCCTCTCCCACACCCGGCAATTCCTAGACTGCTTTGTTCCTCTGTAATTAGTTTATTTCACCTACTCTAGCAAATACGCAAACATCCTTAAGCACTCAAACAACACAAATTGAGAGAAGAATAGGGCGAGCACTTATCGTCTTGCATGCAGAAAGGCCTGGCTGAATCTTGAAAGGACATTAGCATGTTCCAGCCTAATGTAGCGTCACTCTCTCCCAGTTTATTTGATTTTTGTCTGCAGTATTTAATTCATTTGCTTCAAGTAAAAATGGAAATGGGTGTTCGTGAGTCAGCATTTTGCTATGTAGTTTCCAGAACTCTCACATGTTTGGGTGCCTTTTTATTCTGCTATGAGAAGGAAAGGGGTGAAATATGCCTATAATAAAAATACAAGTGCAATTGAGCCAAAAAACATGAGAAACAAAAGCACATATATGATGAAGTTGTGTGCTACGCCTGTTCCCTGAGGACTGTGGTTAGAAAAGTTAAGTCCAAGTTGTCTTGATGTACTGATACATCTTTAAAAAAAAATGTGGAAAAGAGTTGTGGAGGAATAAGTGGAAAAAGGATCCAAAAACCATTTTTAATTTAAGGAAACATTACTGCAGTTGGCTTTGCATGCATGGGTTGGCTTCTGTGGCTGGTAATTTAGATGGACGCTTGAAGCTGAGGTTCTGCCAGCAACTTTAATCCTGACCTTTGAATTTTCGCTGACCATCTGCTTTAATTACATGTTGCCCTATTCCCAGGGGGCTGCAGATGTGCACACAAGGATTCTGGCTGGTGAAGAAATAGTGCTCTGGGCCTGAGGCTGTTCTGCCAAGTGTGGGGTAGTCAGCTGTGCCTGGAGAGGATCGTGCTAAAGGATGCTGCTCAGCAGTGAGCTCTTCTGTCAGCTGTTAGGACGAGGAAATACTTGAGGGGTTGCTGCTGTTTGATCCAGCTTTGCTCCCAGTATGCAGCTGGAACTTTGCCTGGGATTGCTGGTGTCACTGGCTGCATGTGAGAGCAGCCACAGGAGCTCAGTTTTGGATTAGTTCTGATGCATGGGAAGCTGGGCAGAGCAGGGAGGCAAATATTCTACAGCTTAAAACTGACCTCTGCCTCATCTTGCCTGTGGGGTGGCTGAGAGAGGCTGAGGTTTGCCAGGATGAGGAGTGCTGAGACCTCTGCCTGGCATAGGCAGGAGAGGGGCTGGGAGCTGGGTCAGGGAAAGGCTGATCCCTGTGCAAGCCCTGCAGGAGGGTAGTGCTAAGCTGCACAAGGTGTGTGGGTCTAAGTAGAGGAGGAGAGAAGATGTCATAGGCAGTTCTTCATGGGCCCTAAACTCTATTGCTTTAGGATTTTGGTGTATGTTCTTTTACCCTTCACCAAAGATATTAAGCTGAATGGGACTACATTGAAAGCAAAAATATATTACCTTAAAGAAAAAAAAAAAAAAACCAACCAAAAAGAAATATTTTTGTCTATCAGTGTCTACAAAATGGCTTTAGTATTTTCACAGCGTTGTAGTGGAGATCAAATGGAGAAATTGTGATTTAGAACTCTACCGATACATTTTATTTTTCTAATTTCTAATTGTATTTCCAGACTCTGGAGATTCCATGGACAGCTTTGAAATTCATACCCTTTTCCTTGGTCAATACAACAGGACCATGCAGCAAGAACAGAGTGAGCTAGATTTGGATATAGGGAGCACACTGTAACTCAAAACCATACAGTGCCTAAAAAAAGTTTGCCTTTGGAATATTTTCACAGGGATAGTGTAGCAAGCAATCTACCACTTAATTGCAAGAAATGATGGATGAATGAAATATTTCCTTGGTTAAATACCTGATCTGCTGCTTTACTTTTCTCCCAACTCTTCCTTTCATGTCGTTACTGCTTAGTTTCATTCCTGGCTATTTTGCTGATCAATTATATTCAATGATGTCCTCCATGCCTAATCAAAATGCTGCTTGGGGTGGAGGGTGGGAGAAGAAAAAGATAAACTGTGCTTAAAATTAGTATGAAATGGGCTGTGGAACAGTAAAGTGCTATATTTGTTTAATTACCCTTTACAACCTCTAAGCATGGTTCATGTTAGAAGCTTAAGGAACTTGTGAGAACCGCTGTTTACAAACCTGCATGTTGCTGTATTCTAGATAATCGGTGAGCTGTGCATGCCTTTCTCTTCACCTGTCCTCAATAATTTGTGTATTATGAAGAAAATGGTCTTTTCTTCTTGCAAGTAGTAGAACAAAAGTGTTTCTAGAAACGTTTTAGTTGTAGACAAGTTTGTCAACCAACCCAAAATCTCTTTCTGGTTCTGTCTGGACTGTAAGTTAAATATTAGCAGCAGCAAACACTGTTGACTTCTTTCCTAGAGTTCCTTATTCCCTGTGTTCATATGGTACTTTCTGACCAGAGAGAGCATAAGTAGATGAAATCTGCAGCCAGATCCTTGTAAATGTCATTCCTTAAAAAGTCTCTGTTTCTGATATTTACAGCAAGTCCATGACCGTGCAATTGTCATTCTTTATGAAGTCAGTTTGTTTCTGGAGTCTATATAGCAAAACAGGGAGGAGACTAATTTATTTATGTGATTTAAATTCATGGATAGGCTGTTTCTGGAAAGGGTGCTTAGGGATCTACTAAACCATGATTTAAAACAAGAGAAAAATAACAAAACAAACACCAAACCAATCAATCAACCAAACCCCCAACAAAACAAACAAAAAACTCCACACAAACAACTTGGCAAAGCTTTGCTTTTCTGTTTTTATACCTTTTGCTGAAGGTTTTTACCTGAGACACACATTTCTAAGTTTTTCTTATGTTTTCCTCCAGTGAAACCTACTTTACATCTTTAAAGTAGAGAAGCTCATATTGAGTCAAAAATCAAAGAAAATAATAAAAAGTCCTTTATGTCCAGAAAAGGAGGGCAGCATTTCTTATATCTGTATTAATCTGTCTCTCCTGAGGAGCTTGGTGCTGCCACAGCCACTCCAGAAAAAGAAAAGAAACTCTTCAAAGTGGGATATGGTAACTTCAATTAAAGGACAGGTCAGCTTCTAAGAATATTGAGAGGAATGATGGGTCTCCAAGTTCTTCCCACTTAATAGATTCTACAGAATGTCATCTTTCCTTCTTTGAAAATCTTACATAGTTTTGGATTTCTTTATTTTTCAGTGAAATTAAATTCAGAGTTGAAGGGTTGCTGCTGTCTCTGCATAGTCTTCCATTGTGGCTTTTCAATTAATTGAAAGGGAGAAAAAAATTAGTAGTCGAAAACAGAAGGAAAAATGAATTCTTTGATAACAACCTACACTTCAAGGAAGAAGTTGAGGGTGGTGTCCTCATCTCACCCTGTTGCAGCTTTTCTACTCTGAACAAAGTATTAATTCTGGAAACAAGGTCTTTAGGTATTCTCATTTCCTTTTTGCGTTTTACCTTCTCTACCAAGTCCTTTTTCTTGAAAGTCAGTGTGTTATATACCTCTTTGAAACCACTGCTGTTACAAAGTAGAACAAATGCTTGGAATTAGAGAGATTCTTTATTTCTAGTTCCTTGGTTAAGCTAAAACCAATGGGAGGAAATTTTCACTACTCCAACTCAGTTTACACTTTTTAAATTACTAGTTCTTGGTCTAAAATGACACTAAAGCAGGGAGAAGTCACCTGTCTATAAGTAAGGTATTATACTGATAGAGGTGATGTGTACTGATCCTTGTAGAGAGGCATGGCAAAACTTCCTTGCTACTTCAATGCATCTCAGACTGATCCTGCACCATTTTTTGTTTTGGTTTTTGGAGTTTTTTGTGTATTTTGGTTTGCTTTTTCCTCTAGGAAGGGACACCTTTTCTCTTTCAGTTTGAAGAGATTTGCCCTTTCATTCCATCACTACATGCTCTTGTAAAAACTTTGTGTTCATCTGTCTTTTAGGCTCCTTGCAGGTACTGAAAGGCCACAATTAAGTCACCCCAAAGCCTTCTCTTGACAAAAAAATAGCAGTTTACTCTTTTCTTTTGCTGTGCACATTCAGTAGGCAAATTCCCACCACAGCAGAAGCAGGTCACAAGTTCCACTGTGAATAGAATTTAAGTTTGGAAAAGACTCTAAGATCATAGAGTCCAGCCTTTAATAATGCTATGCCAGTCTCACCACTCTAGGTGGTGCTTAGATATTATCATGGGCAGATTGGAATACCTTCAGTGAAGTGGAACACGTTTGAATTACATAACAGTGACTTTTTGACATTTTCACAGGACTCTTTCCTCAAACAGGCAGCAACTCAACACATTCCAACCAGAAAGGGTCACAATGCAAGTAGAACTGCATGACGGTTTGAAGGCAAGGTCGGGTCAGCCCACAGTACACAGTAATCCTTGGAACACCTTGTGAATTAACCATGCATTTGGTTAATTGATCAAATAGTAGTGTAGTAGGGGTGGTGCTATTTTTCTTTCATGAGTCTGATGCTCACAGAAGCTGCGAAGGGCAGCTCAGGTCTGTGCAGAGGTGTCTGTGTCACTGAGGAAAGGGTTAAATCACTTTGGACAAGCTATTTAACTCACGTCGCTGCTAATTTAACTGCTAATTTAGCTAATAATGTGACTGCTTTCAGTTCCTCTTGTAGTGTTCTCACCACGTGTTTGTTTCCTGGATACATCAATGTTCCTCAGTGTGTTATGCCTGTACCACTTGTTTTTAAATGATGGAGCAAAACCAGTTCAGAGCAACTGACTGCAGTTGGGATGTGGTCCCTCTTTAGTGCACTTTTATAAAAAATTTTAAGTAAGGTGGACAGGAGTTCAAAAGGGTGACAGCTTTGAATAAAACCTCCATAGTGCCAGGAAAAATATTGGATGAGGTTTCTTCAATATATTCCTTATTGCTGAAGAGAGCCTTTGAAAGAGAAAAACGGTCTGTAGCGCTTAAAAATTCTTCTTAATCTTGCCCTCGCTCTTTTGGAGACTTAAAACCTGATCTGAGGCATAATCCAGAAAAACACGTCAAGAGGATTTGTCCATAAGTGCGCAGTGTGTTGACATCAGCAAACTCTTACTATGGCTGTCATGTTCTCTATCCTGAAGCCTCATTCTAATCTTCTGGAGGCATTCAAGCTCAGTGCTTTCCATTTTGATTGAATTAATTAGTGGAGTTTAGATGATTCCCTGATTCTGAAATTGTCAGCATTTTTACAGCAGGGTGTTCTTAAAAGCTATTTTTGCCCTAGTTAATAACAAGTAGGACATCTGACTGCATTTCTGTATTGTTTAAATTGAAAATACATGGCCGATTTGGAAGCAGAGAAAATGGTAAATGAGAGCTATATTTATGTACTTATCTTGCCTTTAAGTTAATCTCCTGTTACTAGTCTTGAGCCTTTCAGGTTGCTATAGAAACTGCCACAGCCTCCAACTGTGCTTCTCCCAAGACTTAATTGCATTCTGAGTTTCATATGCTCCCTATTAACTGCAGCACTGGCAGACACAGGCACGTTGCAGAATGAGTTGAATTAATGGTTCAATATGATGTATGCATTTTTTAATATTATGTTTTCACATCCCTTTTCAAATTTTTCTTCACCAGCTGGTTAAACTCTTCTGTAACTTGTAGCGATACCACAGGGATGGATTCTCTCTGGTGACACTATATTTGATGTTTTCCAGTCTTTGATGCCATCAAAGTAGCTGCAAGAGTCATTAGTTTTAAGGACTTTTTTCCCCCCTAGAGAAGTCAGATTATGCATGAGCTGCCTTATCTCTGCTGAAGTTTTTCTGAGTCTTCTCCTTCACCTCTGTGGAGGCAGTGTTGAAGTGCTTAGCTGCTGTCTCAGTAGCTCTGGTAAGCTTTTGCTGACTCAGTGCTCCTCACCACATGACTTCTGTTTGGTCAGTGTGGGTCAAAGGCAGTTTTTCAGCCAGGCCTGTTTTTAGGTGGGGAATATAAATTCATTAAAACAGAAACTGAGTATGTCTGTCTGCAAGGTTTGATAAGGCTTTTCTGGGAAGTATTTATTATGTCCTTGATGAAATTTCTTATAAAAACTGGCCTGATAATGTGTCTCATTCAACCAGTAGAACAAAATCTCAGGTTTGGTTTCCCACTTGGTTCTCAACACAATGATGCTGTCAGGGCAGACACATTGTTCTTAGAGATGCCATTCTGCTTTCAGTGAAGATGAAGACAGGGAACCAGTTAATATCACTTTGTCCTTAATGGATTTAAGTCCAGACCTTCATAATTAGAAAACCAGTCCCCACTGTTCTCATTTTGCATAAAAAGAGGAGAGAAAATGTATCCCAAGAGAAGGAAAGGGGCAAGCAGTGCATGTATTTCCCCGTCTTGTCAAACCCTCTGCCTCTGCTCTACTTGTGTCTAGTGGGTAAGAGATGGGAAATAGGACAGACACCCCTGAGCACTGGGCCTGGGATGTTTCTGTACCTGTATTAATGCAGGTCCAGAGATGTGTTTTTATCCCCAATAGAAAACACCCCACAACTGGTGAAAGAACAAAGGCAGAGCGATGCTGAGAAACAGGGCGAAGTGAGGATTTCACCAACATGTCACTTGAAAATATTCATGCACATTAAGTTGTGCTTTTAGACCCTGGCCTTCTGAAGGCAGCTTAAATATATCTATGACAACTTTTAAATGTTTCTAATGTCCTTTAAAATCTGACCCTCTGTGCTTATGCTTTTCATGTGGTTCATATTGCTTCCCTTTTTTGTTGTTTTCCCTGTGTGCTACTTTTCTTATTTATTGATGGTCCCCTATAAAAATCTTTGTAACTAAGTCAAGTAAGCCAAGGTAGTTTGTCTGACCTCAGCCTTACTGGCAGTATTTCTCTGTGAATTTGTATTGAGAAAAGATGAAATTATGACAATATTGTCAGGATTAATCTGAAAGAATGAAGACAGTTTTTCCAGCACTTCCCCCTGCATTCTGTTTTTTTTCCTCAGATCCTTTTTCATTAGCTACCTATTTTACACTTGCCACAACACAGTGCACTTTCTGTCTCAGAACTTAAATCCCTTTCAAGCCATCTCAGCTTTCCTTTTTAGCTGTTCTGTGAGCTTGCATGTTAAAGAGAGATGTGTTTCCCTGCCAGCTCTGCTCAACATACATTTCCTGGATTGCCCTGCAGAATGTCAACATAGATTCTCAAAATCTGTGTGTGCTGGAGATCTTCCTCAAACATTCTGAAAACACTTACTTTGGGATGGGATTCATTTGGATTTGAATGTAAAATAAGTATTGTTTGTTGGCTTCTTGTCGTTCTTGAGAAGCCACAGAGTTGCTATGTCTCCAAGCTGTCTCTCCATGAGCTCCTTTCCAGGCAGTGGCAGCACTCCCTTTGCAGAAAGCACTGCAGGCATTCAGAACAAAGACCTTGCCCATCAGCTGGACAGCACAATGTGTGAGCATGTGGAAGGCTTGACACCAATTCACGCAGTTCCTAGCAATCCCAAAAGAGAGAAAAGGCTCATTCAAAATCTGGGATGTGCCAATAGCAGCTTGTTTGAGTGCACTGTAGAGTATAGTAAAAGCTTTTTCACACAAGCCCTAGTTTCTTATGATTTCTGTAGTTTACAGTAATTTTAGGATGCTCTTATGGTTGGTGGTGTGTTGGCAGGCTCTTCTATAGGCACGTGGCATCTTTGGAGTACAGGTGGCTGGATGTTTAGGGTATCCCTGGGGCCACATCAGCTTGTGCAGTGCTGGTTAGGGAATACAACCCTTTGTTGCAGAGAGGTGCTTTCTGTTGTACTTTGCTTCTCCTGCCTTGCCAAAACTTGCATTAGGGTACCTATTGCTCATCCTGCCTTCCTTCCCCCATCCTGGGGGAGAAAACTGACTCACAAATGGCCCTTGTACACTGCCCACAGGTGAGCAAAAGCAGAGGTGCTGTTTCCTCACAGTCTTTGTGCTTCTATTCATCATATGAGATGTGATGCTGCCCTGGGATGGTCATGCTGGAAGCCCGGCTGTTTCTGGGAGCAGGGAAGACAAGCAATGCAAGCTGCTGACAGCAGTCAGGGAGAGAGATTTGAGCCAGGTTGCTGAGTGGGCAGCAGAAGGAATAAACCTTGTAACTGACTTGTAACTTTGATTTCATCTCTTTCCTTTGTTCTTCAGTATAAGGAAATGGGGAGTGAAACCTGACCCTAAATAGGGTTTTGAATAAGCAGGGGCACTGCTGATGTGGTTCATACATCTCTCAGAAAAATATTCCCATTGGAATAAGGAGCAGCTCTGAGAATGGAGGGCACAGGTCATTCAGCAGTTCTCTTGAGTTTATACAACTTGTTTGTTTGTTTAGTGTACTAAATGCAGATGTCCTCTAGCACACAATGAGCAAGATGGAAGGTAGCACTGATAGAAAATGTGGGTAGAATGGCTCTGTAGGGCTAAACTTTTTAAATTCTTGAAATACAGACATATTACTTACTTTCCAAGTGATTTATGTCTCTTTACTCCTCATTTGTGCTTCCAGAATCAATCCCCAGTGAAATTCCTGCTTTTTGTCTTAACCTTGCTCACTTCAGTGGCTACTTAGCAGAAGGTTTCACCTACTTGTTAACTAAATTGGTCATTTTGTATGTCCTTGCACGGCTTGCAGTGGAAACGAGGATGAACTCTATTAATATCTGTTCTCACATAAACAGAACCAATTTTATTCAGTTCTGCAGCTAATGAAGCAGTGTGGGAACAAGACAGCCAAAAGCTTGGGAATTACTCTACAAGGAAGGATCTCAGTGTTTCTTGGCAAAAGGTGCCTATGCTCTAGGCTTTCTTGGTAAGAGCCAAGAGTAACAAGGTCTTACTCTGAACAGGAGTTTAAATAAACAGAATTTTTCTGCCTTTCTTTGAAAGCTCACACACAGAAATCCCAAAGTTTATTTCAAAGAAGGCTTAATTTTTATCTAGTTACAGCCAGATACTCAAGTTTGGGGAGGGGTTCTGATGAAAGAGGAGTTGCAGTCCCAAATGGGGGCTTATGGAAAATTTTCTCTGTTTACTTTCAAATACTGACAGAATGGAAATAGTATTTTGTAATTTCTCTGTCAATTTCCTTAACAGAAAGACGAAACCAAAAGGCATATGGTGACTTGCTCAGCAATAATTGGATTACTAGCATCAGTTGCTATCAGAATTTTATTACAATAACTAAAGGGGTAGCTGAATTGTTGTAGATGGATAAATGGAATGCCTTTTTGCGGCATGATGGAGAAGACTGTAATGGGGGCATTAGATGGCCTTAGATTTACAATGTCATAACTTTTAAATGCCTTCAAAAAATCTTTTTGTGCATGTATATTGAATTAATATATGAAATGAGAAGTTGTGGCTGGAAGGTCAGTATCTGCAGTGCTGTGTCACGTGCAGGTGAGCCCCCAGCCTCATGCATCCATCCCTCTGGTCCTTCCCTGCTGCACACTGGTGCAGGAATGTGGGGAACTCTCTTTCCCAATGGCTTCTTAACTGGACTGGGCAGTGATGGCTCTGTGAGTGGGATATCAGCACCAGGGACTCTGTTTGTTAGGCTGGAAACAGCATAAATGCCATTTGATGCTGGTGCTTTGTCTCAAGAGGTGCTACTTCAAAGCTGTCTTTGGTTTCTAAAGACTGCCTCTGGCTGAACAATATTTCATTATAAAGATAACATCATCAGAGATAAAAATAAGGAAAAGATGAATGATCCTGTTTATTCTTGGATTATTGCTGTTTGTTTTCCCAAGCCTGGAAGATATGGCTAAGAGGAATTTCAGAACGAAATCTTGCATACTGAGAACTGCTGCAGAGCTGTCAGGATCTGATACAAGAGAGGGCAGGATTCTGCCTTATCCTTCTTTGTGCATTATTCTTCCCCTTCCCTCATGAAATCCTGTCTTCAGCCACCTTCATCTTTCTGTTTCAATAATGTGCTGCTGTGTGAATCTCAGACTGGTGGGGAAAATGTGACCAGGTGAATGTTTGCAGTGCAAAGGAAGCAGGAGCCTGTTTCTCTTGGCCTGTTTTCAGATTGCCAGTTCCCAATATGTCTTTACATAATCAACAGAAATGTTAATAGGAAACCAAGGAATCACTACTGAACGCACTGCTCTGCACAATTAGTCTTCTAATAAATCAGGAGAGCTGCTCAATCTTTTTTATTCAGTGCACATTGCAACAGCTGATGTGCAACAAGGCCATTTACTGAGACCTGCATACAAATGCAACAGTAAAGGAGACACCAATCTGCAGAACAAAACTGAAAAAAAAAATAGTATTGTGTGCAGAACCAGTGACAAAAATGAGGCTTTTATTCCCAAGCCCAAAAGTAAGTTTATAACTGTCTGTATGAACTTGTTTTTCTGGATCCAAACATAGTACAATGCAATCCATAATACGTTAACCACTCAGAATTGCACCTGACCACCTGAAAAATATTTCTGAGGTCTTGGAAAAGCCTGTAAGAATCAGAGAAGGAACAAAAAAGCACAAAGATCACAATAATAAAACCATTAAAAAGCAATAATTTTAAAAATTATTGAGGAAGTATTTAAATTAAAAAATAATCTCAATTCTCATTTCCCGGGAATGTGCACTGTGCAAGGAAATAGAAGATAATTATGCTAAGAAGACCTGTGGTAAAATCTTTAATTATAGTCATTCAGAGAGAAGTTAATTAAAAGCACATCTTTAATCTAGCAGAGTAGTTTTCCCCACATACCACCATTTGGGACTGACTCTCTTCTGCCCTCTCTGTTATTTAATTTAAATAGTAACAAATAGCTGTGAATACTGTTCTAATTTTCTTTTATCTGCTGAACAATGGCATGTGTTGCAAGAAGGGTTTTGCAGAAGGCTGTAGCCTTTTCTTTTGGCAGGAAAAGAAACAGCCTCTCTGTCTGTATTGTTGTGGAAGGAGTTTACAAGAATAACTGCAAAATTTGAATTTATGAGTTTCCTGGGAGCTGGCTTTAGCCATATTCTCTTTTTTTGCTCCTGTTTTCCACCTCCAAGCAGATCCCAGGTGTGCTGGCAAGTACTGATATCCCTGTTGATGGTCAAACTATTGAGACAACTTGCTCCACAAGCTGCTGGTCTGACACTTCTCTCACAGCAGCTGCCACGTTGCCTGAGCTCCATGGGGTGTGATGTTTGGCCATGGAAATCATGTCAGAAATTAACAGGTGGAGCTAGAGATGTAAATGCAGCTGTGCAGTTGAAGTCTGGTGATGAAGGTGGTGTTTCAAATGCCCAGCAGGTTATCACTGCTTTCCTTTAAAGAGGGAACTTTGGTAGCAATGCATACCTGCTTGGGGAGCACTGTCAGGCTTCCATGGCCTTTTGCTCATTAATTATGGCTTATGAAGGAGAGCAGAGAGGATTTTTCTCCAGAATTTTTTTCCAGAGGTGTTTAAGAGTTTCTAAAAAGGTGGAAAAGTCATCAGACATTGCAATACCTTGAAATTTGCTTCCAAAGCATTTCTATGTCTCTTTCCTAAATTAGGCTGCACTAAATTATTGCTAACAGGGGTAATGTCTCATTTAGCTACAGGCTTCCCAGGCTAGAGTTTAGCTTATGGTATTCAAAACCAAATCAGCTCTGGCACTGTTGCAGATGTCCATGTTTCTGGCTCACAAAAACCACACTGGTAGTGAAATGCATCCTCTTTCTGCTCCTTGCCCCCCAAAAAGTGAACAGGACAAACACTTCCATCCTGCACAGGTTTGATTTTAAAGCTATTGTGCAGCAAGTGCTTGAAAACTTCTCATTAGAAGTCTGTGAAGAGCTACAGGTGCTAGGATGACAGAATCAATGAATTTTATTGGGCAAAATAAACCCTCTCCAGATGCTTTCTGAGCACCACAGTGAATTGACATTGCAGAGCTTCACATGGCAGGTCTGAGTTTGGGCAGGGAGAAGGAACCAGGCCTGAGTAGTGAGGTAACACACATCTAAACTGAGGTTTAACATGCATCAAACAGGACAAGTAACACATTGAAAAATTGTTACAGACGCATTTAATCAGGGTAAGTGTAAAGCCTTTTTTTGGAGTTCAGTATGTATTACCCAACTCAGTGTAGAGAAATGGTGAGGTCCCAGTTTTATCAGTTTCAAGAGTTGATAATGCAGTGAGTGATTGTCTGGTTTTTATCAGCTTTCTGAGTGAAATTTTTCACGTTAAAAGTAGCTGGTGTAGCTGTTTCTTTATTCTTTATTAAAAGAATAAACATTTAAACATGCAGACATGCAGGAGTTTTTATAAACTGTTCACAGAATTAAAAATAACAATATACCATTAAATTTTTATCAACTGAGATAACCTCAGGCTACCAGAAATTTCTGTTTTAGAAAAGCTGGACTAATCTGTTCTGGCCACAGAGTGAGAGAGAAAGCACAGTCAAAAACTAACATTTCTGTCTCTATTAGTTTTTAATATTCTGTACAAAAAGATCCATCAATAAATTTTGAGATTAAAGACTTAACTAATTGTGGTAGTGGATACTTAATTATCTTCCATTTCAATATGTGTTTGTACTAAACTGTTTCTATCATAGGGCTTTTCTTTGGTGAAATTTTATTTTTCAATATTACATAGATTCCTTAAGAATAAAATCATGGATATCTCTGCTCAGAATCTCTTAGGTTCTGTTTACAAGGTGAATTCTCAACAGCAAATGGCACAGTGCTATTTCATTCTGATTAAAATGCAGATACAATATTGCAACTGAGCAGTAAAGGTATGGCTTATATTTGTAAGATATACCTCACTTTCTTTCATGCTAAAACAATTCAGTTAAAAAAAATCTTGCTGGTTCACCAGCAAGGTGCTATTACCATGGCAAATTTATTTAGTACGTTCTTGATGTCACATGACCTCAGATTATCAAATGGCTCTCAAACATAATAATGAAATAGCTTTCAAAGACTGGAGCAAAACTAAACATCAGTAACTGCTCCTGGGTACTGCAGTAATAATCTGAGTTTAAAAAAAAACCCTGAAGTTCATAGTGATTCCTGTGTGTTACATACTCAGAGAAGATGAATATATTAAAAAAACATGTAAATTAATACATATACTGTTGAGCTCTGTTAATATTTTGAATGCAAATTCCAGCACCTAGTTCTTGGAATTTCCAAGATTGCTTGGCTCAGCTACTCTCCATCTATGTCAGATATTGACTCAGATTTGCTATGCCTATAAAAAGCCCAATTTGTTTTATCTCTGTAGTAGGTGATCTCTCAAATTTTGTTTTGATAAATTGTCACATGGGTGTGCTCACCGCAATTCATTTAGCTGTGAATTTTGAGATACTGCATTTAGTAATGCGTGCAGCCTTTCTTTGAGACTTGGTTTTATACCTTCTTTCTCAACAGTGCTTTTATAATTATTTTCTTTTAATAGGAAGCCAGAAAAATATTTGTCATAGCGAAGTTTAGCAGAACAAATTTTAAGGTGTTTTGTCTAAAACACTATGGGGAATATTTCTGGTTATAAGCATGTGCATTTTTAAAAACTACTGGCTTATCTTTAAATACTCCTGCCACTGAAGAGGGTGACTTTGGGGCTACAGCCTGGGTTTTTTGTATTAGGAGATGCTGGAAAAAAGTGCCCTCAATGCAACATTCAAAGGAGCAATATGTTCTCTGCTCACCTTCTGCCACATCATCAGAACAGGGAGATGCTTCCTGGGGACAAGTGCATGCATGAAGAACAGTTTTACATAGGGCAAGTGTTGGGAAACTTGCAGAAATGCTGAAGAGATACTTTAATTTACAGTAGACTTTCCTGAACTTCTCCGAAATTAAAACTCCTGACACTTTTACTTCTTACTTTTTAGTTGGATGGAGGTAGGTAAAGACATAAGTGTGCAACCTCCAGATACAAAATGATCCCTTAGTACTTATTTAGTGCCTTGCATTTTCAAGGGAGCTTGGAAATTTCACTTGTATTAGAAACCTTGTGATTGTACAAAGTGTGGGAGTTTTTTTACATGCTGTCTTACTCTACTGATTGAAATTAACCTTTTGCATTGCAGTTTTTTACTAAAACTGTACTGTCAATGGCTTTTCTGTGGCATATTTTCCCCTCCATTCATACACCAGTTTGGTTAAATGCAATACACATCTTTGTGAACCATCCTGCAGTGGTTTAAACATTAGTGGGAGAAGTAAAAAAACATATAGACCCAAAGCCTGATCTTAAAACTGAAGGAAAAGCAAAATCAAGGTGTCTGTGTGTCTTTGTCAGTAGCAAAATGTTGTTAATTTTGTAGACCTGTTCTTTCCTGTGTCTCCAGATTCCTTGGCTGCAAGGGATGTATTTTTAATTTTGGAATGAGTTGTTAGTTAAGGCAATTTCTTACACAAACTAACTGCAAAGGTCCCTGAAGAAATCTTTGTTCTCAACCAGAAACCCATGTGGGATTAAAAAACAGTTATGTATGTTTTGGGTGCAGTGATTGATAGAAGCAATGAAGCTGTGTGTTCATAGCTGTGCCACTTCCATAGGCAGTTTATTTTCTCTGTTTGTATTGTAAAGCTCAGGAAGAAAACACTTAGTGCCTTGTGTTGAAAAGGTTCCAGTGAAGACCATGCAATAATTAAAAGTTGATCATTCTAGAGGGAATTTGAACAAAAATAATGCTGACTCTAACCTAGGGTCCCCTGTAGCCACATACAGGGGAAGGGGGAGGACTAAGTTAAATTCCCAGATGTTTAACAAAATATTGGAGCAAGTCCAGAATAAAATAAGGCAGCTGCATGGGGTGGAATTAAATGCACTCACCCACTGGAGTTTGCAGGGAACACTCCTGGGTTTATGATTGCAGAATAACTCAAGACAGAAGAGACCTCAGGAATTGCTGAGGAGGAGTTTTCCTTGCCCCGGAGTGTCTGCAGTGCTCAGACAGTTGTAGTGGCTGGTAAATCCAGCACCCTGTGATGCTGATAAGTGAGAATTAGCACTTTGGGGGATCAGGGTTAAAAAATTGCAATTCCTTAGTTGCAGTCAGGAAATTTACAGTGAACTGTATTGTATGAATGTATTAGGGCAGGAGGGCAAAGAAGCAAAGTGTAGAGACTTGGGGCTCCAGGTGGGTGGTCTCACATGCTAAACTATTGATCTGAGAGTTCTTGAGCTCATCATCCTTGTTTTCAGCTGAGCATTATCAGTGTTAGGGTTGTAAATGAACGGAAATTGTGTAGTTCAGTGCTGAGCATGAAATTCTCTTGGCAGGCGCTAAGTGCATTGTGTGTGTGTAAGATCTGGGTCTTGCTTTATTTAACAAGGCAGTTCAGTGCCTGCCAGCCTGCTTAGCATATCGACGTTCCTGGAATTAAGCACATCGTTTTTCCCTGGCTTGGGACTAAATCAGAAGTTTTGCATTTTCCTGATAATTATTCTAAGGTTCCTTGATAACTTTTTGTGCAGGACAAATTCCTCCTGTGTGGTTCTGATCAGGTGAATAGTGGCTGTTTCATTACTGTGTGATAACTACATGACAGATGTAACTGCAATAACACTTCTGTCTATACTCCAAACTGGTGAATATTTGTAATTTTCTAGTTTAAGGTATAGCACTGAGGCAGGAAAAATTGCAAGGAACTAAAGGATAAAAAGTGAATAGGGTATCTAAAAACTAAACTAAACTGAAATAGGTTTGCCAGATTCCAAGTGCATTGTTAACTGGGGTTCAGATAATACAAGGTCTGATTCAAAACTCTTATCTCTTAAATTTAAAACAGCAGCACTGAGGTTTTGCAAAGGGAAAACTTAGTTCAATCTTAAATGGCAAAAGCTCCAGTTGGTTTGGGGAGAGACTTTGAAAATCCTCTCCATTTGGCTTCTTTGATGTTTCTTATCGGTGTCTCCTGTATTCGGCTAAGAGCTTTTACTGTTTTGTGTTTGTATCTTCCATTTGTCATAAAGTTTACCAATTATAGGGTTAGCACAGCTCTCAAAATGCGTAAAATTGTGGGTGCCCTGAGCAGAAGGGAATTTAATACATGGAATAAATTATATTTTTGATGACCTCTGTCCCTTTGGATGCCTTTGAGTGACCACTTGACCTTTCCAGTTACCTTTGACCACATGGGTGACCTTGTTGCTCTGGATGACCTCTGACGTTTCAGTGACATTTTGAGCCCACCATGACATTTCAGTGACCTGTGGCCCTGCATGACCCTCTGTCCTTTTGTAAAGGTCTGTGCCCCAGGATGACATTAGGCTTCTGGGGATGACCTTTGACTCCTGGACAACCTTCAGTGTGTTTCCCAGCTTTTTCTATTAGGATGCTCTTAGTGTTTCTGCTCTCTCATCAGGACGAGGTTGAGGTCTTGACTACAAGAACATTACAAATGCTTAGAAAAGCCAAAAGTGTTGTTTATCCTCCTGAAAATAGCCCAGAAAGCACAACTGGGCAGTGACCAAGCTGGTCTGGAATTGAAATCCAGCCTCATACATTCTGTTTTTCTGTACACAGGGAAGCAACACAGAAGATGCAGAAGGAGACAGACTTATGTTGCTAAGGTAGGATGAAAGCACCTCTTAACTGTGATATCTCACAAGAAATTTGTATACTATACTACTGTAATGTAATGACGGTTGGTTGGACATAGGCTGGAGGAGTAATCTAAAAAGTGAAGCTTCTCCAAGTCTAAATTCTGATGTGTATCAGCTACAGACAGATAAGTGGAAGCCCAGCAGGCCAATTCACCAGCTGCCCCCCAAACAAATGTATTGCTGACTCCTGGGTGGGCTGTTTTTTTTTTGGTGGTTTTTTTTTTTTTTTTTCCCCTCAGTATTCCTTTGATTTTTTAATTTTACTTACAAATACCTGTATCATGGGTCATGTGCTGGTATAACCTGAGTGGCCAGGAAGGACTACCTGGTTTCAGGAAGGGTTTCATGAGCTTGCTCTGGTGTGGTGTTGCACCAGTGGGCTGAGGTACAATCAGTGAATATATCAATAACTGTGTGCATTTACTCCTGGGAAGAGGAGGAGGGGTGACAGCAAGGTCAGTGCCTTGAAAGCTTCTGTTTGGAGAGGATTGTGGTGTGCAATGACTGTGCTTTATGCGGCTGGCTAAATCTTCTGGAGAGAGAAAAGCTGATGCTTAAACAAAACTGAAATCTTCCACCGTGTTTCTATCAGAAAGACTTGGCTTTTGTGAGGCTGGCATTTATGTAAGCAAACAGCATTATGTTATGCCCCAAGACTAGATTTCCTTGCATCAATTCTCCAGCAGACTTGTCTGACCACAGGGTCATAGCTTAACCAAAAAAATCCTTAAAGGAATATTTTTACCCATAAAACTTAGAACCACAGTAATGTCTTCTCACCCCTATTTGCATTTTAGAGTAAAAATACATGGACTAAGCTAATAGCCACAGGAAAGTCATGGTACACGTTCCAGTCTCTAAGGTATTGTGAGTTTTGTTCAGGGACCAAGTTTATTGAGTTCTGCAGTAAAAAGGCTGAGGAAAAGATGTAGTGGTTCAGAACAACTTCAAGTGTTTCCCAGATATTTTGTACTGCCAGACACTGCTGAAGTATCCCACTTAATATTCTGTTTGCTTTGCCAGTAATGCAACAGATTAATAAACCACATTAGGTAGGAAATAGCTTTTTGAGAGAACTAGGAAAGATAATTCAAGGTTTTAGACAAAGCTACTGAAGCAGAAACAGGCTGGCATTTCTCAAAAGCTAATCAAATACTAGCAGAGCAATAAGGGAGTACAACACATAATTTGCAAGGCAAAAATCAAGGGAGAAGATTTAAAAAGATACTGCTTCCATTTGCCAGCAGATAGTACCTCCCAATGTCAAGCCTCTGGCACCACAGAAATTACCAAGCACTGGTGAAATAATAATCCGTTCTGTGAGGGGATATCTTCTAAATCACAGTGATTGTTTAGGTCTGGTGGAGGACTTGCACATACTCCCCACTCATTTTGGATCTGAGACACAGTATCAGGTGCAGTAGATAATAGAAATTCTGGGCATTTTTCTTCTACATTGTTGATCATAGTCAAACAACTGGCAATTGTTTTTTTCTGGTCACACTGAAGTTCAGTCCTTCCTGTCATACGCTGTTGATAAGTAATGGTTTGGATGTCCATCTGGGTTATAAAACAACTGAATTTCAGTATCTGCATTGAAGAGAGATTAAAAACCCTCAAAAATAAGTGTGTGTAAGTGTATTTTATAAATGCTGGAGTATATAATCAGGGATACTGTCAATACTCAGCTTCAACTCTACTGGAACTAGGGCATTCTTCTCAGGGATTTAAGGTCAAATCCCTTCAGATATATAGTGGAATTAAAGCCAAATTTTCTGTCTTGAGTTTGTGCCATACACTTTGGATTAAAAAAATAGTTTCATTCTCAAATATTTTTTGGTGAATCCGTTTTGATTTTACCTCCCTAACTGAAATTTCTGTAGAAACATGAGTTCTGTATCCTTGAGACAGCCAGATTCGCATTTCTCAGAGAACTTAATGTTCTCTGGTGTGCATTCTTTTACAGCTAAGATCTGGTGAAGGTCAGGAAAAGGCTTTTTCTCTTTTTTTTTTTTTTTTTTTTTTTTTTTTTGTGTTTTTTTTTTATTGCCCCTC
>VZRZ01003270.1:835040-869678 GCA_013398175.1 Climacteris rufus
TTTTTTTAGGAGCTTAATTTGAATATGCCCCTCTTGGAAGCAAGGCTTTATTATTTGTTTATTACATATTTTCAAGTGGGCTAATTGCTGATGTGTACTTCCTTACTTGTTTGTATTCATTTCAACAAAACTAAGTAAATGCTGTTGGTAAATATTCACTCTGCAAACCCTGAGGTCAGTCAATAAAGCTGTAACCCCAGCTGTCTGGTACTGTCACTCTGCTGAACTGAAAATGCACAGTAATTTGTTTCTAGAAAAATAGGATGAACTAATCACTTGGCCATTTTAGTTTGTGTCATTTAGGAAGTGTCTTGTCTGAGCAGAGAAGGGAGCACTTGAATGAAGTGAGCCGACCTCCAGCAGGCAGGGGCATTATTTGCATTGAGCTTCACTGTTGATCTAAAACAATTATCCAATGCCAAGGTCACCTTTGAAAACAGCTCTTAGATGTGACAGTCTGCTCCCCGAAAAAATGTGTCCTGCACAAAGACTAGAGCCCATGAAACAAATATGTAGGAGAGAGAGCCGTAGCCTCAGTCTGCTGTGAAGGGAGTAAGTATTGCAGTCAAGAAGCCTCTGGATGTATTGTGAAGCCTCCTGATGCTGAACCAAAATGTTGGTATTTGGTTGCCATAAAATCACCTTTTCATTGTCTGCTGCCCAGTTTCTCAGTACATACATCAGTAAAGAATGATGCTCTCAAGAGTACATGATTGGGAAAGGAGAGGAAGTCTACTTTAACTTTCCAAAATTGGTGGCTGGTTCTGAACTGAGAGCAAGGCTAAGGACCATGAATTTTCTTTCACATCCCTGACATGTTCTTTGTTGTTTAGAATGCCTTTGTGCTGTTGTTAGTTGCTTTTATTACTCAAACAGTTTCAGAGAAAACAGGTTGATACTTCCCTTCTTTAGTTACTTCCTGCCTTTTTTCCATTGTGTGCTTTTTTATTCCAGAACTAAAACTTGTCCCAGTCATTTAACATTTATCATATTCATATTATCGTGGAAAAGTGAGGACAACTTGTACTTTAGATTAGCAAGCTATAGACTTCTATGACTTCAATTTTGTGTAACAGGAGCTGTGTTTCATTTACCTGGTTAAGTGTTACACACTTTTAACCTAAATCAGTAAGGTACCACAAGATCCTTGTTAACTGATTTTCTGTTTTGTGCAATAGGGACTGAACTTCACAGCATATAAAATCTCTCACTTTAGGAATCAGATATACAGAAATGTGTATGATAGGTGTCTATCAGTGTGCTTAGCAGGCAGTTTTAATCCCTGTATATTAAGTTAGTTATTAAGGGCAAATAACAGTGTCTGTCTCAGGGGACATGCTATTAGCATATAAAGGAATCTTGAAATGCTGCAGGATATTTTTCTTTTGGAAAAAGTAATTACGGCAGATTCATGCTGTTGGGCTTTGTTTTTTGTTATTGTTTTAATGTAAAAGCTAATTATTAAAACTAATTAGATTTCCCAGCTCTGCTGGCTAAATTTGAGGATACCTGGCGATACACCCCGTGTCACTGTAACCAGGGCAGTGTCACCAGGCTGACAGTGCACAATGCTAAATGCTGCTGAATCAAGCAGGCACAAATAGCACTGTTGTTATGGGAAATGGCCTTTTGTCCTGCCTTTTCCAGTGCCAGTATAATCCTGCTGCCTTTTGGAAAGAGATGTGCAAAGGAACCGGAGCACTCAGAGTATAAAATATTAGTGATACAAACCTGACATACCCTGTCACATCTACCAAGAATGTTTAGTCAGAAACTGCCCAGGGATTAACAAACTAGCAAGTCCACCAAGACAAGTCTGAAATGGATGGTGTGTGTTTTGAAGGAAGGTATAACAAGGTTGATGTTTCACTTCCCTCCTTTGCTTTCCAAATGCTCTTTTCATAAAACATGCAAATACAATGGCAATTTGTAGTGAAGAACAAATATGGCAAAAATTACAAGCAATGGCAAGTGTGTAAGAAAACTTTTCAGGGTAGGTTTTTTCCTGATTTTGTATTTTTCTGGTCACACGTTGTGTTTAAAACTGATTTTTTTTTTTCTTTCATACAGAAAACCTGACCAAGGTTTGGAAATTTGTGGCTACACAGTAAGCCTGAGATACTAATGCCTCTTGCAGCACACTGAGATTACTTTTAGGGTTTTGTGTGTTTGTGTTATTTTGGTTTCACTTTTTCTTTTCCTTCTCACATACAAGATATAGGAAATTAAAAGTGTGGTTTTCATATTTTCTTGTAATAAGGTCAGCGATGAAGACTTATTAATCAGTAAGAGCTCTTGGCTTTGCTTTAGTCTCCCCAAACCACTTTTTACATTTTCTAGGGGAGAGTTTTAGAGAAATTCCCTCTTTGTATGTTTGCCCACATGCATACTCATGTACACAGGCTTACTTTGGTGTTAGCTCAAGTGATGTAAAATTCTACATGGAGCTTTCTTTCCTTTGGTTTTAAGAGTAGGACATTTGGCTTTTATTTCTGCTAGATATGAATTTCACCAAAACTAACCCAGGTTAAGGGGGAGTACATCCACATTATTTTGCACTAGCTTGACTAAATCAGCTTACTATTACTGCCTGCACAGCCTTGCTGCAGAGTGATGTGTGATGTGGTGGGATATACCACTGTGTTGGCTCCCTCACATCCATTTGGAATGACCTGTTTCCATCGTTGTTACTGCTACTCCACTGCTTACATTGACCTTGTAACATTTGGAGGCTTTGTTTGTTTGCTTGTTTTTGTCCTGAGGTGTTTTTGTTTTTCCTACAGTAGCGTTTGGAAGAGTATTTCTTTCTGTTTATGCAATCAGGCTGATCAAGAGAAAGCCAGTGCAGTCATTTTGGGCACTGCCTGTGGGCATGTAGGGATAGATCCAGGCTAAGCAGGCACAGTCACATCTTCTCTAATAGAGCATCATGAATGATTACAGTGAATGTGGTCCAGAGCCAGGTCTGTTTTGCTGTCTGTTGTTACAGGCTATGCCACAGAGAATTGTTCAAATGGTTTCCGTGAGGGTGCAGACATAGATTATGGAACCACACTTTCTGAGTAGGTACTGTGCTGAATGTTAATCTTTCATTTCTACCTTTCATTTAGAAAAGTTAGAAATTAGAAAAAATAGAAGAACAACTTGTTAGAGACGAAAGAAATTCTGAGTATTTTCCAAACTAAAGAGAATAGTTTTCATCCAGCCTAGTAAAATTAAATCCAATAACAAGTGACATGTGCTAAATCCTTGGAAAGTGTTGCTGGCAATCATTGTAAATTGTGGCTCAGTGGATTTTTCTTCAGCTTTGAGAGTTTGACAGTAGAGCTCTGCAGAAGTTTTAGGTTACCATATTTTAATCTGCAAGAATAACTCCCTGAATTTCCCTCATCTCCCTTAACAGCAGTCATTAAAATTTGCTAACATTTCACCCTTTCTTCAGGGAGTGTGACAGACTGAGGAAACAGCAGTTTTCCAGAATTTATGCCAAAGCAAAGTTTTACCTTAACTGCTGTCAAATAGTTTGTTTCCCTCACAGCTGTAAAGCAGGTATCTATATCTCACTATAACAGTAAATTGAATGAGACAGGCACTAAGATATATCCTTGAGAGCTGAAACTGCTTTGGGGATTGTGAATCATATCAACTGTGGCTGAGGCTGAAGAACTGGAATTACAGAAACTGTTTTGTATTGATGTCTTATGAATATAGAATTTATGTAACTTAAGAGCTTTGGGTAGTGTATGTAAAAAGAGAAGTCAGTCCAGTTTACACCAGGGATAATTTTGAGCTAAAAAGCCTGAGGTTGGGCTTGCTTTACTTCGTACTTAAAAGGTCTGTTTCTCCTATCAAATAGCAAGGGTTCATTACTGGCCTATCTGTGCACCTGTCTCAACTGCTCTGGAATAACAGGGCTGCATTTCTGACCCAGCTGCTACATATCTTGCCTGGGAACTGAGTAGGATCACCTTGGGCAGTGGATACTCCAGGTGTGAAAGGTGTATAAAGCACCACAGAGGGAAGCATTTTGTGGTGTGATTGTCCCTCAAGCAGGGTCCTTTCACCCAGTTGCAAGAACCAGTCAACACACTGAATTGAGATATTTGATTTTGTTGCCATTCTGCAGAATAGAGCGCCAGGAATCTACCACAGCCAGCGCTTTTTAGGATGCAAGAACAGCTTTTTATACAAAAAGGTAACAAAAAATGATGCAGAAGCAGGTGTTTTGATCACTCATGCTTATATAATAAAATCCACAATGTACATGTGGTGGTCTTGGTCCAGTTCATTATATTATAACTTGTAAATACAAATTTCCCTGACAGTGTGGTTTTTGGCTTAATAAACTTCTAAGGTAATTTGAGATCCCATTTTCATCCTATCTGCTACCATGAAGTTGTTATTTAACATTACACACTATTAGAGTTTTGGTTTGAATCTACTTGAACAATTAATTGTCAATGAAATCAGGATTTCTAGTACTCTGTTCCTGGGGACTCTTCATCGCTCTGTTGCTCTGGCACCTTGTTGTCATGGTTTCAAGATGAGATCATAGTCACTGTGACGTTTTTGTGCATTTTTTAACATCATGTGACATCAGTATAAACCCAGGGTTTTTCCTAACTGGAGTTAATTGGTAACTCTCATTTGAGTGTTACCTTCGTTGGTGTAGCTGCTGATTGTATTTCTATTCAGAAATATTTTCTCATGGCATGCAGCTTGCTGTTTTAAAGTTGCATTTGCTCTTGGCTCCTGATAGTTCTTATGGGATCAATTTCTCCTCCAGAGAAACTATGAGCCAGTTCTGTCAATGAGGGAAAAAATTCCAGAGGGTGGAGTCAAGAAGTGTGTTCCCAAGCAAGAACTCTTGTTGAGGAGAATAGATTTCAAACATATGTTAAATATACTTTAAATTAGATTTAGATTCCTCTGGAACTTCAAATACCTTTAAGCCTTTTTTTCTTCTAAATTTTTCTCTCTTCAGCTGTTGCTGAATCAAACAAAATCTGCCCACGGGTGTGAGAATTGCTAATTGGGCGTTCCAATTACCATAAAGTTTGTCAGTGCTTTATGAAGTATGTTGCTGTTGTGTGCTGTAGTGATAGTGTAATTAAAGCATAGGCAAAACACATAAATAGCCAGCTCTTTCTGCACGTGCCATTGCCACAGGCTGTGTGTGGAGCACCCTTGGCTTGGGGGGACGGGGTCGTTCTGATGTTAGTGGCGAGCACACTGTGCCAGCCCCAGCAGCTGCGGGAACGCAGCCGCTACCGGGCTCTGCCTGGGGAGCTGCTCCCCGGCTTCCCAGGGAGTTAATGAGTAAATCCCTCCTCACTCAGGGAGGGTATGAGAGAAAGCGTCTCAGAGCTGATTTTATTTGCTGCTCAAACAAAGTTAAAGAGCAGAACTTTTCAACTCATCGAATTAATTTTAGCTTTCTACCCTAACTTCAGCCTCTTACATTTTTCATGACTCAGATTGCTTGGGAAAGGTGACATGCAAAGATTCTTTTCGTAAAATGAGAGCTGTTGATAGGAATATTTTAGGTTTTGGTTTTATGGTCAAACATGTTTTTATTTTGCTATTTGTGTGATTTGTTGCTCTGAGCAATATTGAAGAGCTGTATTGTCCATTGACTTTGCTGCTCTCCTGCAGATACATCTTTGGCAATGGCTTAGCCTGGGAAATAACAGATAATGAATTTTACAAACTCCTTTCTCAGAAATGGCACTTAAGAGCTGCGGTTTTCTTCTAGTGTGACATTAATGCTGTTTGTGGCACAGGAGGACTGTCAAGAGAATTTGAAAATTAGGGGATATGAATCATCATAAAAACAGTGGTAATGTTATTTTCCATGACTGCTGGTCTGTGATGTAACTCTGGATCAGATCTTGCTTTATTACTGAGAACAGAAATTCAGTGGTTTGGGAAAGAAATTCCCTGATCTTCCTTGATGGTTTCTTTGATACCAGAAGCCATTTAGCTGTTTAATTCCATTTAATTCTTTATGAGTAATTTAATAGTAGAGAGTAATGGCACGAAAACCTCTTGGCACAGGAGGATGAGAATGCTAGTTATTGCAAACATTTCCAGAGAGGGTGGACATGGCCAGAAAAGGTGTTTGTGTTCATTTCTCTGAGACTGCTGAAGAGGATTAGGCCAGTTAATTAACTGTCAAGTTTCCTGAAATATTCTGAACCTAGAGTTCGAAGGCACTTTTACAGCACTAGCAATACACATAGCCTCTGATTTTGCCTTATATTTTATTAAATAATTAATAATTTGCTCTAATATTTCAACTTCCCTGCATCCCTGGCACATTGGGTTGGAATGCTGTCTTGTTTTGCTTTGGCTTTCTTGTGATCTGAAGATTCAATTATGGTTAACTTCAATGAAGTAACCCAAATAAGGTTTTGGCTCTTTATAGAGTAATGAAATAATTTTGGTGGTTGACAAAAGTATTATTTGGTGTTGCTTTTCACTGTACACAATATTGAACATTTGTAATAAAATATTTCTGGGGGTAATTAAAGGGGTGAAGTCCATAATGTTTTGATATGACCTGTGGGAAATGCTGTAGAGGCTCTTTCTAACTAACAGGGCAACGTTTTCCTTTTGCCACTCATGGTTTGAAGGCAAAGTTTTTATCCTTCAGAGAAGGCTCAGAAATTTTTTGTTACTAAGTAAATATCCCAATAACCTCTCCTCACATGCCACAGGCTTCTGCCTGGATGGAATAGGGGAAAGCCTTAGTAAAAGCCCAGGCTCCTGATGGGAAAAAAAGGGAATTCTTGTGCGTGGAATATTTTAGGTGCTGTTTTAATATTTATGGTCAAATGCATTTTGCAATTTATGTGGTCTATAACTTTGAGAAAGAGCTGCAAATCTTTTGTGATGGCCAACATCAGAAATCCATCAGTAAGTGTATCCTTAGATACCATCCAACAGCTGAGTCCTGCCTGTGCCATTCCAATGGGAGCTCCTTGTCCTGTAAGGCCACGCCAGCATAGACCTGTATTGGTGGACTATCACACGCTAAAATATCCTTTCCAGTATGTTGGCAACAGAGAGGTGATTTGGTTTTGGTTTAGAAGTACAATTTTGTGCACTGCTTGGATTCTGAAAACGTTAGTATTCAGTGGTCTTTCCTTGAGGGACATTGCTGCTGAGGAAGGAAAGCTGGACTGCAGGCTCCCAAGTGGCACAAGTAGTGCTGGTGAGCAAGCTCAGTCTGGCAGTGTGGTTGTGGCTGATGAAGACTCTGGATATGTGGATGGGATATTCAGGCCTCTGGATCTGAAAATGGTTCAGACCTTGTGGCCAGGGCAGGAGAGGCACCAAAGCATTCAGTTGTTACACCTGGCTCCGGCTGGTTTGTGTGTGTACTAATATATCTCGGTCAATCTGCAACTGAGTAGTTAAAGTTATATTTTTATTCCATGTCTGCTTGGTTTTTTTCCTGATATTCTGATGATTTCTGTATGAAACACTGACACTCCCTTGCCCACCTCGTTTCTCAAAGAATTTTCCATTTTCTTTCAGGGTTTTCCAAAGATTTGGTATTTTTGCATCACATATGTTTCATATAATTTTTTCCAACATATACGAGGGTATAGTGAATTTAGAGTATCTGTCAAAGACAATGATTATTTACACTCCATGTTCTATAACCAGGGCTTCATAAGGAATGACATATTTTAAAATAACCCAACCAAACAAAACAGTATTCTTCCTACAATTTCACACTATAACTATCATAAAGGTAAACTTTCTGAATTTATGCTTTGATTTCATTGTAATATGTTAGAATGGATGTGTCACAAGTGATTAGAAGTTCAGTAGTTTTCCAGACAAATAGCTTATTCCTGAGTTATTGGAAAATTCATGCTGAGCTACTTCATATTGGCCAGCTTTGCATGTCACCTCTGATGTTTCTGTTGGCTGTTATTTGCTATTTATCACTTCTTTTGACTCTTTCTCTGCAAAGCACTAACGCTGCAAGTAGCCTCCAAGTGGGAGACTTTAAATGCTAAAAGGAAAAGGAAACTGATTACATTGAATGCAGGCAAACACCAGATCATGCTGCTAAAATGTTTAAAATTGATTGTGGTATCTAACTTGTTTGATGATTTTGAGACAGGTTTTTATCTCTGAGAAGACTGATAAGTGGATAATTTATTCTTTTGTGAGCACAAATGAACAAGTGCATCTCATATTTTTGATCTCGACATTTCTATGAAGCAAAAACTACACAATACAATCTTGTTGGTGTTTCGATTCAGTGTGAAAAACCCAAGGTGTCTTCAGAGAAAGGTCTGAAAAGTCTGCTGCTCGTATTTCTGACTTGGTTGTTCTAGAGCCTGTACAAAACTGGTTACAGGAAAGACAATATCCTCACTGAAATTCAGACCATAGGGCTATTTTTGCTGGCTTATGACTACATATTCCTTCTTCACAAAATAAAGTCTGAGAGAAAGTTTTAGCGTAGCCTTTACAATTGTCAGCTTTCATCCTTTACCATTTGAAGGATAAAAGTTTAATTTAGTGACACCGACTCTTATTAAAACTGCGTGCTGCGGATGTTTTCTCACGGATAAATCTTTCTGGTAAAATCCTCAATGCACCAAAATACTTTTTTTTTATGCTCCTCTAAAAGTGCTTAGCCGGATGCTCTCGAGGTGCCTTTACGCGTGCGTGGTCCCTGCCGGGGTGAGCTGTATAACTCTCCCAAAGGACAGAGTCCTAGTACTGCAGATAACCTGTTCCTGCTGGCTCCTCTGGGATGAGAGTTTCCCCAGGCATGGTATGGTAGCGCCGACGAGAATAAAAGGCTTAGACAGAGGGCTCTTCCCTGGGATAACAGCCTATTTATTGTGAGTCCTGTGTTGCGTTTCTGAGGGTCCAGAGATAGCCAGGTGGCTGAGTAACCCAGAAGAAAGAGCCAGGAAGAAGCCCTGCAGGGCTCTTTTAAAGGGAGATGGGACCAGGAAACACCCAACGGAGAATGGCATAATTCAAAAGTGACCAGTGAGGAAGAGTTTTCCAGGGCATAGCCATATGTGGCATCTGAGATGTGGGTACAGGTAACACAAGGGAAATACAGCTCAGGCAGAGGATTCAGATATTGGAGGAATAAGGCTGAGGGCTTTGCCTTGTCTTTCTTCCCACCAGTCCTGAAGCTCAAAAGAAGCAGCTTCTGCCAAGTGCGCTGCTACACTCCTCCCTTAAGAAAATCAAATCAATGACTCCTTCACCATCTGTCCTGAAGTGAATTGGTGGAGGTTTTCAGATCAGTAGCCAGAATGCCCTTCTCTCCCCCAGTTATGTTTTGAATTCTGTATATTGTATTTCTTCTTAATTCTTTGATGTAGAAAGTTTACTATTTTTTTAATCACAATTTTGTATAAAAAGTGTTTCCATTTTTCTCAGCTGTTCAAACAACTTCATCCCTTCATAGTCCATAACATCCTGTGGAAATGGTTTGCGTCATAGTTTCTAGTTTTTCCTGTGGGTTTTATTCTAAAGGATTTGTTTGGAAGAGCAAGGTTTGCCCTGAAAGGTGGTAACAGAGTTTTAAATAAGCTGTATATAATTAAAGGGTAAATTGGAAGTTTTCTGGAGTGTTTTTTGAGAATATTTTAAGCTCTCAGTCTGGTCACATCTGAGCACCTAGAAAGACCACAGAAGATTTTACCAGGCTTGTAGAAGTGTAATGTGGCTGTGCTGGGAAAGCAGATGGTGCAAGAACACAGTGGGTGGACTCCTGGATAATATCCACCCAAAGCCTCAGGTGTCACGAAGCTCTGGAGAAAATACAGTGCAGTTTTGCAATGATGCTGACACGTATTTTTGGGCTGCCAGGTAGGGGGGGAAGCTTACACTTCTCTCCTGCCAGGGCTGAGATGTTGTCAAGGAGGGGTTGAATGAGTCAAATTTATGGACTCCCTGAGCACATGAGCTCCAGGATGGCAGGAGGCACCCTTGTCCTGCAATGCAGTGTGTGATGGACAGCTTCTTTAGTCTCACTTCAGTGGAGCTGAAAGGTGTGAGGCAGGTTAATGAAAATATTATGAAGTGGTCACCAAGAAAATATGGGCTTCTTAACACTTCATTCGGGCTTCTTAACACTTCATTCTCCCTCTTTGAATTAGATTAGTCTCTCCATTTCAGTCTTTCTCCAATGAGTTTGCTCAGACTGATGACAAAAAAAAGCTTTATTTTATAATACACCTTGAAAACAATAAAGCATTTATTTTATTATGTATTTATAGAATGCACCCGTGACTTGATTTACAGGAGATTTTTGTTCTAAAGGTTTCTGTTCTGTATGTCTACTTGTCTACTGCAGTGTGGTAACTGGAATTGCTGTGTAATGTAGGGAAAGAACAGTTTAGGATTAGATGAGTAACACCAGTGTAGCTGTAGAGACCCACATAAGTTATAAAAATCAAGTTAGGAGCTGATCAAATACTGGGAAAAGGAGGCCATGCTGAGCTCTGGCCTCACTACAGCAGTGTAAGAAGTGCCTGAGGTTAACTAGTTCAAAATTAACTTTATCTACATGTTGTATTAGAGTTCCAGCAGTGATGACAGCAGATCTTGCAAATTCCCAAGAGAGGTACGCTAGAAAAACTTGACAATAGCCAAATTATAAACCTTTATTTTTGTGCTTTTCTGTATAAATTGACTTCTTGTGTCAGTCTACAAATATTTTCTTATTGAGTGAAAAGTCAAACGTACCAGTAACATCATTTTCTCTGCTTCACAATGCTAATACTAAATTTGAAAGCAGCACCCTGGCAGCACTTGAGAGAGTGGCAAACTCTCTTTTTGAGACAGCTAATTACTCAGTTGTTTATTAGCACTAACCTGTCCCAGTTCAATTTTAAATTGGCAAAATGATGTTAGCTCTTTATTCTGTGGTTATCAGACTGAGACACTCCTGTTTATCTTAAAGTGAGTCCTCGTGTGAATATCCACAGCTATATACATATATTTTTATGAGAAGGTTGCCATGTTTGCTTAATTTTAGGGTGGACCTTTGAGACCACATTTGATGCGTAGGCTGTGCTTTGTCATCTGAAATGGTGCTGGATACCCCTTATGTCCATCTTATCTGCCTGGTCAGCACAGGCACCTGAGCTGGTCACTGACTGCTGCTTTGGGCTTTTCTCTCTCTGTGCTTCAAATAAAGACATTCAGGAGAACGTAAATTTCTCATGAGGAGATGTATTTTTTGTTTCTCAGTAACCACATTTCTCAAAATTCTACTAAATCTTTCTTTTTTACTGTGGGGGAGCTTCAGGCTCCTTCCACAGCTTCCTTTTCATATCCTGACATAAAGCACAAGGACAGATTTATCCATCTATGTCTATCTTGGACTTCTTGTTTTGTGTGTTCTTAATGTTGTTACATCTTGCCAGTCAGGACAAAAATAAGAGGTTTTTTTTTTTGGCAGAGAGACTCCTTCTTGTGTTCCTGCTGACAAGGAAGGAACAGTTTTGTTGTCTTTGTTGCCTGCTTTAAGGGCTGACCTTGACATTTCAGAGCACTGATCAGTTCAGGCATTTTTTATACTATTGTTCCTTATGTTAAATATCAGTATTTAGACGTATATCAATACTTCTAATTTATTTGCAGCTTTTTCTTGTGTATTTTAAGGTGAAGATAATACTACAGCTTTTAGTGAAGCCTTAAATGATTATTTAAATGTTCAAGACATATTTTACTGTAACTTCTCTTCTAGTGCTGTTAACATTATTGTGGTTAGCTGAAGTGTTTCTGCTGGGAGAGGGTCACTCATATGAGAAACATACTGGACAAAAGGAAAAAAATCTGCTATGCCTATTTTTAGGCATTTTCCTATCCAGATTGGTGTAGTGTTTTGTCTGGTTTTCTCAAGAACCTAAAAATAATCTCACCAGGGCATGGTTCTCCCCCAGCAAAGATTCTGTCTGTACTGTTCCAAGCTCAAGGAGTTCATAACCTTCTGAAAGTTTCTAATGTGTTATCTAAAACTAAGGCAATAAAATATGTTCTCATTAAAATATAGACATGTGATAACACAGTGGGGCAAGATTGTCTGATATAGGTGTCTGTCACTTGGAGGCTGTTAAATCACACTTGATACCAAAAGATGCCTAAAGTCACTAAATTAATGAGAATCATCTAGTAACTTCAGGCCACACACTCAGAAAATAAATGCCCTTACTGAGACAGGCTGGTGAGTGGCAATGATTTACCCATACACATTATTCTCTGATTCCCTGCCAATGCAATTTCAAGAAACATTTAGTATATGCTATCAATTATTGTATTTCTGTCTTGCTCAAAAAGGAAATAGAGAGGCAAACTTAATTTAGCCTATGGAATTGCCCAAGACAAGCAAATAAAATGATATTCCAGCTAAAAAATAAATACACAGAAAACAGGTGGCTGAAGCCATGGAGGATGTCAACACCTTCAGATGAGCCTGCATAGAGGGATCTATAAACCCATAGTTACCTATGGGCTGTTCTGCAGAAGGTTTGAGGTGCCACAGATACTCTGGTGGGGGTAAAAACTGCCAATGTACTGTCACTCCAAACACCTGCCCTGATGGATTAAGGTGCATCTCCTTCCCTGAGTCAGCACCCCTGAAACAGGGGTTTTAAAACCTGCAAACAGCCTGTCTTTAAAAGCTTAATTCTCAGTGATCCATGCAAGTCATCCTTTCCACAGTGGACAGAAGGGGAAAAAGGTTACTTCAGGAGAGCAGTGCAAAAAACCAGAGAACCCAGTTAGAAAGTTCACCTAATGCTCTTTTATAAAGAATGCCAAGTGCTCTAGTGAGCTTTGGGTGGCTGTTTGAGGGAGGGTATCATGGGCTAACACTTGGAGTTCTCCAGTGACAAGTAGGACATGACAGCAGAACTTCACCTGATTTCTAAAAGATAGTATTAAAAGGTTGGTATAATTTTGTTTGTTTAGCTCAAAACCATTATGTTCCTATGACTAATGAATTAAAGCAGAGGACTAATGGCATCAGAGTGACAGAGAGTAGATTCAAATAACATATTAAGAAAAATTCTTCCCTGTGAGGGTGGTGAGGCCCTGGGACAGGTTGCCCAGAAAACTTGTGGCTCCCCCATCCCTGGAAGTGTCCACGACCAGGCTGGATGGGGCTCTGGGCAGTCTGGTCTGGTGCTCCAGGAGTTTGTAACTAGAGGATCTTTAGTGTCCCTTTCAAACCATTCCGTTCCTTAGAAAAAAGGATTGCTGCCTCAGAAATCTGATTTCTGCAAATAGTAGTTTGTGTTGATGATTTTTTTTTAGTATAGTCTTTCAATTTTTTTTCTGCATTGCATTACTCTAAATTACTTGGCCCCTTCACTTGGAGATGGATTTTGTTTTAGATTATAACCTCATATGACAAGCTTAGTATTCTTAAAAGCTTGCAGCCCTCAGCCCCTTTGAACAAACTCTGAGAAATAGTTTCTTAACAAACTATACAAAATTTTAAGGTTTTCACAGGCTCATAAAATTCGGTGTGCTTATCTATCATTAGATACTCCACAAAAACAAAATGGAAAATTTGTGAGGTTACTTTCTTTAAAGTCTTTAAAGTCCCAGCCTTACTGAGTTAAACATTACCATATGAAAGTTTTTTTCCCATAATATTAAATATGGCAATAACTACAAAAAGAGTAAGAGTGTAACTTTATTTTATTTTTTATATTTTTATTTTATATTTTTATTATATATATATATTTATATTTTATATTTAACTATATTTTCTAAAAAGGAAAAATCAAAATGCATTTAAATATTTTTGTATATTTCAGTATTCCCTGGAAACAGTAGGACATAACTTCTGCAGGAAGTTGTGTCTGTAGGTGGTACTTTTGTACAAAGAACACATGTGAAACAAACTGGTAGCAAATGATGCTTCTGTAATTATTGTAAACATAGTTTGTGAATACACTTGCAGCCTGTACTTACATAGAAATGAAATCAATTAAGGGCCAGAATGTGAATATGCAAAGGTCACATTCAGAAAATGTCGATTTTCAGAAACTGCAAGGAAGAAATTTCTCAGGTAGTTTAGAAAGGTTTGTTTGTTTGGCAGATGGAATTGTTTTAAAATGCGTTTATTATTTTGTCTCATGGTAGAATTTTGATGACAATTACAGTCACCATTCTGGTACTAGTAATAGAGAATGAGACTTTTGGAAGTGTTTTCACACTTTAGATACAGTAGTGGTTTTTCTTCTTCAGAAAAGAAAGTGATTTATTTCTAGTGTCACATTTCATGCTCTCTGGTACAAATATGACCACTAACAAGCTGAGGGGTACATGCAAGACTATCACAAGGTATCAGTGAAAAATAAATAAAGGCTGATTGTATTGGGTCAGCCAGAGATTAATGATTTCAGGACAACTGCGTACATCTCAAGATGCCAATATTTATTCTTTTTTTAAACAATGAGAAGAGGGAAAAAAAACCAGCACCAAACCATAAAAGACAGTACTGCCTCAGTTCTAATGCTTTTGTTTGTCTGTTTTTAGGGAAAGACATTGTATTAATACTTGAAAATGTACAAAAGAAATATCTGCATAATTCTGGATGTAGATTTAAACATTTGTGTGATACTCTGGGAGTTCCAGTATCAGTTTTGTTTTGTTATGAAGTTCAGCATAAACCCTAACATCTGAGTTGTGTGACAACAGGATGTCCTTCATCACTTGATGTGTGTCCCTTTTGTTTAGAAAATCTGAGCTTATTTAGCCCCTCATGATGAATATTGATGTGCCATAGACATGACCCTGCTATTCCCCCGTGTGGTTTATCTCCACTGATCAGCAGCACAGTGTTCTCACAGATGTTATCAAACACGGCTTTCCAAGCTCTGAAGCACTAAAGAGTTATCAGTGATCCCTTGACTCCTTCCGTTATGTGGTGTGCATGAAGTTCATTTAAATCTCTCTTTTTTGTTGAGAGCATGATGTCAGTTGAGAGGTTTCTTCATACAGTCACAGACCTGTTTAGGCTGGAAAAGACCTTTAAGATCATTGAGCCCAACTGTTAACCCAGCACTGCCAAGTCCACCACTAACCCATGTCCCTCAGCACCACATCTACACATCCTTCAAATGCCTCTAGATTGGTGCCCCCACCACTTCCCTGGGCAGCCCGTGCCAGTGCTTGGTATTTTATTTTATGCTATTGAAAGAATTGCTTTCTATTACTGTTGGTTTGAATGCCGTCTTTGTTCCTTTTCAAACGTGAATATTCTAGTTTTTATATTTTTCTTTAGATGAGAGGTATCCTAAATATTGCTGAAAACAATTGCCCCTAAACTATTTTTGCCTTTTATTGCATTTATAGTGATATTGACTGTTCAGATATGATACTGGTCACAGATTTTGCGACCAAGTCTATGCCAAAAACCCTTAATTTTTTTAAGAACTTTTATAGAGCTTTGGAATTCTTGGTAATCAATTGACCTAAGTACTGAACATATGAAAAGCAATAAAATGTTTCTAACATCCATATCGATGAAACAAAAATTTCACCATAGATTTTGCATCTGTTGGTTTGACAAAGAAGCTGCTGCTTCGATCTCTGTTGCTTGCTCATGGCAAGACTTCCCTTAGTGCAGTGTGTGTTGTTGTCTTCTTCCTTCAACACTTGGGACTAATCAGCTCTTACAAACTGAACCAAAATCTCCAAACACAAAGGAAATACACACTGCTGCTCTGTTCTGACAGTTCATAATGTTTCAGGCAGCTGCTCACTTGAAAGCCAAAGGAATAAAATGCACATATGATCTTGTTTTCTTCTCTCTGAACTGCTCCCTGTTTGCTTCTCTCGACATATCAGGCTATTTTTCTATTATATCAGCTGTCATTTATTTGAGGTGTACGGTAAAAGAACAAAAAAGTAACTCTGGAAATACTTTCTCCTGTGGTTTGCCTATTACATTTCAAGCCATATTTTAGGTATAATTGAATGAATAGTTTCAGGATAAGAAATTATTTTTGTTAAAACTTTCCCATTTGTTCCCAAAGCACACAAAAACTGCAGTATCAGTTTCTGTCTGCCTGCTCCACAAAGACACTGACTGTCTGTATCTCTGGATTTCTTGCTTGCACAGAACTGTGTGTTCCTATAAAAGATCTGCTGCAGATGCCAAAAGGAAATTGAAAACCTGTTTCTGACCTGGAGATACTGGGCGCTGAGGTGGTGATAAAATGAGGACTTGGCTTTCATGGAGTTATCACCATCTTTTAGCTCCTACTAAGGAAACTTTGAAATAGAAAGCATTATTTTAGTTTGTATGGTGATAGGATTTTGAGAAGAAGTGTAAGTGCCCCAAAGCAGAACAGAACAGAAAAAAAGATTTAATATATTGAATGTATAAAGCTCTCCTTTCCACAGGTTTTTGGACAGATGGTCTTGGGGCAGTGCCAGGAAACCTGCAGGTGCAGGAGGCCTTCTCTTAGTCCTCATTCCCCTCAAGCAGCTCTCAAACTCAACTTTTTAATGCTGAAAGTACATTGCTTTTTGCTTCTCACCAGATGAGGATAGAGGATTTGCCAGCCAACTGGGAAGCCTGTGGCTTGAAATCCTTTAGAACACTTTGTCTTACCCAGTAAGATACAGTTAGCTGAAGAAAAAGTTGCACATGTTATGGCATGTCTGAGAACTGTTACTGATTGCCAGTGGTTTGCCCTGCAGAAGGAGGTGAAGTAGCTCTGTGATGTTGCTATAGAAGCTGCAGTTCTTGAGCATCATCCAGAGAGTTACAAGGGCCAGGAAGGCTGCTCCAAAGACAGCCAGTGATTAATGCTGCTGTGCTGGTAAGCTGACCTGAATGGTTCCTCACAGACCTGAGGGAAGGCTCAGGAGGTCATGGAATCCATACTTTGCCTGAAGGAAAGGTAAACTCCACTTACAGCACTCCTTACAGACATTTGTCTGTGATGTACCCACCAGAGATGGAGATTGAGCAACATCCCTGCAGGATTTACTCCATCACTTAGCTAATTTGTCTCTCTCTTCTTGATCTTCAGCTACACATTGCTCTTTGTCATCTGTCATAATTGTTACAGTTCCTTAGCTTTTGTGATGTCCTTATCTGTAAGGCATGAACTGAAAGTAAAATAGGGTGATTCAGACCTCCTAGAATAGTTTAAAATATGAAAGTGAGGATCAAAAGAAAAGACTAATTTCTTTTGCTTAACATTAACCAAATGAGCTCTGCTTGTCTGTGGAGTGGGTTAAATAGAACTACTTGGCTTCCAACTACATTTCAGCTGAAGAGATAGGAACAAATCCTGCTTCTGAAGCACATAATACTGAATAATTTAGGGCCTCTGGGACTGTGTATTGTATGTAAAGTTATTGCAGGGCATAATAGATCATTAGGGTGTACAGATGCTTTCTGTTATTTGAAATAGAAAATATATACAGTATCCTAGCAGAGAATAATGTATGCGTGATGAAAATTTTCTGTCTGAGAATTAGTGTCTTTGTCAAAATGACAGATCAAAAATCGAATGTGAAATTTGTGTTTCAATAACATTAATGGAGCCCATCACCAGGACTTGAGAAAGCAGTTTGTGATGCTCTGACAGTGTAGTGGTCATAAATAAGCAGGATCAATTTCCCAGAGAACATCTAGACAGGCAAAACAAGTCTGCATTGCAGCACCTGGCAGCCTGAGGGATGCTGGGCACGTTGGAGCCGAGGGGCTGGCAGCAGTTCTGCTCTGCTTCTGTGGCTGTGGATACGCACACAGCGCCTGTGTGCACACACCTGCACAGCTTTGGGCCCCAGCAGTGTCAGCTGCCCTGCCATGTCCCACGGGGGCTCTGTTGGGCACAGCTTGCTGTAACATCGAGTCTTCTCAGGACATGCTGCTTATGGTTTCATCATTTTAAACAGATATTCAGTTGAAAATATTATAATTATTGTGGGAGTGCTATGCTAAGGTTTTTAGTATGGACTGGGAAGACAAGTCAAGGTTTTCCATAAGGGAAGATCAAGAGACATGTGATTCATCTATCTCATGGGAAATAGAATGAAAATGCCTATGGTACACCAGGTAGGAAGAACATCTAATTTATTTAACTCACTGGGAATAAAAAATTCACCAACACTTCTGATTTATGTCAGTCAAACCTAAAGTTCCATCCTGAGTTGGCTCTCACTTTATGGCCCTGCTATTCATCAGTGTATGTTGGATTTGGCCTTAAAACATCTTTATGCACACTGTATTATTCAATGCAACTGAGTTCCATTAGAATTCTAATGAATACTCTAAAATTACCTGTGAAACGATGTTGATCCTGAGAGTCATTGCAAGTGGTAAGAATATTAAACTCGGTGCCACTGAGTTCTGGTGCCAGCTTTAAATCTCTGATGCCTTCAATGGTAAATATTAGAAACTAAAAATGGATGCAACTATATACATACCTATGCAAAGAACTGACTAGAAGCAATACAATTCCACTGGTAATCTGGACTTATCACTACTTTTCATGTCACACCACTCTAAATAAAAGGCTTCACTCAAATGAAAAACTATAACCTAGGATTTCTGTGCAAAATACTGTATAAATATCTGTTTGGTAGCCTGCTGAGGGAGGGCATTGGCTGCTTTGTGGTATCTCTGTTGAGTGGCATTGGGCTTTTCATTTTGTCTGACAAAACTGCTGCAGAAAAAGATTGGCATATTTTTGCCTCTTCCTTCCTAAGAATATCTATCTACTTGCTTCACTGGTGTGGTAAGACTAGGACAGGAGCTCAGGGTATGACTTTCGCCCCCTTGGGTGATGAACACAGTTACATGCCACGATGCCTTCAAAAAGCAGGAACAGCACCAGAGCTCCTGAACAACCCTTTCTCTTGGCTTTATGTCTGAGGTGACACATAATTAGTGCTGTGATGTTTGATTCAGTTCTAGGTCATCTCCAGCCAGAGGATGACTTGGCTGTGTTTCTGTTCAGCACTGTATGTCCTGGAGCTTGACTGTGCCTTGTAAAAAGAATAATAGACTGACTGTAAAGTGCAGATTGTTTTATGCAGATTGCATTTGGTGAAAAAAATTAGTCCCTAACTTCCCAAGTAATTTTTCTTTTCTAAGATCACTGAAGCATTCCTGTAATGTGTAAGTTTGGGGAATGGAATTCATGTGGGCAACTGGGTGTCACTGAACTAAGAGATGCATTCAGAGTCCTAATCCTCCCTTGTGCTGAATTGTGGTACAGACTGGAACAGTTTGACAGGAGAGGACAGGAGAGATTAGATCTCTGTAGCCCAGAGTTTGGGGCAAACTCTGGAGACGAAGAGCTGAAGTTTGTGTTCACACTCCAGGACAGACAGGTTGAAGTGTGGTTCCTGGTACAATTTGTGCCCGAATTATGAGAATGGTAGCAGGTTAAGGGACTGGAAAGAGAAGGAGAGGGAGAGTATAAGCATCTCTTTTCTGACTTTTTCCTTTTAAGTCCCTGCATGGATTATTTCATGCTTTTTCTCTTAAAAAAAATCTGCAAATGGAAATGTTTTATTTTGGATAAAAATAGGTACTGTGTTGGTACTTTTCACTTCTTTTTTCATCAGTTTGTCACCGATGACTAAGTGATGGAGTTCTGAACAAATGTGGTTTTAGTTTAGCTCTAGAAACTCATACAAGGGTTGCCCTTAAGCAGGTAACATGAAGGCATAATTTATTTCTGTCCCCCAGTTTCATCTGACCATCTGTCCTCTCTGTTTAGCCTCTATCATTGCAGATATGAATTTCTTCCAAACATTGAACATGCCAGAATTTCTACTTCTGTTTTAGACTGAAAGCCTACAACATCTGCAAATTAGAGCTGGCAACAGGAGAGAATGAATTCAAATGTAAATCTGCCTGTGGCTGATATAAATCACAGCATAAATCTTATACTCATCTGAGGCAGTTGTACATGAAAAGGTCTTCATACAATTCTGTTAATAAATGACCTTTTTTTTAAGTCAAAATAGCTTTTATCATATCCAGAATAGAAAATAGATGGAAATATTTCTTTTAAATTTTGTGGTAATTCTAATTTTAATCTGAATTCTTATCAGTCAGTGCTGGTATTATCTGTCAGTAATTAGTTCCAATTGTTCCAGACTCACAGTTGTTGTAAACTGTACTCCATAGAATATTCTCAACCCTAGAGTACTAGAAAACTGCCAGAAGATCAAAATAGGCACACAAGAAAAAGTCAGTTTTCCATACAATTGGCCTTAGTTTTATAATGATTTAATGCAAATAAGAATTGCATACCTAATTATGCAACCAATCGACCATTTGCACATGCAGAAATCAGTCCAATGAATAAACAAAGGAGAAATGCAGATTGTGTTTTCCTGTTTGCATATGTTACTGTCTGTGTATCTATTTCATAGGCTTTGGGTCCCAGCTCTCTGGGATGCTGAGGTTCAAGAGCAGTCCCTGGGCTTGGTTCCCTGGCTGAAATTGTCAGATTTTTTTTTATGGCCATGCATCGATTCAATGATTCAGTGATCTCTGATTTTTTTTGAATGAAACGTAAAATAAATCAAGCATATTTACCAACTCAAACCTCTGTCTTGGAATAATTAGGTTTGCAAATTTTCAGAGATCCTGAAGCCTGCTTTTAGATATGGCTGGAAATTGTGTCAAGCATGGTGGTGTCCTTACACTGCACAGTAAGAATGGGTCACTCTCAAGATGTCTCATCTAAGCAATTTGGTTTGCAGGACTTTATTACAGGATTTTGGAAAAAGAAAAAAGACTTGTGTGTCTCTATAAATCCTGGAAAGATAAATTACCTTGGCTCTTATCAGTGCTTTTTATTCTAGTCTAATATTTCTGTTATCATAATTAATTCATTCTGTGCTTACGGGAAATTTATCAAGATTCAGTCATTTCAATTCCCTGTCTTTTCCTTTTCAAATTCAACACCAGACCAATTCCCCTCTTCTGTTTTCTTTCAGTGCCTCTTCCCACCCCACTTGACCAATTCATGTTCTGTCAGCCTTCTTGACAACCATGATCTGAGGTACTTATATTCTTTTCAGTTTTTAATGGGTTTTATTTCTGCTCACACTCAACAATTCATAAACTTTTAGTTTTCTTTAGGTGTAAGAGCAGTGCTATTTCTCCTTTCTTTTTTTCCTTGTCCTTATTCTGGCTTTGATTCCACAAGTCAAAAGGCTTTTTTACATGCAGGGTGGGTGAAACAAGGGGGGTTTTATCAGGTTACTGGCTTAGTGTCAGTAAACCAGAGAGCATCAGCACATCCCTGCCAGGCAGTAACCTTTCTTTTGTCCCCTTCTGTTTTCTTAGATTGATTTTTAGGGAAGCAACACCAGTTTTTTTTTTTTAATCCCTTCATTTATGACTCCAGTCCTTTTCAGTTTTGATCTTACTTTGAATAGCAGTTGGAAAAGAATAGTCAAGCACATATTCAGAGTCTAGGGATTTAGCAAAGTCGTGTTAGACACAGTTCAAAGTAGCTCCATACAAAGTTTGATTCAAATAATGCTGATATATTTAAAATTTATGGTTGTGCGACTAATAGAAGGAAGGCACTTTGTTATATAGATGCTGCCTGGCTGTATCTGAAAAGGATTTATACAGATGTCTTACTAGATTAATGACAGGTTTTCAGATACTCATAGTTGTGTGGTTGTTTTTAACCTTACAACTGGGTGAATTCTGAGGAACACATCTTGTTGACCTGAGCAGTAGCAAAGATTGTATTCTGAAAACTGCACACTGTGGAACCTTACATAGAAACACAGGTGTCTGGATGGTGGTTTGGGATGGGAGCTATGTGATTCTTCAGATTTCTCCAATGTCTCAAGGCTTAGATGGCTGCTCTGCACCAAGAAATGGATGGTGCTGCCTACATCAATGCTGCAATGACACTTTAAAATTATGGCAATGGTCCTACATTGGAAGCAGACTTGCTGCTTGTTTCCTTAGGACTTGTGGAAGAACCAGGCAGTCTGCTTATACATGAGAAGCTTTGAGGTTGTTTCCTTAAAATCTTTAATTTCAGAGGAGACACCTTAAATAACAACTTCTAAGATATATCCTCCTGAGAGCCTGAGGAGACCAGCAGCTTTGCAAGAGGGATGAGGCAGGTGAAGAAAGGTGAAGAAAATGCAACAAACATGTAGGAGATAAGGCAACTTTAGATATCTGCAAAGCAAAACTTCCTGTTGCAAAAGGCTCATTTAGCTGGGAATCTCCTGGGAGCCCCATGGTGAGGAATACCCCAGCTAACATACTGATGACTCGGCAGCTTTCCAGGGAAATGCATGCCTGAGGCTGGGAGCTGAGTGTTGCTGCATGCTCGGGCTGCTGTGTGCACATCTCAGGCCCCTGCTTTGGGAGCAGGGAGCTGCACTGCTGCTGGTGAATTCCCATTCACTCACTGTATGACAGAGATGGAGAGTTAAGCCCAGGGGGAGTGGCTGTGGTTTTCCTTTGCAGATTTTGCAGACTGTTATGATGTAGCCAGGTAATAAAAGCCTGTCTGGAAAGCTGACTGAGGTCTGCAGGATTTCCTCACTATCTCTCTCAAATTCCTAGTAATTCTTTTATATGTATGTAGGTAATGTCCTCTGTGTATTGTCATTGCTATGGAGGGAATATATCCCGACATTATTCTGGTTGTGCTCTTTGTGATGCTGTGAAAACAGATTGCTGCTGATAATGAATATTTCATTTTGTTGAGACAACTTTTAAACAATATCAGAAAAAGTCACTATTTTTGAAACTAAATCTGAGACATGTGCTTCCAGTTCTACTGTTTCTCAAACTTTTCCTGTTTAAGTGGAAAATTATTTTTTGCACAGATCAGAGGACATTATGAAAAAAGGTGATGATTATTCATTTCAAGTGGCAGTAGCGTTGTGACTCACCCTTTTCATGGGCATCATTCCCTACATTCATAATGGATTTTGAAAATTGGAACTGGCTTCTGCCAACACATGAAAAATTAATGAATGTAGGGTTGCATAATGCAGTTTTTACATAGCGTAATTTTTCCCAGGAAATGAAATGACCACCTCCTAAAAATAAACTGGGGAAATTCTTTATGGTCTTATTTTGCTGTGAGCTAAAAGGTATTTGGGTGAAATCTTGGATATCTCTGCATTGGCATATTTGTTAGGTGCAGAGGCAGTTTTGATGCATAAGATGAAACCCCTAAAGGTGAATTATGTGGTTTATTACAATGATTGCTGCATTAGTTGTAATCATTTTATCACACTTTTGAGTATGGCCCAGTTCCAGAACTGCTTGAAAGTGAACACTGCACAAGCAAGGAAGTGAGAATGCTGAGGACAGTGGAAAATCAGGAGTTCATCAGCACACATAAATAAACATTTCCTGGAAAAAATGATGTGGAAATTTTCTTCCAGATAGCAGACAGAGATGCTTGACTGGTCTACAGCACTTTTTAGTCAGTTAATCAGTCAGTCGATCAATCCATCAAATTGTTCTTTCAGTATGGATCTAATTTAATCTATCCTTGGTTAGTGCCTAACCCTTGAAGTGACGGCACCAACCGTTTGTTGCTGCCTGAGGCTGCAAGTAGGGATTTGGGTCAAGGCCTTTATAAACAACATGGGGAAAACAACGGGATTTTCTACAGTCAAGGGAAGGGTAATAAATAATAACTAAGTCCATGAATCCTCTTGTCCATTAGTGGCAATGTCAGATGAAGCTGCTTAGAGACTCTTGAGGAATGTTACATGAGTGATTTATTGCAAGTGTAGTTTTAGATGTAAGTGTAACTGTGAGATGTGGTGCCTCTATAGATTCACCAAGTGATAGGATAGAGTAACAGGTGAATTTATAGCACCATATAATGGGCAGTTTCAGTACATCCCAGCAACTCCTTTCCCAGCCTTTTCAGTTGGTTTTGGCTCCTTTGGGTGGCTATGAGCATCACTTGCTGCAGAGGCCGACAGGACACTTTGTGGTAAGAGGTGAAACTAAAAAAGCCCTTTCTCTGATGATGCACTTGGAGAATGGGTTTCATTTGGTTGCTTCTCTCCTGCCTTTGTTTTTTGACATGGGGCTATTTAAAGGAATGAGCTAGTAATAAATTAATGTGACTACTCTACATCGCAGGTGCAAACAGTAGTTTTGGTTTTATAAACATTCATTTTAATGATTTATGAGGAGGAATATTTACCCTGTTTTGAAGAGTAGGCTAATAATGGGTGAAGTCTAAGCTTCTATCTCTATTACAAATTTAATATCCCTACTGATTTAAAAAGGCAAACTTTTTTATGCCAGGAGATGAGTGTTCCTCAAGCTCTCCTTAAAAGCATTGCTGTTCCTGACCTCACCTGCATTTGCTTCTGGGAGAGGATGCAACTACTTTTTTATGCTGCTTGAAATTCACTGCACAGAACTAGAATGTGATGGAGTGATGAGTGTAGTGCACCTGCAGGCCGGGTGCAGGCACTTGACAGCAGGATGACTCAACCCTCCATCCTTCCAGCCTGGCATTCAGCTGGATTTGCCTTATGTTTGACTAGGAAATAATCTTCTAGGTTCTAGACAAATACATCTTCCCAATGCTTATTTACTACATGTTTTATTTAAAGCTTTAAGAAACATTTATGCATCGTTGTGATCTGCTTAGATCTGCACTGTGATTGTGCTTTGGTAACCACTTTAAAACTATGGAGTGCAAGGCAATTGAGAAAGAACACGCAGAAATGATTTCAAAACTGGCTTTTTAAAAGGAGAGCTGTTAAACAGGTTAGTCAGAACCGTGAGTCACTCAAACTGAGTCATGTTCACTTTTTGGTGGCTATAGATTTTCTGGTTTTCCTGTTTATCCACGCAGCTATGAGTAATGCTAAGAACAGTAGTGCTTTGGAGAATGGCTTTTCCCTACTCTGCCTGAGCACATTTTTGCATTGGGCAGTTTATAAAGTAATTATTTGGCCCATTCTTTCAAAACAATGGAGTGGCTGGTTGCATGCTAGAAGCAGTGAAAGATGTGCCAAGTGTTGCATTGAGGGGAGAGACAAGAAAAGAAGGGACCTCACTACCAATCCGTGGTTGGCACAGTTTCTGTGGGGGTTAGTAGGAAATATTAATATTTATCCTGGTTGGCATTATCCCTTTTGCACCTCCAGTGGCTGAGACAGGAACTTTGGGGTAGTTCGTGAGAACAGAGAAGATCTGTGAGGAACAGAAAAAATGGGGGGGTGGGAGAGAAGAGCAAATATGCCCTGAGATGGTAACTGGGTTGGTGGCTTAATAACTGTTAGAGCTGAGTTTGGGTGTGTTGGAGGATTTTTTTTCTATATTTGTAGTGAGCATGCATCAACACAGCTGTAGTGTTAGGCATAATCCCAGAGCCTTTACAACCATCATCCCAGACACTGAATTAGAATTACATGTATTGGCCAAATGTTTTCAGCTTGGTGGCTACCTAAAATTAGTCTGAAACTGTGTAGGTGCTTAAATGTGGGTTTGGGAGCCTGGATTTGGGTTAGAAAGTGTAGGCTGTACTTCTTCAAGCTTCAGCAAAGAGAGGGAAGATACTGTAGCTCGGAATATTCCTGAATATGCCTACATTTAGACTACAGTATTCATTGCTCTTTTTTAATTAGTACTGTCAGCATTTTTGTTAATGTCAAGGCAAGATGTCCTTGCTTTGTAATCTTTAAAAAAAAAAGAGCTTTCTTTTAGGGTTTAAAGGATTATTTATTATTTTTCACTGCCTCTGCTTCTGAGAATTTTTCTAAGACTCTAATTCTCTCTAAAAATGGATAACTTACCTAGAAATAAAACTTTTTCCATGATTGGTATCTTTCTGATTGATGTTCCATGACTGCTAGATGGAAAATATTATTAAAATAAGAATGCAAATGTCTTTCTTATATTTACAACTCTGAGTAGTGTAAAACCAAAACCAATTTTCTCTAGTTTTACGAAGGGTCAAGGGACTTACAACTTGAGACAGAAAATGTGATGTCTTTAAGAACACTTGATGTGCTTTACAGCAAAGGATTTAAATGCTTCAAAAGCAGAAAGTAATTTTCACTGCCCTTTTGTAACTAAACTATTGCAATAGGTAGCAAAGTGATAAAGCTGCTTCTTGCATAAATTTCGTTCCAATATGATTCTGCTTCCTTTCAGCAGATCTATACAGGAAATATTTGAGTCACAAATAGTTTGCATTGGGACCAGATTTATGTGAAAGAGATTGTTCATTCAGTGTCAGCGGTTGTTGTAAAGTTGCAGAAGGTCTTCCCAGAGAAAATTCTTGCTTTCAAATTCTTCTTGAACCTTAAAAGCTGTAGCTAACCTGGGAAGAGAACGTGTGCAAACAACTAACCAACTGAGGAAGAGGACAGGGAACATATTTTGTAATCAAAGGGCTGACTGCTGTCCTCTGTATGCTACAGCACTTTAGTGAGCTGATTCTGGGGACCCCTGTGAGATGCTCTGGGTCAGAAGGAGAAGAAAGCTCTCCTGCAAAGTCTTGTTATGTGAGGTTTGCCCTGGTCCTTGGAAGAGGCCATCTCCTTAGGAGCTGGAAAGAACTACAAGATGGGGCCCCATGAAGACAACTGGCCGTTGTAAAAGCCTTTGTGTGGTGCTGTGGATGGTAAATCCCCTGTGGTCTGGCTATGTCAGGACTCAGATCTTGGTATTTGGGGCAAGAAACTCTGTTACCTAAGGACTGGAGGTGTCCCAGTGTCCCTGGCAGGGGACACGTCTGCAGGCAGGCTTGAGCTCGGTGCTATCTCAGGACACCCCTCCTAAGCAAGGGAGCCAAGCCAGCCCACAAGATAAACACACACACACTCTTAAGCAGGAGGCAGTGCAGCAGGAGAATAAAAAGGCAAGAGCACAGATGGTGTGTGGTTATGTGGATATTTCCTCGGCTTTGTAAAGGAATTAGGTCCTGTGTTCCAGTGACTGCCACAGGGTCATCTGCTCCCCAAAGTACCAATATACAAAAGAAAATCCTTCTAAATAATTAGAAAACAAATTTGAACTTGTGCATAAGACATATAAGTGTCATAACATGTGCCATTTACTTATATTTTCAGTAGGGTCCTGATTTTATGCCACAAAGCTGAATATTATGTAACAGGATTTTATTATTTAATTTCTGTAGAGTGTTGTGACCATTCCTGTCTATTTTACTGTATTGAAAGACATAATTTGCTGAGAATGTACATTTGGGTGAAATACAATTTCCTCTGTCTTTCCTTCAATATAAAAGAAAAAAAAATCCTTACTGGAAAAAACCAAACCCTGACAAACCCAACAAAACCACAGCAACCCACACTGTGCTGAGAGTTAAACATATTCTCAAACTTTGGAAGGACAAACTTTTATCTGTGCTGAGGAGCTGTGGATTGTCCTGGTAAATTAGAATAGTGGGTGGTAGGACACAAGCACAGATCATGAGCCTGGATAGAAATAGGAGCCAAACAGAGGAAGACTACTTGCTAGGAGAAGAAATTGAAACAGCAAGGTGGAAGCTGAGCAGGCGTTGACCACTGACTGTGGCTGCTAATATCCAGTGGCTTATTCACAGCTTTTCAGTGAGATACAAGTGCAGGGGGATATGGCATAGCTGATGAAACTTTCCTGATGTCAATGGATATTAGAAAAGTTAATGGCCTGAATCTGTGGTTTTCAAATGTCGCTGGCTACACATTTTAGTGAATAGTAAGTCAGCAAACAACTTGGAAAAAATAAAACGTAGGCTTTGTTACCATGCACTTCTTATGGCAGAAATGAGAATGAGCAACTGGAGCTTTATAAACCCCCATAAAAATATATGAGTTAATGTCCAGAAGACCCCCCCCCTCCTTGGCTGCCCATCATTACTGTGTTTTACATCGGGACTGTTTGCTTATGTTTGCTGTATTTATTCTGCATTTAGCTTATGCCTTCCTATTATGTTCCCCAATATGAGTTTCCTTTCTTTTGCCCACCACATTATTTTCTTTTCTGACATGTAGACAGCTTTTCCTCTTTATGAGATGTGAGATGGCTGGGAAGAAATATTATGTCTGAATTGACAGCCAGGAATAAGTTAACTAAATGCAGTTCTTTGTAGGATTTTTCCATGGCTCAGAATGGGCTCCAGGGAGGCCTGTGAGAAGTTGGATCTGTCTTGGGTTTATATTTATGTGATGCATATAGCAAGTTCAGAAAAGAGCATGCAAATAAATACATTACATCAATTTTGACTTAATGACATCAGCTTCTTCTCTGACCCTACTTGTCCCAGAAATTAATAAGCACTTGGCAAAGGAGTAACAAGAGTCTTATATATAAAGACACTGACTGCAGTGAATGAGGTTAAAAAGTTCTCTGTGTTCTCTTGTACAGTTGTATCTGATGTGTGCAAATGGAGATTCCCTGTTTCTGATGTAGGAAGGAATATTATCTTTAGTTTTTCAGAGATTCCAAGTGTTCAGAGTAATGCAGTGTAAAGCTAAATTCACTTCTAAGCATCCACGTGTTACTGCCTGTATTTCCTTTTCCAAAAGAAAAGTAGTTCTGTTTTTTTATTATGACACTGGAATCTTAAGTTACAGATCATACTTTTGTAACTGCATTTATCGCTATTCTCTTTCTGAACTTTAGTCATCATTCTGGGTGTCACACAAACAGCAGTGGTTATTCAGAGTTCTCTGAATATGATCTAAATGCATAAATAGAAAGTAGTTTAAGTGGCATAAGTGTCATATAATGGTATAGTTTTAAATTTCATGTCTTGGGTTAGTTTATACTTTCATACTTCATAATCTGTCTGTATCACTTAGACTTTCCTGCAGTGCAACAAACAGAGAAAATAGGAAGCAAGCTCTCAAAAAGAAACATTTAAGAGCTTGGAGGGTCCATCTTCACACCCAAAATTCAGGCACATCAGGTCACAGGGATCAGTCCTACTAGGCTATAAATACTGTGGGCAACATCCTTGGGTGGTGTAATTAGCAAAGCTTTGTATGGACCCCTGGCACAGCTGCCCAGCCCTCCGAGAGCAGCCTGTTCGTGTTTTCTGCTGGTAGTCAGAGCATAGAAACACCCATAAACCTGTTTTGTAAACTAGAAAGAGGCTTAGAGGGGATCCATTGCAAATCTGTTTTTTTGTGTTACCTGGCCTGTCCCTCAGAGGTCAGTAGGACTAATCACCTGCTGACTGTGTGGTGCACAGTAATGCTTGGGGGGAAAGGCCAGAGTCCTCTGAAAGCACATAAATGCTGATAATGGAACTCTTTGACAGTGCTAATTAAAGTGGTGCTTCTATGTGTCACTGAAAATAAGCTCTGAAAATAGATAGCAATTGCTTTAAGTTGGTTTTGATACAAGACTTCTAGCTTGGTATTGATTTTCTCTTATATCATTCTGGCTTCTGTGCTGCTGGGAAGATAAAGCTACAGATGTGGGGCAAGGTGGTATGTACTGGTCTGCTAATTACATGGGACAGAGTGGACAAGGTCTGCAAAGTACCTCATAGGTGAGTACACTGCTACAGGCAGATGTGAAAAACACTGAAGTCTTAAAGGTTTATGATTTTGTGAATAGATGTTTGGAAGGAACACAAACATAAAAATTTAGAGGAGGGGGTGTACTTTTCCTCATCTTGCAATGTTCAGAGGAACACTGGTTATAAATCAGTGCTGTGCTGAGTCTAGCCCGACTTTGGTGTAAACCTGCTGGAAACACTTTTGTCAGCTGTGACAGTATGAATTACCTGCAGTGGATCACTGCAGTCAAGCAAGTCTGAGTAGCTCAGTCATGAGCACCACTTTGGCTGGTACAGCTGGGTGTATCATGCAGCCCTGTGTGTGCTGGATAATGAACCTTGGGCATCTCTTCAGAGATTTGCAGCAGAGCTGATGGGACTTCGCAGAGGAGCTTGTTTCCAGTAACAAAATTAGAGGCACAGTTCTGTATTTCCAGTTTAGCCCTCTTCCTCAGACCAGAGGCCTGTATGAAATTAGCTGGTGCTGATTAAGCAGGGCACCAGGAGTGGTGTAGCCTTCCAGCAGAGCTTGGTGTGGGCTCCTTGCCCCAGCAATCCCTCTGCTGGTGGCAGGTATCCTGCTGCCACTGTTAGTGCTTGCTCAGGAATGGGCACCTGGGCTGCAAAAATGGGATCAAGTGATGGAACTGCAGTGGTCCTACCTGCACAGAGTTGTGTAGTTCCATGATATTTTTCCCTTTGAAAGAGCAGGGATCTGACTGATGCATCTGTGCCTTTTGAGCAGATATCTGTGCCTCCCTCAGTGCAAACTTGGGTGTACTATGGGTGTGTGTGTGGGATTCATGATCCTACTGCTTAGAAGGCTTGAGCCAGGAATTATGTGTAGTGCTCACTGAAATATCTGCAGAAAATATAACCCTGAAGGTCTGTACAGTTGCACAAAGCTTTATCCAGCCCAACAGAAGTGCAGCTTATGGAATTTCCCTGGATTGGATTATGATAACTGTGCCTGCACCTACGCTCAGCTGGAGTCTCTTCCTGCATGAGCCTGTCAGTTCATTTTAAGACACACAGGTCTGCTCACTCAGATGATGTCCTAATTAGGTCACTGAGAAAATCAAAGATGTAGAAACTGGATTGAGTGTTCACCAACCAGCTCCTGCATGTAATTGCTGTATTTTAGTTTAATTTCTCCTGAGATGTTTTCTGAGGTCTCTGAGAATGTTGCCCATAAAAAGGCAGGCTGCTTTGTCAAGAAAGCAAGTCAGTGAACACATGAATATTTTGAGCCACAGCGTGTAGCACTCAGTATTTATCACTACAGGAGAGAGCATGTGACTCCTCTCTCACATGGCAGCTCCTTGGTTTGTGCCTTACAGATTGGAAAAGTATCTGCAGGATCACTTTTGAAGAAAGGGCAAGGCACTGTAATGATCCACAGTGCTAATGTTTTGCTGCAGAATGATTCCTGCTCTTATCCCCTCAGAAAATCCTGTGTGTGGGAAGACAAAGGACTTGCTGAACTCAGAAATGAGTTACTGCTTGATGCCTAAACGAAAGTGTTCTGTCACAAGTGTGACCTGCTAAGGAAGAATATTTAGTCTGCTCCTTAGAGCAGTGGAGTTTAAAGCATTCTGTCCATGGCAGCAACTGCTGTGTATGCAAAGAGGTAGGTCTCAGTGTACCTCCTTGTTGGTACAATTTCAGAGGCAGATGAAGGATAGCTGGAGCACTTCAGGGTATTGTTTCTTGGCAGGAGCACACATGCTCCAAGAAAAATAAATTTGCTCAATATTTTTATGAGTCTCTGAGCTCATCTGGGTCTGGCAGGGATGACTTGACTTCATCCAGAGAGACAGTAGTGGGGGATCATTCCAAGTTTCCCTCTGTTTGGGTAGTGGAACATGAGTAAGTTCTTCCCCAAGCCGGAGGGAGTGGCCCTGGGCTCCCCGTCCCGCAGTGTGTGTCACCCTGCGGCTCTCACGTCCCTCCACAGCACCCAGGGCAGCTCCCTTGTATGGCCTGACTGCACTGCAAAACATAATCGCCTTGGATGCAGCAATTCCAGCACAAACACTCTGGGCTCTGTGGAATAACAAATAATAATAGAGAAAATAGTCTGGCAATAAGTCCTAATCACACCCTATAGCATTGTGCTGAGTTTGTCATTAGGCAACAGATATTAAATGCAGAAATACTAACTTTCCCAGAACCTTAGAGAGTTTAGAGTTCTTTGTAAATGTGTGATTTCTCCTTTAAAAATACAGTTTATTTCCCAGTACAAGCTCTTAATTATTTTGTAGTTAAGGTTGAAAGGCTTCATCATTTGTCTGAGTCAGAAATGCCCTTAAGAAAAAACAGTCATTTACTGAGATGAGCAAATTCTGGAAACTGAGGCAAAGGTTCTGTTCTGTGCAGGTGAACCCAAACAGTCACAAAGCCTGCAGGGTAGTGGGTGCATGTGACCTTCCAGACAACTGCAGCTTGGAGAGCTTCACCATTCCTCCTTTTTTTATGACATTTTGATTGTTGTACTCTCCTGCTCTCCTGAAGCCAGAACTATTTCTGCCCACTTCTGTCTCATTACCTCACTCTCCTTTTGCAGGCTTACACTGTCTTTGTAAGGAATTCACTGCTAGCTTATGTGGTTCTGAGCTCGTGAACTTGTCATTTATATTGAGGACGTGTCTCTGTCACGTGCAAAAACAAGCTGGAGGTTGTGATTCCTGCTGCATTCTTCTTCCTGACCAGCAGTACTACTGTTGATGATACAAACCAAATAAAGAATGGAATTTCTATGCCAATCTACTTGTCAACCATAAATAGGCAATATATTAGTCAAACTTTAAGAAGAGAACAGCAGCATATTTCTGAATCTTGGTATCTCCAAAACATATGCAGATGTTTGCTTTGGGGATCTCTGACATTTTTATTGTCAGCTAAGGGCTGTCGTGATGTTTCTGTTGGCTTCATCAACATTTGGCAACAGAGGGTAAAAATAAAACTGGGTATAAAATGGGAAGCTTTTCCACAGAGAAAGTGTCTTTTCGTATATAGGATTTGAAAAAATATGAATCATTGAAACTGTTCAGCATAAATAAGAAAAAACTGATTTAAAAGCCTTTCTTTTCAGAGTTCAGAAAGATGTATTCCAACAACTTCAAAATGAAAAGTGCTTAAAAGCATATCTACTATTCAGTGGGGAAGTTCAAAGCTTGCTTCACCCATAGGTGTAGCTTTATTTTCATTGAGACTTCAGGGTGAGGAGAGGCCTGGCCTGTCATCTGAATGTGGTGATGAAATATATCTGGCACTGAGAATTTCAAGCCTAATTGGCTTGAACATCATTATTGAAAATAAATTTTATGTTTCCCTTGTGCCTGGGACTTAGAAGGCAATAGAGATGCAGGTTCAGGCATCTTTGGCTCTCCATGTAAGGCCAGAGGCTCTCTGCCTGCTCTAGTGTCACCCAGAGCACGTGGGTAGGAAGCAAGGGAAGGAACTGGGGTCAGCCAAACATCATTGCTGAAAGGAGTGTTGGGCCCTAAAGACAAACTTCTTCTTCCTTCTGGTAGGAAAAGGAGAAAAGTAGAGTTATTGTGAGTCTACTGTAGTTCCTCTCTTGTGTTCCCCCAGTAGCGGGATGGCTTAATCTCTCTGACTGGCTCATTAATGCTGAAATAGTTTCCTGACTTTGGCTGCCCTTTACTTATGTGCATTTATTAATACTATTCCTGCTTTACATTAAATTTGTTTTTTGTTGAATGGTTTCACAACCTTACAAGAAGAGACTATCCAATTACACTGACCATCTTTAAAACTGTTGGAGGCTTGTGAGTGAGCTGAAATGTAAAGTGCTTTCCTAAAGGAGACATATCAGTCGCTGTATAGCACCAAAGGCCAGACAAACAATAGAAAACTGATGGTGATTTAAACCTGGTCTTAGTCCAAAGCACCCATGTCTTACAAACTGATCTTCAGTCATATTCTCCTGCTGGTAATGACATCAAAGCCTGGCAGTATGTTTTCACAGGGCGTGAATTCACAGAGAATTTGACCTTAACTTATGCACCTAGAAATGGAGAAGTCTTGTCTACAAGAGCGTTCTCTGTTCGCTCCATTTCTTATGTGGGTGTATGTAGGTACTCAGCCCCTCTTTAAATTCTACTCTAGCCAAGTTGTGATGCTTATCAGTGTGATTTTGTGATAAATGTAGTGATTTCTTCACTTGAAGTCCTGGTTGTGAACCTAGCTTAACCACTGAAAATCAAGACCCAAGCTCTTTAGCATTCTGGAATATATCAATTAAAAATAAAATATTTTTCTTTTTTAATGGCACTTTACTTATTGAGCATGTAAACTGGGTTTCTGAGTCCCACAATATCTAGAAGCATACCTTTGTTCTGCTGCTTTCCTGCAAATAGACTGGCTGTGATATTCTGGTCCCCAGGCAATCCATGCCGTTGTACACATTGATGTCTGTGTACAAATATGGGGAAGAAAAGAGCAGGTAGTGTGTGCAGGCAGGCGGGAAGGCTGGGAAGAGGTGAAGATGCGATGCATTGTTAGTGCTGTTGGTGGAAGAAAAGCAATTGTCAGGGCGGTGATTCCTGGCTGCCACTGCTGCCTGGGAAATGTGTGTCAACACCACGCAGAGGCACAAGCTGCTGCGGGGAGCAGGAGGAGGAGGTGCTTCTCTTTATCCCCGCTCCGCTTGGTGCTGGCGTCTGAGAGATGCCTTTGTCACAAACAGGAGTGCTCACAGGGCATTGTTGTCTGCATTGCTTTCTCCTCCCCCAGCCCAAACAACAACAACAACTACAAAATCCCTGCTATGTAGCAGTGAGATTGTTGTGGTTTGATTTTTTTTTTTCTCTGCTGTAAGATTTCAGCATGATCCAAGCGTGTATTTACTGGATTTGAGGGGTGTTGTTCAGGGGGGAATTCCACTGCTGCCTCCAACCCAGCAGTTTGCAATATCCTGAGCTGACCCTGCAGAACGTATTACATCAGGTCAGAAACATTTTGTTGCAGGAGCACAGCAGCCTATTCCTTTCACAGGAATGGTTTCATCTACTGCTCGCTGTTAGCTTAATTACCTTTTCCTACTTGAACTGTCCTTTCTGCCAGATTTTTTTTTTTT
>VZRZ01003270.1:869700-953096 GCA_013398175.1 Climacteris rufus
TTTTTTTTTTTTTTTTGTAGAGTCCCCTGGGGTTTGGCCATGAGCTCAGTGTGTAAGAGACCACTAAAACAAGAAAACCTCCAGACAACTTAGCTGGACAACCCTATTTAAGTAATAAACCCCTGTCTTTGATGAGCCAATTACACAGAGCAAACATTTAAAGCACAGAATGCCAAATACTTGTTTGTAAACCTGAGCCTTCATTAGCAGCACCGTTACGGCTGTAAAAGAACACGATCTGAGCTTCACAGCCTACCTGCATCCCTGTGTGAATTCCGAGCGCTGCTGGATGGGCTTTGTGAGTGTTGTAGGACTAATCCCTACGGTTCCTCGATTATGAGCATGTGCAGAGCAGCCCAAGGTACAGCCGTGCATGCAGAGCGAGCACAGAGACGTGCCTCGCAATGCCATGTTTGTGCATGTGTTCCTACAACTGAGAAGGATACAGGGAGCCTGCCTGCCTTGCTGATCTATCTGATGTTTTCTTGTTTCTGTTTCAGCATTCAGGATAAGTCCTTCAACACGACAGCTTTAGCAGAGTAAGTGAACACTTTAAAGATGTCCTTATTTTTAAACAGGAATGATGAGTTTAGTTGCTGTAAAGAATAATTGTAAGTGGTATGTGAGAAGTCCCAAGCTATCTGTCATATATTTTGATTGAGTTTTCTGTAATCTAAATATATTATTGACTGTATGGGAACAATTGCATAAAGCAGCTGCCTTTATATGCTCTGTGACCATCTAGCAGTGAAATACCTTTTTTGTGAGAATATATGCTTGATGCACATCACACGTTTAAATGCATGATTTTCAGTGTCAGCTAAATCTCCTGTCAAAATATTGCTCATTTCTGGTACTGGTCATCCTGTCAAACACAAGCATGTATGTTTTCTAAGGACACATGATCTGTACTTACCACAAGCATCATTAGAAAATAATTATTAGCAAATATTTTGAAAAAACCCATACATTATTTAGACAGGCCAAGTATCAAATATGTCATTTCTTTGTAATCAATTCCATAAATTCCTTAGAAGGCCTTTTGTATATATCATGATCAGAAGGATATATATAGGGATTTTTCTTGTTTTACAGATACAGCAGAACAGAACAAGGGAGAACATTAGAAAGTTAAGAGGCAAAGGCTCTAGGAACTATTGCAAATGAAATTCTTTGTCTTATCTTAGTCTAAACCGCTTCAGTATTGGTGTTCTCTACATTTTTATTTTGCATGCTTTTAGTTGTTTCAAAGGGTTTTGGGGAAGATTCTTCAGCAGTAAGGCATAAAGTAGTTTTTCAGGAGGGAAATGATTTATGGATTTGTTTGTGTATTAGGTGAGTTTTACACTGCTAAAATGCTCATAATTTAAAATACCCTAGCTGGACAGTGAACTGTTTGCTAAGTGATCTGGTGCCAGGATGCATTCTGAAAGCAGGCCAAGTTGTAATCATCTGAGCCCATCCCTACGTGTTGCCATAATCACTACAGGAAATGTAATATTTCATAAGGATCTAAAGAATTTCCCTCTCTCACATTACTTTGTCTTCTTATATTTCCTTGTTTTATGTAATATTTAAATTTAATCACACTTTTTGTGTGATTGGGACAGATATGGAAAGATTGCACAGAAGCTAATAAATCATGGAGGGTTTTTTGTTTGTCTGTATGTTTGTTAGTTTTGATTTCCTGTGTCCCTATTAGTTAAGCAATGAATTGTAAAATTGTGGAATTTCCCCTTAAGAGAAAAATAGCCAGATAACAGACAGTACATTTTTCATATTTTTTTCTGCTTCCCCTTTCCCTGTCCCTAAGTACATCCATTGTTTCCTGTAAAGATTCCCCTGGAGCAGCCCCCGGGCCTGACTCACCCCTGAGGTTTCTGGGACCAGAAGGTGATGGCTTTACTCTGTAGGGCTTTGTGTTAAAACCAGAAATATATAAAATACAAAAGCTGGGAGTGTGGTGCCAGCCCTGCCCTTGGGGAAATGGAGAGGGGTGCAGTGAGAGCCAGCAGAGTGGCAGAGCTGGGCTGGGCCAGGCATTGCATGAAAGCTGGATCTCCCTCATTTAAGTTGTTGTTGGTTCTGGTTTTGGGGGTTTTCATGACTAATCTTATTTTTCCAAACAAAGGAATAGAGATGTGCTTTCAGAAAACAAAGCAAGTGAACAATGACATCTGAAAAGCATTGTCCAATTGAACCAACCTGGTCCCCAGAGATGGCTTCCCTCAGCCTTGTTTGGAGCCTTCCCCCAAAGCCTGTTTCTGAGAGCTGCTGAGGATACACAATTCTTACGGGTTTCTGCACTCGTTTGTGTTGGCCATCTCTGAGAATAGTTTACTTTTATTTAGCAGTAGAAAGAGAGAGCTTGCCCTGCAAATCTAGACATTCTCATTTAACAATTTCTGTCTTTACTTGTGGCAAAGGCAAAACCAGGGCTTCTTGAACGATCTAAAGCCAGTGCTACAGCAGGAACACTTCTCCAGTCCAGACAAGTGCCTGGGGCTGCCAAGCTCCCAGCAAGCCATGCATGCAGCCTGCTCTGGGAGCTGTTCACGTGAGCATTTAAAGGTCAAGTCAGCAAAAGGGAGCAGTTTTCACACTGTTCTGAAATGGCTCCTATGGAGAGGTGAAAATGGCAGAAAGTTAAGCTAATCCCATTAACCCAGAGACCCTGGCAGAAACACAGGGGCAGTACTATCCAGAGTCAGAGCAGCACTCCATCTAGGCTAGGGTCCCATCTCTGGCCTGACTCTGGCCCGTGCCATAAGATCAGTAATGGATGTACTTGCTTTTAAGAGACATATGTGTCAGTCAGTAGCCTGGGCACTGAAGGAAAAGGACTCACATCACTGGTTTTGTCAAAAGACAGTTCCTCCTCAATGTAATCTTCAGCCCATATGGATTTATGACTTGAAGCTGTTGTGGCTTATTCTCTGATGGTTTAGGAATGAATAAGGTGCTGCTGCAATTTTTTGGTTGGTGGGAACTCCCTCTGCTACATGGCCACAAGCTATCCAAAAACTTACCAAACTCTTGAATATCACCCTATCTATCTATCAAACACAGCTAAGCTGGACAACAAGATTTACAAGTCACTGGTGAGAGGAGAGGAATGTGTGCATGTTTGTTTTGATATCTGCAGACAGGTGGCATAAACACATAAGATGATTTCTTTAAGAAGTCAAGGTAAAAACACTCTGTGCTTTAATAATGGATATTTGCATTATATCACAAATTCATCTATTTAAAGGTCCTGCTATGGTCTTAGCTGCAAGTCCTGTCTTGTGTCGGTGAGCTCACAGCCTCCTGGTTAATATTTGGACAACAAGATTTACAAGTCACTGGTGAGAGGAGAGGAATGTGTGCATGTTTGTTTTGATATCTGCAGACAGGTGGCATAAACACATAAGATGATTTCTTTAAGAAGTCAAGGTAAAAACACTCTGTGCTTTAATAATGGATATTTGCATTATATCACAAATTCATCTATTTAAAGGTCCTGCTATGGTCTTAGCTGCAAGTCCTGTCTTGTGTCGGTGAGCTCACAGCCTCCTGGTTAATATTTACTCTTACACAGACAAAAATTTCTGTTGAACATTTTAGAGTGGGTTGCTTCTGAATTTCCTCACAGTCTTTTAACTTACATGATGGTCCTGGTATTTTCTGATTCATTATTGCTTATCTTTCCTATCTGCTGCTATCCAGTTACTCAAATCATTTTGTCACGCTCACTCATGTTGTTTATAAGTTCTGTCTTGTTTTATGACTTCCATCAGTTGCTGGATGCTGAGTTAGGGTCTCTCCTTCTCCAGATCACCTCACTGCAGCCAGCTCAGTTCCCCCAGTTAAGGAGTGTGCTCCCATAGACTTGGCTACTGGACTTGTGTTCAGCCATCCATCATCCCTCCAGAGAGTGTTCCTGATTGCCAAGATTGTCTTTCAGGACTGGAGGTTGACAAGTGTGGTGACTGGTGAGAGGAGAGCGGAGCAAAACTGGTGGCAGAGCTGCTTCCTCCCACCTCCTCTCTCTGAGGCACCTGCAGGAGGGAGAGTTTGTCCCTGTAGGGGGTCCCTGGCCTTTGTTCACTGTGGCTTGGGCCAGGGAGCACAGCCCACCTGGTGGCATCTTCCTCTTCTCCCACGTCTGTGCTGGGAGCTCTGTCCATCCAGCTCTGACCTTGGCACTGTCTCCTCACAGTGTATTTTCTTTCTATTTTTTCCTTCCTCTGAAATACTCCATTTAGTTCTACATCCAGGTTCCTGGTTCCTTTGGCATTGGGCTTCCTGGTTCACACTCCCAGCGTGCCCTGTACGCACACCTTGCTGGTTCCCATAACGCAGTCAGGGATAGACCAGAGGGAAAGGTGGCACTGGCATCCAGAGGCAACCAGATTTCTACAGTGGATTTATCCATTTTGTACACCAACCCCAGCCTCCATCCGTCATCCCACTTTGCCTTTTGGGAGAACTGCAGTGTTTGCAGGAATATGGTGTGACTGGGGAGATCTGCAACTGCAGTTCTGTGTTCCAGTTGTGAGCAGCAAATGCTTTCATCCACATGCTGATGTATTCAGGAAGTGTAAACACTTGAGTGTCCCTTTAAATATTTTCTGCTGCAGTCTGACTTTTGATATAGACACCAGCAGAAGACTGGTGGGAAAGAGGAATATATTAAAAACCTTGCCATCAAATTGCAACGCAGAGCTATGAATGTATCACCTAATGTACTCTGTTCTAAGTGGGGCAGTTCTTTTCAAAATTTAACAAGTCAGTGAAAGTACAGGCTGCTTCCCCCATAATGAAGAGATTCCTCTGCCAGAAAACTTCAAGGGACCCAGGCCTCCTTAGTGTCTGTGCCCTGTGAGTATGAACTGAGGGTGAGGAGAGGGCTCTGACTTTTCCCAGAAATAATATCAGGCAGGGTGTATGCGTATTTTAGGAGTGCATGTTTATGGATGCATGTTTATTTGAAGAAAGACTGCTTGTAGGCTTTGAAGGTAAAACACCCTGCAAAGTTCAGCCATGCAGCCACAGTGTAATGTTCAGCTCTGGGTGGTTGCGGGTTTGCATATTTATCCAGATTTCTGTTTTGATTAGGCAGCATTAGGACTATTCTGCTAGTTGTATATGAAGGGGATGTAATTGATTATGATTCTTCAGGCATCCTAAAAAGTACTGCCAGTTCACTTTTTAAGACTAACCATCACTTTATAACTTAACTGGGGGATTCTTTTTCCTGCAGCACAAAGAGTGACTGCTCTATGTTAGCTAATATTTTTGTGAGTTTAGGAGAAAAACTTAATGGTATCTAGTTATTTTAAGGTTTAATGTGAAGTATACTATAAGCAATTAGAATACAGAATTTCTTGTAATTTTCCTGATTTTTTAATGGCTACATCTGTTTGAAAATGATATACCAAACTGTGCACACTTAACATCTCAAATCCTCTTCTTCCTCTGAGATTTAGACTATCATGGATCAGCTATGGCATTAAATGACCCTAAGTAAGGTTTGAGAAGAAGAAATGTGTTTTGCAGGTTGAGTTGCACTGTCATGTTATTAAAAGCTACATTTCTGCAGCAGGCAGAAAATCAGCAATTATCTTGTATTCATTTTCAAGGTGTGACGGGGATTCGGCCTCTGTGCATGAAGATCAAGCAGGCAGTCCCAGGTACTCTGCTGTAAACTTTGTCTGAATCCATTGGCAGCAAATGAAGCTGTGACTGGTTCTGTCAAACCATTAGAAAGAAACCTTTATTCTCAAGGGAATGCAGATTTTCTGGGGTATTACCTGCAGAGGGTATTAGTATTTCTGGGAAACGCGTATTTGTCTTGCGTACTTTTGTGTGATCAATATTAATTACTGTTGCTATTGTATGAGTAAATATATTATGGTCTGTATTCCTGACTTCAAATCTTATTCCTGTCATTCAGATGCACCTCTGGTGTTTATACATTGAATTTTACTGGACAGCAGCTGGTACAAAGCAGTAGCAAGCAGAGTTTTGGAACTGTGCAAGGATATGTTCATTGCTGAGTGTGTCTGTGAAAAAAAAAATCCTTGAAATTGTAATTTAACTGAAGTGTTATTGAGGTATGCCTCTCTCATGGTGATGTTAGTATACATTGATTGCTGGAGTATGCAGCTTAACCTTTCCAGAAGGATTTTAAAATCAGAAGATACCTTAAAATTAGCAACACTTGTGCACATTGTTGGAGTGCCCGTGGGCTCTAAAGCTGTAACTATAACAACTGCCTTGGAGCACACTCACAGAAGGCATGGGCAGCAATGGTGCTCAACTCTGTAGGCACCCTGCAAGCATCCATCTGGATGCTGATGGGCCACAGATGGAAAGTGAGTTTGGCAGCTCAAGATCCTTAGGAGAAAACATTGAACTAGCAAGTTTTTCTTTCCAAAAAGAAAAAAATTAAAAAAATCTCAGGGGGATTTAATTCAATAGTCCCTGACTCCCTCAGCTGTGGAAGTTTCACACCAGGAGAAAGGTCATCTCTCAGCTAACCATTAGGGCTTTACCAGCTGAAGCTAACATCTGAAATTCCACCTGAAAACTCAGCTGCAGCCAGGGATTTTGGAGCAGCAATGCCGACCTGTTCATGCTGCCAACTCATCAGGCAGCCTTGCGTTCTGCATTGCGGTAACTTCATGGTGACATGGAGATGCTCCCAGTGCAAGGCATGAGAGCAGTCTCAGGGCTGGAGTGACTGGGTGTGGATAAGAATAGGAAGGTCTTAGAGCAGCTTGCACATGGCAGCTGGGGTGGGGATTGAAGTTCTCTGTCTCACAGTCAGTGGTTGCCTGAGCACCCATGAGTAACAGTGTCTGTTTGAGCCAGCAGGTGTGCTCTTGTACAGGAGGATGTTTTCTCCAAACTGGGAGCACATGATACTTGTCCCAAACACATCTCTGGCTGTTCAGACCCCACTTTGAATGGTTATCTCCCTCACTTTGTCCAAAGGCCCTCAAAACCAGAGACTGGCAGAAAGGAAGTGTGACAGTAGAGAGGAATTATTGCATGTAGTGTTATTTTTGTGAGATTATATTTTACTGTGAATCATTGGGTGGGAAGAAGTGTTCTGCATGAAAAAAACAGTTTCAGATTCTTTGTGGGAATGTGAACTATAGAGCTGAAGCCAAAGAGTGCCCCTACAACACATCTTATTTAAGTAGCTTCACTGCTGAGTGTGTGATAATGCTAACAGTAGCTGAGATTCCCATTACTGACATATGCAGGGTGTGATGTGTAGACCACTCAACTTAGTAAAAGTAGTGTGCCACGAATAGCTAAGAAATTGTTGCTCTTCTTCCTTCATAATGTTTTGACAGGTGTCTGATATCCTGCCTGATGCATTTCAATTTTATTTCCTTACAGAGATGATGATAACAAAGAAAATTACCCGGACCACACTGCTGTCTTAGAGGAGAGGCAGCTGCCTTTGCAAGACACTCCACAGAACAAGCAGCAGGTTGTAATTGACTGTGCTCTAAAGGCTGAAATGGGCAACCTAAAGCTGAGGAAACCTAAGCCCATTGCAAAGCTCGAAAATGGAAAGAGCCATGAGGAAAGTCAGGTAAAGAATTAAACTTACTATGGGAAGGTTTGTGGTACAGTGTGTGAGCAACATGACTTTTGGAATGCAAAGAGGAACTCCTCGGTAATTCATGATGTGTTCGAGACCCCACAAAAATCTACCTTGATTTTCAGGGGCCTGCAGTCCTGGAACCCTCCCGTAACTATAGACAATTTCTGTCAGCCAGTGAATTGCAGAGAGGGCTGCATTTCAACCTCTGTCAGAAGAGAGTGGAAAGCACAGCTGAATGTGCAAATACCTCTCTTTAATTTTCCTGTTTTTCCTTGCACCAAATATAAAATGCTTGGTAGCTGCAGCACTTGATTAAGCAGTTTCTGTTTTGTTTATTTGGTCAAGGATCTCTTGCACTGGTATTTTGGCTGCTAATAGAGAGATTTCATAGTTTCCTTTCATCTTAATTTCTGTTTTTCTCATCTTTAAATAATGAGTCTATACCAGTGCAGATTCTGGCAGCAGTGCTCTCGCCCACCAGCTTCCCGGGTTGAGTTGAGGGGAGCAGAGCTATAACTGTGGTAGAAGGTGTAAAAGAAGACTAGAAATGAAGGAGCTTCTGCTGGTGACTCTGGAGGTACATTTGGAGTGTTGACTCTAGAGCTGCACCTCTCAGCAGCTGCTGAAAACGTCTCTGTTCTTCCCCAGTGCTTCCCAAGTCATGTTGGATGTGTGATGTAAGGGATAGAGCTCTGGAGCAGATTTAACCCCTCAGCTGGAAATATTCTCATATCCAAGATAGTTAATGTTGGCAGATTTGTTGGTCTGCAGTAGGCACAAGACCTGACATCTGCAAATACAGATGTCTGTGTTTACATAAAATTGTGCACACACAAATACAGATGTCTGTACTTGCATCTCTTCTTTGATGTATAATTTATTTGGCTACTCTTCGTCTCTCCCTTCTTGTTTGTGGATAGAAATTTTCAGAGCTCTTTCTGAAGTGCTTCAAACCCATCACAGACTGCGAATTATTTTGAACCATTTTTTCAAGTTCAGAATGGGATGTCATTGTTTTGGACAGAATGCCTTACCTTCTAATTGAGAACTATCCTTTGGAATCCCTGAAGAAAAATCAAGAGCAAATGGCATCCCGTTGGTGTTAACACAGTCTCTTTCAGAATATCAATGTCAAACTCTTGTCTTAATCTTCCTGCATGTTCTTCTGGAGCTCATCCCAGTGGTGAAGCAACAACTGGGGTTTTTTTGCAACTGTGTTGCATTACTGGGAAATATTATTTAAACTGCAGGGAGATTAAGTGTGCATGTTTATCATCTGAAAAGAAAAAATTATGGGAATTTTGCCTTATTAAGAGCAAGTGGGGGCATATCAGGAAGAGGAGTCATGAAGAAGTTATAAACAGGGCAAGATCTGTCTCAAGGTCATCTGTGGCTCTTTCAGCCTCTTCTGAGCCCCCTGTCTGCCTGTGTGTGCCCTGCCTGTATCTCTCACCCAAGGAAAGCCAACACAGCACAGATTTGCTGTAGCATTTTACATGGCCCCAGGGGGTTAACTGAAAATGGAGAGATTCTTTCATGGGAAACTTTCTGAGTGTATAATTAGGCTGCCATAAAATACCAGTGCAACTTAGGTATGCAGCCTTTGGAAGGCAAGGCAAAGCAAAGCCAGGCAGATAATTTTCACATGACTCAGGGGCTTGAATTAGGAAAGACAGAAATGGTGAAACTGCAGCTGCATGTACCTGCCTTGGGTGAAACCCCTTGCCACCAAGCCCCTCCATGGGATAAATGAGGTACAAGCAGCTCATGTCGAGCTGACAGACAGCACTTGCTGAATACATGCATTTATGAAGCACAAGCATGATGCACTGCAAATCATGATTAAACTGTTCATCCTGGTTTTCCTGAGTCTCCTCACTTCCTCAGCCTGGCTTCTGTGAGGCATCAGGAACAGTGACACCAGAGCACTGACAGTATCTCTTGTAAAGGTGTTGCTCTGGCAAGCCAAGGAACTGTTTGCTATTCACTCCTATGTGTTATAAACCCATGAGTTGCTCTTTCAGACAATTGTCCCTTTAAAATTAGAACAGGCTATTGGGAGACAAATAAGTTTCCTGCATGTGTTGGAAGGATTAAGGTCTGTTTGGATGGGAACCATTTTGTGTGCCTTTCTAGCAGTGAGAATCCAAGGGATTTCCACTGTAGAAAGGTCACTGAGGGGAAACAGACCACTGTGATCACGTAGAAGAGAGATGGCCAACTTTTGATTTTGAGCTTCACAAGGCTCTCAGTCAGCTGAAGAGTGTGATTCCCGTGCCTCTGATTTTGTTGGCACAAGTATAGCACTGTGGTCGTGCACCCTGGGTCTCCATGAAGGAAAGGTTATTAGATTTACACTGATGATCAACAAAGCCAAGTGTAATAAAAGAGCAGAATTGAGTGACTTCACTTGGCCCCTTACCAGATGACAAAATGTCATGAGAGTAAAGCTGTACTTTGCATGTTGCCTGCAGTTGTGTCCCTGGGGCAGGAGCTGGGTCTGGAGGCAGCTGTAACCTTTCCAAAGCACAGAAAGAGAGGCAGGCTGCTGGGATGTGATGGCACCACTGCACTCCAGCTATTTGGTCTCATCTTTCCCGTGGTTTCATGAGCTTCTTTAACAATTCTGAAACATTAATCTATAGAAAATCAAATTAATTAGGGTTTATTTGACTTCAAGAGGTGAGGAAGCATATGTCCAGGGCATACTCCAGGTAGTCAGTGTGAAAACAGATGGTGAGGAACAGAAAGTCTTGGTTAGGAGTAGAAAGTCTGCTTTCCTTGCCTAATCCTTTCTCCTGTCACTCACCTTTGGTGCACAGTCATGAATATACATTATTAAATGAGTCATCCTCAAATTCCCTATTGATGCTGAGACATATTTATAAAAGGATACTAAACATCCTAGCTAATAGGCAGGGACAGTAGAAGTTCAGTTTTAAAATGTTATTATCAAGGTGTAAATGGCCATAAAAATGAAATGGTGGCTTGACAATCAGTGCCTATGGATGAGAATGCTGAAAACTGCTGAGTTAACTTTTGTATTTTGAGTATTAAGTAGGCAAATTGCTTGGATGCCAAAAAACTACCAATAATTTGACATTAAAATTGTGATTTTTAAGTGCACAGTTGACACATCGGCTACACAAATGCATGAATAGTCAGGCAGTCTGAAAGTTTTGCTTCAGTGTCCAGGTATACTCTGTTTCTGTTTGCTGTGATGCAACTTCATTGTAGAAGTCACCCTCTTCAGACAAAAAGAAACTAAACCACAGTAGAAGACAGCGCTCTGCTGTTGGGTGTCTGTGACACATCAGGATTTCACTGCTCTTTAGAAACTGATGTTCCATCAAGGGTGTTTCCCTCGTGTTACTCATTAACACCCTCATGGCAGGATTTATGAGCAGCAACAAACACATAAAGAAGAAAAAGAAAAGACATAACCCAAAACCACCCAAGCCCTCAAGCCTCAAACCTGCAAGCAAGGGCTTAGTGCCAGCACATGCTCTTGTCCCCAGCTTTCCCTTTAACCCAGCAGAAAGCACCTTGAACAGCCACGTTCTCTCTGCCCTGCGAGCTCCCCTCTGAACAGTCCTACCCAAACTTCTGACTTCCAGGCATCCAGCCAAGCCATGAAACCACAGCAAAGTCAGCTACATTGGTGTACCAGGGAAGCGAACATGCTTGCTTTGCAGAGCACATTGTATTTTAATTTTTTAAAACTATTAGACTAAAACATTGGATTACAAAAGCTATTAAAGAAGTAGGAAAAAAGTCCCACTTTGATTATCACATTTTCAAAGATCTTCATTAACTCATTTCATTGCAATGCAAGGGAAATATTACGAGACATTTTATGGGTAAGGAAATTAAGATGTGCTGAACACATCTCGTCACAGCCCTACAACTGGTTTTCTAATGCTTGGAGTAAAATGGATACTTTTCTTATTCCTATTCCTTTACTCAGTTTTTGGGATTAAATTGCCTTTTTTATTTTCTATGTAGCAGATCAGGTGATGTGTCTTTTTTTCTCCTCGCTGCCTTCCCCTCCTCCCAGAATAATACCCTATTCATAAAGTTACATATAATCAAGGAAATGAAAGAGGAAAATGGTTAAACCTTACAAATCTTGAGTGAACCGCATTTACCTTTGTCAGCCAGAATGTTTTTGATGATACCTAAGTAATAAAATATTACTGACATGTGAGTAATTAATTTCAAATTAATTCTGTGTATAGAACATCTTAGCTCAGAAGCTGACATTTTTTATTTAACTAGTAAACTGAAAATGGGTTACAGTCTGCTTTGCTTTCAGAAACTGTTTTCCAGCGAAATAACATACTACTTTGCTTAGAACCTTTTATCTTATGTGTTTTCCAGTTGTTTCCAGATTATTACCAAAACATAGCAAAGATCCACAACCAGCACCTGGTCTCATGGAGCAATTTTTTTTCTTAAGCAAAATATTCAGCTAAGATTGGATTGGTACTGACGGGGCATGTCCAATTTTTCTTTTTTTTTTTTTCTTTTTCCTCCTTTTGCAGGAGCTGGAATGTGCATTGCCAGGCCTCCCAGAGTGGCAGGGGAAGGCTGGATCCCCAGCTAATAACTATGCACAGAACATGGCTTTGAAATGCCAGGAAGCAGTCGTGAGGTTCCAACCAAGGTAAGCCTTGGGATAATAGCACATTTCACTTCTGATTAACTGGAGGAAAGGCTAATTCGTTTGCTGCCTTTTGGATAAAATATTCAGACTCCTGGCTCTCGTTGGCAGTTGTATTCTATATTTGTATGCCTAGGACTGTTTGGAGAAAGTGAAAGGGATAAAGATAAGAATGCAAATTTCATCATTCTTCAAACACCTTACATTTCAAGCAGGAAGAACATCCTCAGTTCAGAAACTTCAATTCCTCTGTCCCAAGTTTCAAAAATATCTTGCTACTTCTTTTTTTTCCCCCCAGTGCTGAATTGCCTCTGTTTCTCAGAGCTGCATTGTCATTCTGAAATGGGAATGGGAACCTGCACACTTGATTTTAGCACAGGTATCCATTTATGTGTTGTTCAGACGCTGGGTGCTGTGGCAACCGTGCTGGTTCCAGTGCTGGAAGGGCACAGTGTGTTCAGGTCAGGCATTAACCACGCCTTGACTGGCAAGTAACTCAGCTCTGCTAACTATTGGAAGCCACAGTTTCTACTCTGATCCTTCATGGCCATGCAAAATGATGAAAATGGGCTTTCAAATCACCCAACTGAAGGTGTGTCCTAAGGATAAGATCTAGTTCTCTCACTAAACTTGGGGGGACTACTTTACAAATCATGCTGAGGCGCTGGTTTGGCCCTGCTTTTCTGTGCACAGAGTCTTTGTCAGGTGAGCCAGGTCTCTGCTCTTTGTCCTCTGTCTTGAGGTGCATGACAGCCTTGGTGCCCTGTGGCAGAGGCTCTGGCTCCCTTTGGAGGGACTGGAGCAGTAGCAGAACATCCCAGGGATGCTCAGTGGCTCAGGGCACAGCTGGCTGACATCTGGAACTCACTGCCTCCAAGGTGTTTTTGCAGTCAGGACTGGGACAGCAGTGACAGCTGCCATCCCATGGCAGTTTGGTGCTTTATGTGAAATGAACTGGTTGCCTTCACCACAGATTTTGGGAAGCAATATTGTAAATGATCTTAATTTGTGCTCTCAAAGGAAGGTTTAACAGAATGAAAAAACATTTAATTAGCTCAGACAATGAAGTGCATTTGCCCTCCAATGCTTGTGTGTGCAATTGAGACTCTCAGGAAGTGTTTTAATTAGGAAGTCTGCCTTCTCTTTTTCTGGCATTCCTTATGCGAGAAAAAATGGTTTTCTTGTAAGGAGGAGCTTACTGAGTTTGTTATCAGGGAGTCAGACCTACCCAGTGGCTCTGCTGGTGGGCTGTTTCTGTATGGGTATGTAATGAAATGCTGGTTAATTTCAAAAGACACATGAAAGACACATGGACTTTAAAGATAAGAACCTGAGTGGAGTGTGCATGAATAAAATAGTAACCACAGCAAAGTTCTTCTGTCCACTTCAGCAGTTTGGCCTTTTTAGTTTGCCTGGAATTAAACCATTGTTCTCTATGCTATTTATTCTTGTTTGACACCATGGTAGCTTCTTAGATAGCCTTTCTTCACTAGGGATAAATCTGTTATATAATGGTACCTGGATTTACCATTTTTAGTGCTATGAAAGCTCTGTGATCAAATCTTCAAATCTCAATTCTGGCTATGTTTCACTTTGATTACATTACCATTAAAAAAAAAAAATGGGGTGACAACTCTCAAACAAGAAACTTTAAACATGGAGTAAACAAGCATTAACACATGGTCTTGGGCCTCACACACACACTTTATTTGTTTTTAACTGTCTTAACTGTCCTTAACACTCCCATCACAGCTGTGGCAGGGGACTTTGAATCACGTGTGCTGAAGTTACCACTTCCAATGTGAAGGTCGCTGTGTCTGGTGACTCCTGCTCAGGGCCACCACCAGCTGCCCCATCCCTGTGCTGTTGGTCAGCTTTGGGAGGGCCACAGAATTTGGGTGTCCACATCTCAGCTCACCCGGGCCCCTGGCTGCACCAGCACTGCCTCAAGCCACAGGCTGTGAAACTGCTGCCAGGGGATGATGTCTTGCCTTGTTTTCTGCCTTCTCTGCTGTGGGACAAGCAAAGTTTAAGCTTTCAGTTTGGGCATCAGGCAGCAATGACAGCTAGATTTGGACAGAACATACCTGCTGGCCCACAAAACCCGAGTTTCGCTGTCCTCCGCTGGTTTTGCTAGGCTGCTGGTAAGACTAGCAATGCTTTGGAACTCTGCACCTGCCTGGTGTCCCTAGCTCAGGCTAAAAGCTCTCTGCTTCTCAGGAGGTGGACACACACAGGGGTGCCCCTGGGCAGGCTCACTCTCTATCAGGTGCTTGGGTGAAGGACAGGAGAAGGATTTATTTCTGTCTCATACAAAAAGCAAGGTTGATTGTTTTGGTGCAGTTTGTTGTTACTCCTGCTGTAACTGAGTTTCTGCAGGGGGCCATAGCTCTGTCATTAGTCTCAGTGAGGATCAAAGATCTAAATACCTCTGAACCATACAGAAGTTTTTAAGAAATCTGTTCTGGTCAGTGTGAGGCAGCTAAAGACAAGATCATTTTAATTTGTCTAAATACAGATTAAAACCTACTGAGATATGAAAAGCTTTCCAGTACAGCCCCTGTTAAGCAGAGGAATTTAACAATCAGGGTGATTTAACAAGGGATGCTCATAAACAGATCTGTGACAGAGAAGAATAGAATAGGCCATGTAAAAACAACAATCTACAAAGTATTACTTATAAATGTGGGTTGGTTTTTGGAGGAGGTACTTTTATTTTTGTGATAACCACTGAAGCAATCAAGGAAAGGGTTTGTGGGATTTGAGGAAAATGGAAGAATATACTTGGTGGAGAGGTTTGCAGTCAGAAGAATGAAGAAATAGCGTCTTATTTTTGGCTAAGCTGTACCTGACCTGTGAATCAAGGATTTCAATTTCAAGAGATGTTTATTGCACATGATTTATGAACATCAGCATCCGTTTAGTATACAAAATGCTATCTGCATGGAAGAAAACCTTTACATTTTATTACCAGAACACAAATGTCTCATACTCTTGCCAGTGATTACACTGAATACTGCTCTGGTCATTGTGTGTAGCAGGGTTTGGATAAGAGTGCAATATAATCTGCATATATGGTAGATAAAAGTTATATGCAGGTCCTGGGAACAAATACAGAGAATTGCCCTTTTTTTAACAGGGAATAGAAAAGGCAGTATGGAACAACACACATGATTACAAACAGCTGCTCCTGCCAATTGCCTTCTCCAAGGCAATGAGCAAAACTGGTGTGGGTTGCAAGCTGGGAGCAGTACCTGAGCAGAGCCTGGTGCTTTCTTCAGATGCCTGTTCCAGAAAGAGGAGGCAGAAACAAGGCACCTCTGGGCAGTGGGAAGGTCAATGCTGAAGGGAAGGCTGCATGCTGAGTTAGTGTGGAAATCAGAGTTACATTTTGGGGTTAAGTTTTCTGCCAAAGAAAAATTCCTGGAAGTTCCCCATCTTCCCCATTCTCCAAATAAAAGGGGAATGGAATGGTTTCATTTAACGGGACCCATCTGGTCCCTGGGTTGGTCCCTGTTCTGTGATTCTATAATTCTATTTTGGCCAGAGGCTGTAGGGTGGAAGTTGCTGTCAGACCCATGATTGTTCTTCAGGAGAAGTGGAAATGCTGGTAGCCCTGGGCTGCTCTGGATCTTGGGGTCAGACAGAGCCTCCAAGGCTTTCACTATTTAAGTTTTCAATTATCTTTTGGGAGTGCCGTTCAGGTGGGAACTCCTGTAGTTTCCAGGCTTTCTGCTGAACAGCTACAACGCAGGGATGAGTGGGAGGGTGCAGGGAAGCTGCAGAAGTGCTGGTGTCCCTGTGCAGACCTGCACGGTGAGGCAGAGCTTGAGAGGCTGAGTTCCCTCACCTGCACAGGCAGCCAGGTGAGCAGGGAGGAGGCTGGGAAAGGACTGACCAGCTCCTCAGACTAGTTTCTTCAGAAATCTTGGTATTAATATACTGCTGTTTATGGTTCCAGTCATGAACCAAGGCACAAAAAACTCTCTGAGCAAGCTTTTGGGTTGCAATGCAATTAAAGTAGAAAAAGGGGGATGGGGAGAGGATAGAGGAGCAAGAAAAGAATAGCATTTAATGTAGCCCTAGTAAGGACTGTGTCTGCTGAGTAGAGAGCTGTTCATAATAAGAATAAAGAGTGCTGTCTGGGTTACATAAGGGCTGGGATTGATGAGACAGGGACTGCTACACTGGCTCTTTGTCTGACTGCTTATTCCAGTATTCAGGGACTTCCCAGGGAGTAGCCTTGGGCCCTTAAAGATAGGTTTTTTTCTTTCCTTGCTGGTGTGCATTTTATGTTCATCCCAAAGCCTGTTGCAGCTCTGCATTGCTTTGAGAGGAGTCAGAGGCATGCTTTAGAAGCATCCACCTGCATCCCTGTATTGAGGTGTTTGGAATTTATAAAGCTTTTTGCCATTTGGGAAGGTCTCAGAAAGGAGATTTCTGCTCTCCTGGTGCTGAGATGTGCTGGTTGTGGGTTCTCCTTTCTGTGAATTGGTGTGATGTAACCTCTGGACAGGCTGAATCAGTCCCCTGACACGGCACTGAGACTCCCATTTATGAGCTGTTACCTTTGTAGGTCACCCTCATGATGGGAAGGGTGGAACTGCCTCCTACACTGGAGACAGGGCAGGAGCATTGGGCCAGGATAGACTGTGAAAGTGAATCTGGAAAGGAAAAGTGAAAGTGAATCTGGAAAAGGAGTTTCATCCCGCAGAATGCTGTGTGGTTGACAGGCAGGACTTATCCTGGCATCAGCAATGCCAAGACACTGAGCACGTGAGGCATTGTAGTGCATGAGCACAAAAACTGCCTGAGGATGGGCTCCATGTGATCAGAGCTGGACTGGAGGGAGATTTGCAAATTACAGAATGTAATGCTCCTTCCTGGATTTCACAGAGGAAATGGGATGTGGATTTGCTTAGGTTATCTTCAAACACTTTTGCTAGCTTTTAAAATTATGTGGCTTTCTTTGAATTTTATGCAAGTTTAAAAGTGACGTCATGCATTATTCAAAAATTCACACGTCCTGGTCTGTTTTTCAAACAGCACAGTGCTCATGCAAATTGATCTCCCCCTTGAAGTCTGGAAAGAGCCCTGTTATGATAATTAGTATTTAGATTTTTTTTTTATGCCCACAAGCTTCAAACGTACACATTGCCCATTGCATCTTTGCCATCTCTGTCATGGAGAAAAGGATAATTCTGCCAAAGCCAGAGTCCACAAAGGAGGGTGAGAGACATATTTGAGTAATAGCCACAGAGAGAATTTAATTTTCATTATTTTACAGGATGTAAATTATACAAAATAAGGGTACCTGCAATTATTCAAAATTTCAGCTAAGGCCTGAAATAATTTTAATGTACTCAGCACAGATGGAAAATTAGGGCTTGTTCCTGCTGCTTTTGAAGTTAATGGATATTTTGTGATTGACTTTTAATGAGAGTAGGATCCAAACCATAGTCATTAAACTGTAAGCCCTGTGTTGCCTGGTGATAATCAGAAAACCTGCATTTGCCTAGCAGAGCAATTAATCTTGGTGAAAGCGCAAAAGCACACCCCAAAATTCTCTGTATGGAGCAAGATCAGCTCAGCACACATGTGAGTCTGGTAATGGAAATGCTCATCACACAATGGTTACCCACCCTAATGATTTCAGTACCTCCAGAATACAAAGAATGCAAAAATAAGAGCATCTTACTCCAATATTTTTAGTGTAAAAGAAACAGCAAAATGAAAGAGAAAATGTGTCCCTAAAACAGCAGACAAGAACATCAGCCTGAATGAGAGAGTGGTACCTCATGGTTGCTGTAAACCTTTTACTCTCCAGAGTGCAAAGCTCATGAGTGATAGAGCTGTGAATTATGTAGAACTTCCTATAGTTCCTGTAAAAACTGCTGCTAGCATTTAGGATTTGTTTTGCCTTGTTTCTGTGGGTTTTTAAATTTTTTTTTTTAACATTTTTTTATTATTTTATTAAGGAGAGTTCACATTTGCTGTGTTATGCACCCTGAAAGGAGTCATCCAAATGAATACCAGAAGTGTACAAATCTGACAAGTGCTGTTTTCATCCTTCCCTTCATGTCTATCTCTAGTTCAATGAAATAAATCAAATATTTTTTCTTCATTAGCGAATTAGTTCTTCAGCTGTTTGTAGCCTTGCAGCTGCCTCCTTACATGCCATTAAACCAAGCTGCAAATATTTCACTCTTTCCTATTAAATTAGTCCTTTTGCTGTTCTCATGACTCATTTCTGCCCCTGTGTGAACTGCATGCCTTGGCTCCTCTTTGGAGGCAAATGGTTGTTCACCCTGGAGTATCTTTCTAGAGTGTCTTTTTGGGTAAGGGAAGTGCCATAGCCATCATTTCAGTTCCTAAATGTCTCATAATTCCTTCAAGAACTACAACAAACACCTGTGCATCTCTCTGTACTGGTTTTGAGGTCTCTAGAGAATTTTACAACTATTTGTTTTTGCTGGGATGACTCTGAGCCTGGAAAAATATGAATTATTTTGTGCAAAGGAATCTGGGTTTTATGTTGGGTTTGATCACGTCTGTGACTGACTCTCCCAGGGGCCAGCACACAGCACCACCCCTCCAGCACTGAGAAACCTCATTCTCTGAGACAGCTGCAGAGATTTTTGCTTCAGCTGAGCTGAGAGTCAACTTGTGGTGCACCCTTGTCAGGCTTTGAGGTCACACTGGAAAGCCTCAGCTTGCTGTGGGGAAGGACAGAGCAGTGGTAGGAGGCTATTGAGGAAATTTCTTTAGCCTTCACTTTCCTTCCTTGCTGTAGTGAATTAGTAACCAACCCTGGAGCTGGTGGGTGTGTGGGGCACATCAGCCTGGATGGGGCACAGCTGCCTCAGTAGCCACAGCCAGAGGGAGGAAATCTGCCCCTTTCTAGTCCAGGGCTTTCCTTTCCTACTCCCATGTGGAGAAGCAGCAGAAGCACTGAGAGAAAACCAAAGGTATGGACAGCTGTAATGGCTGCAAAGTGACACTCACTGGGAAATGTGGACATCTCTATTTCCAGGCACCTGGGGTCTTTGTGTGAGATTTGCAAAAGCAGAAAGTTGAAGATTAGGAGCCTGAAATGCCAACAAATTTAAATATGGGATTAATACCTTATGGCTCTGACACAGGAAAACTCTTGTTCCTGATTTAAAGTGTGTAGGACAAACTGTGCTTAGATTGAAGCATATGTTTGAGCTTTTTCTTGGCTTTAACTCTATTATCTCACCAAGACACTAATCTTGCATCTGTAGAACTTTTCCTGCATGACAAGGTGAGCCCAGCTATTAATATAATAGTTTCCAGGACCTCATTAACAGTTTAAACATATTATTAGGGATTCCGGTAAAATCACTGTTGTTTTGAATGAGTTGGAAAACAGAGATGTTACTTTCATAGAAATGTTCTTTTAATAAAACAATCTTATTCTGTAATTTATAAATTATATACACACACTATGAAAGCTTTGAGATATTTGCAGCACAAATAAGCAATCTGTTGAGTGAATTTCTTACTTTGTTTTGTAGAATAGATCAGAATACAAGCATTTCACCAAAAGAAGCAACTGATCAATTTAACAGCTTAAATGAGGTAAGCTGAACCAAAATTTGAAATATGATGTTATAAATTTTGAATAGATGTTTTGTTTTTTGTTAATTTTTAAGTCTTAGAATAATATAATTGCTTAATAATCTTAGGTTAGCTTTTTAATGAGTCATTCTGGTCGTGTTTTTGGAGAAAACTTAAAAATGTGATATGAGCCTGATATAATAGTTTAAAAGAGATTTTAAAAATATTTTAAGCCAACTTTAGGCTGCTTTCTGTTTGTGCTCAGAAAAGAATCAAACAGTCAATATTGACTGAGTGAAGTGGCATCTTTCAAGAACGTTTGATTTTTTCCTCATATTACAGCTCAAAAGAGTTCATCTGTTCATTTGTTTTGTTTAAAAGTAAGGACTTCTCAAGGTTGCTACATCCTGCATAAATAAACTATGAACAGTACAATGTAGTCTAAAAGGTGCTCTGTAAGTTGAGAAGAGGGGAAGCAAGGAAAGCCAAATAACACCTGTGACACTTGGAGCCAGCTGTTTTCACAGGGATTATGCCAGGAGCACAACAGGAGTACAGGACAAAAAAAGCTGTTTGTGTGATCATGTCAAGCAATGGAGGAGCCTGGACTAGGTCCTCACAGTCAGCAACATCCTGGGAAGGGCAGGGGGTAAAACCAAGCCTTGCAGTTATGCAAAATGGGAAACCTCATAAAGCATCTCCCACCACCTGGGGGATCTGCAGCCCAGCACAGAGCCCACTCACACCGCCAGGGCGGAGAAGGGGACGGCACTTCAACAAGGAGCAGGCAGGATTTTTAGTGTAGGCCAGGGCAACACAACAACAGAAACAGCAGAAGAGAGCTGGGGTGAAGAGAAGCCCAGTCTTATCAAAGCCTGGAAAAGAAAGCTTTGTTTCCATAACGAGCCAGAGAACATCTCTGTCTATTAATAGACACCTGACTTCCATAAAGGGCAAATCAGTGTGTCCTTTTAAAGGAATTCAGACCTAATCTTCTCCTTGCAATGAATTGTTTCCTTTGCATTTGTGTCACTGCTGTGCAGCTCACTGTAGAAAGTCTCAGTGCTGACAAGTAGGGCAGGTTCAATGACCAATATAAGGGAGGATACTGAGCTTCTGTTGAGAGCTGCCCCAGGGCCTGGGAGAAATCATTATGTTATTCTTCCTTTTCAGAAGCACCACTGCAAATATTCACTAAAGCTTCCGCTTGAAAGCTTTCATTTAAAATCCTTGCAAAGGATTCCTTAAAGGTTAAGGTAAAATATTGTAATAAATACATCAATGTAAAATATTAAAACTAATGATCAGATCAGGAATTAAAAGAAGTTGTTAGTAACCAATGAGGAATGAGTGAGGGTTACAACCTGGTGCTTTCCTTTGCAAAATCTAAGATTTTACTGTCTCAGGTCTACTGCAAACCCAAATAGACCTGTGTCATAAGAAAATACGTTCTTTTTTTGGATTAGAGAAAATGGTTTCTCTCTTCACTGCTCACCCGTGGCATTATGCAGACCCAGGACATATCTTGATCCATCTTATTGTTGCTTGTTTGTTCCCCTTAAAGGAAGTTCTGAATTGGAAATGTCATATGCCTCAAGACACAAATATTGCCTTAACGGATACTGCAGAGATTTATTTATGTTCATATAAAATGTGCCTATCTTATTTTAACCTGAACTCTCAGACTAAAAAGCTGTTCCAATGTGACATATAAAAGCATTAATTTCCTTAGAGTGAAGAAACTGAACAGGTTGAAATTTGCTCAGTTTCTTTCCTGTATGAATCACTTCAAAGGCTATTAAATGCTGAAAGCCTGGATTATTCTCCTTCTCTGCCCCAGCCGATTTCATAAACCCAGTAAATCCATCAATAAACTGGATATAATAGAATAGCTGCCTCCCTGCTTGGGAGGCACAGAGGCAGGCCCAAGGGCAGGGTGCAGGCATCCTTTATATTCAGAAAACACTGTGTGTGGGTCAGGGTGACAGCAATTTATGCAGAAAGCACCAAGTCTGGGTTTTGCTGCTCGTCCCAGCTGTCAGCCTCCTGACTGAGACTGGGCACAGCTCATGGCTGGGGCACACCTCGGCCCTTTCCCTCAGTTCTTCAATTTATCAAACCTTTGGATGCCCACAAGGATGAAACAAAGGATACTGATTATAGAGATTCTTTATCAGGAAAATAAATTATTTCTAAGGGCAGGGGCTCTATTTGGCACATTGTCTCTGTCAGGCTGTGGTCTCCTGGATAGGCTGACCAACACAGCCCATGGTGCTGATCCTGCTGAGCCCCATGCCATGTCAGGGTACTGCCTCTCATCGCCACAGCCTTTTGGTGATGGACTGGGAGAATTTATTCCTTCAGTGTCCCATTCTCCAGCGGGATTTAACTGTGTGTGGCATTTATCTCTAGATGTAGGAGATTATCGGTCACCTCAGTAATTCCTTGGCCTAAGGCCTCCCCTCTTCATTCCAATAATCATTGGTTGGAAGGAGCAATGGTCAGTGGGGGTACAGGCTGAGTTGTTTGTAGAGAAGGGGTCTTTACTGCAGGCTGAGCTTCCTCTGAGAGTGGCTGTCCTATAGTACTGTGCTTTCTCCAGCAGGTAAGGCTATGATGCTTCAATGGCTATGTTTTCTTAAAACATTATCAAAAATAACAAATAGGTGAGAAGCACCACACTGTCTCTCTTCCTGTCTTCCTCCAACTTGTTGCAAATGTCTTCGCTTTTCCCTTATTTGGAAAAATGTACATTGTTTTTTTCTCTAGTGGAATTGGATTAGCTCAAGATGTTTGAATTTTCAGTTGCTTTAAGAAGAGATAAGAAACTTTTGTCCAAGACAATTAAACTGCTGCTTTTTCAAACTTTCAGGATACTTTTCTGAAGAGGCAACAATATGGTTATTTTTCCAAGGCAATTTAAGGATCCATTTAAAATATTAATATGTCCTTTCATTTGCATTAGCATGGATCAGCAATTACTGCACCAGAAACACTGGTGCTAGGCACCAGAGTGAAGCTGGAATGAGCATCAAATCTGAAGTATTTGAACTGAGATCTTTAGTTAATATTGAATGCCATAGCTTAAATTACTTCAGTCATACTGTTTTTCCATGTAAGAGCTTGCTAAAATTGACGATAGTGCCCACCATGGCCAACTTCCCTCTTTTTGTATTTCAGCTTACTTGGCTCCTAACATGTTCAGCAACTTCTTCTAAACAGCCAGGAGCAGAGGTGGCCCAAGGGGCAGGTCTGGCCAGGGGGGAGGTGTGAGCAGTGTGTGCACAGACTGCCTCTCCCCAGAGCAGATGTGCTGCTGAGTGTGAGCAGCACAGAGGGGAACACTCTGTGTGCGCCACCAGAGGGGCTGCACTCAGCAGAGCTCTCTGCAAGTGCTGCACAGTGATGGAGAATTGGGGGGAAGCTGGAAGTGCTCAGTAAGGTTTGAAATGGGCTTGGGAGCTTTGCCTTCTTTTTGCCAGCAGCACCCAGCCTGGCTGCTCTGGCATTGCTGGCACTTCCAGCAGCCCTTTGAGAGTAGCAGGACTGGACATGCAGCAGGGCCATCCCTAACATTTACTAGGATGCTCCTCCTGCCATGAGTTAGTGACCCTGGACAGCTTTGCTTAAAGCTGTGTCTCCTGCCATGTGTTCCCATAAATATGTGGTGACTTTTCCTGGATAGTGCACTGTGGCAGTACCATGACACACAGCTGGGGTTTAGGAGTAAGATGAGCCTGATGGCACACTCCAGATTCATCATCTCCCTGGTGACATGAAAACAATCAAAGCTACATCCCTGTCAGGGGCACATTCATGAAAATAGATAAGGTATTTCTATTATTATGATTATATATATTTTTCTTTTAGTATTTGGCAGTGGTTAGAAATTTGCCATCCATCTACCTTCCCCAGATGGGTGAAAAATATTATTTATAGTGACCAAATATAAACCAGCTGGTGAAGAACAGCATGAGCATTGCTGAAGTATAACGTTTTACAGCGTAGTCTGTGTGAATGCTGTTATACTGAACTTCCCATAAATATGAATGTATCATAAGAAATAGTGATGCAAAGTGAATGTATTTTTTTATATGGGATTTTTCTTGTCAAATGCTTGAAGTAACTGTCCATGAAGGTTATGTCCTTTTGTCAGACATTTACTAATGTTCTCCTTATTGGCATGTTCTTATGGTTTGTTTGTTAGTTTGTTTGTTTGTGTTCTTCCTGATTTTCATCAGCAATTCTCATTTTAAGGTCCAGGCTGGGACCAGAGCCCTTGCTGGTTGGAAACTGGCACAGTCATCTTTTGCTAGATGACATTAATGACTGTAAAATGCTGCCTGTCCGTGATAATTCCACAGCCACTTGCTTTGGGTTTAGCTGGGATGAGAGATAGTGGGAAATGAGGCCTGTCAAGTCATGAAAACCCTTCCCAAAACAGTGCCACGTGTATGATTCAAGTGAGCACCCTTCCCTTGACAAGGAATGTCACCGCCACTTGAAAGTTTTTGGGGGCAAGAAGGTTTCCATAATTTTCCTGAATTATCTAAAAGGAAAGAAAGGATAAAGGCAGAAAGTCTTTCCTGCTCTTCTCAGAACTAGTTTGTTTTGCTTTTTTTTTTCAACCTAAGGCCACTGTCATCCTCGGGTATATAAAAGGGTTGCCTTACAACAAAAATAATGCAAAGACATTTTAAACTACTCACTATGTATGTGATATATTGTAACACAAAGGAAATCAGGTCAATAAACAAATTCATTTTTCATTAAATTAATCGATAAATTGGTTTCAGGTATTTGACAGAGTAGGGAAAAGTTATAAAGTTGAAGAATTTCTTTTCTCTTGCAACTCAGATTTTTTCTTCAGCAAATGCCTTTCATAAATATGTACCGCTTGAGTGCCTTAATGTTACACGTACATTCGGTGTGTGCTGGCTGTGTGGTTATGAAGACAGCCTCGTGTGGCTTTCTGTTGTAAGCTGTATTTCCCTTGAGATGGGGGAGCTGGCTGCGTGGGGTGTGGGGAGTGACTCATTTTGCCCAGTCAGATGGTGATTAGGGCTTTCACATCATTTACATCACAGCGAGATGCTTGTGTCAGATTGTACAGCCTAGTGCTGCGTGCAGCGTTAGAAATTGAAATAAGAGATGGACCAGGCATGGCACAGGGGCTGGAAGTGATGTGACAGATAACTCTCCCTGTCACTGGTTTGCCTGCAGCAAGTGACAATGATGTGCTGATTTTACCTTTGCAAGCAGGTCACAAATGATCCGGCTGCCCTGTAGAATCAGCAGCAACCTACATAAAAGCTGTGTCTACATCATGAAGTATCTCCAGAAGAGCCAATTAAAAAATATTCTTCCAAGAATCCCATGCAGGAGTGTGTTCTCAGTAACTCTTTGTTCACTGCTGTGTACCGCACTCCCAGGCTGGAGAGGGAGATTCGGTTTTTTATGAATGGTAAATGGGGAGGGACATAATGTCATCAGATCGTGATGTCAGCCCAATGAATGAAATACTTCCTTAATGTATTGCTTCAAGCCCAAGTAAAGGGACACCATCTCATCTTTGGCTTCCTAGAATAAATCGTCTTTTGCTGACAAAGTCATCTTTCCCACGTGCCATGAATAATCCATGTAAATTGGGACTTAAATAACCAGGAGTCAAGAAACTCGTGGAATAGTGCACGTTTGTTCTCCCCACGTCCTCCCGGAGCTGGCAGTGGAACACCCCTTTGCAGCGCTGCTGATGGGCTCCGGGAGTTGAAGAGCTATTGCTGATCCCTGTTGTTCTCTATCCAGCCCAATGTTCTGCTTTTGTCTGCAGAATTCTTTGTTGAAGCTGCAAGCCCTGGAAACCGATCTGTGCTCCGCGTTCCTGCCAGCCCAGGAGGAAATTCCCCAGCTGCCGGCGCCCAAGGACACAGCCCCTTCTCCAGCCCAAAGCAGCGTGCAGGCTGATGGGGCCGGTTGTGCAGGTAAGCCACCGTGCCATGCTGTCTTCTCATTTGCAATTATAAAAAAGCCTTGTGACTTGCAGTTTAAAATCAGGCTTGCAGCCCTATGGGAAACCGTGCAGAGCTAATGCACAGCACCATTTCCTGGTGCAAACGCTGTGTAATGTAAAAATGTGATACCTGTGAAAAGAGAGAAATTAATGGCTGTAACCCTCTGGTTTTCTGAGAGGGAATTTTGCTTTTCAGACAGGTTTTAAGAATCTCAATTATTTTATTTTTAGTTTTAATCTGCTATTTTTTTCCCCAAGTAAATTTATGCTCTTTACTTCCTATGTCTGTATTGTGTGAGATCACCTGCCATATCATGTAATTCTATTTTTGTCATTCTTTTTGTCAGAGCAATATCACTTCATTTCTCCTATTATTGATTTTAATTTAATGCATCAGCAGAGAGATAGCGAAGGTGAGTTTTACAGCATGTGGATTTTAATCATTCATGATCCTGTATGATTACCCAACGGGGCAAACTGTGGTGTGTTCTCTCTCCCTCTTTCCTCAATATGGAAATAAATAGCCCTAAGGCTCAGCACTGTTTTTGTCAATTCATGGCTTGTAGTCACAGGGCTGGCAGAGTCGTGATGCTCAGTGGAAGGGGAGTCACTGCTCGTGAAAAATAGGTCAAAGGCAGTGTGACTAATACATCTCACAGACGAGTGGCATGAATACACAAATACCTAAATCCTGCCCCATGTATGGTTCAAATTAAGGCAGGTAGGGCAGTAATCCCTTTGCAATTGATGTTTCATATCAGAATAAATCTGTGTTGGGAAGAACTTATTTCAGGAGCTGCTTGCTCAGCATTTTCAGCAAGAAATAACATTAAGTTTTTTACAAAAAAACCCCCACCAAACTAAAAAAAACCACAAATGATAATGTTCTACTGTCAAATTCCAAAGTTTGAGGTTTGCATTGCAAAATTAAGGAAAAATGTATGTATAAGTCAAATTATTATAAAGATGAAGGGATGTAAAAATGCTAAATGGCTTGGGTATTAGTTAAAAAAAAGAAAATGCTTTAGTCCAGCTTAATAATTCTTAGATACAGGCATGGAAATTGGACAGGTGCTAAGCTTGGCATGGATCTGAAGCAGAGACAGGTCTTATAGGTGTGCTGCACAGGCAGAGACGTTTGGCAGCTCATCCACAATCTGCACTGACTCTTTTCCTTTATGACAGGGTGGGGTTTTCCTCATTTTGCAGTAGTTTGCTGCATTATTTTCCTCTGTTAGTTCATAATTCGTTGTTAGGATGGCTCCTAATTGTACCCCTTACTTATTTTTTGCTGTTTTGGTTAGATTTTCTTTTTATAGTTGCTGGTAGTGACCCCTGCTTCCAGTGCTCTCCCTACTCCCGTTTGCCCATCTGCAGCCACATGGGGAAATGTTGCATGATGTAGCATTTTTCTCACACAGTTTCAGAGCATGCTATGCCACTCCAGCAATTCAAACTCGTGCTTTAGTTACAGCTGATCTGTTTAATGGGTTTTAATGTGCCCTCATTCCTCCTAACATCTGCTTTGTGGTTTGTGGCATTTTTAGTAACTTGCCATTTTGCACAGACAGAGCTGGTCCTAATTCTGTCTCTTAAATTACTACTGAAATCTTCTGATGCATTGAGTTGTCACCTAGGACTGTTGGTTATTTCAGCCCCAGCTTGCACAGAAGTCCAAAGATTTGTACCAGGCTAGGACGAAAGTTTCTAGGGGATGAGCCATATATGCTCCATCTCTAGTTATCAGCCCTTCCTCAGTGAATCAGGCAAAATAAACATGATTCATTTGCATCCCAGTCAACAAAAATTAGAAAAGTGTGCATTATATGTATGGGGAATGAAGATAGAATAGTCTGGTAAAATGACAGGGTGCTTCAGGATGCAAATTTTAAGGGATGAACAGTAACTCATCTCTGAGCAAAGCCAGCAATTTCCAGATCATTTTTGAATATGTGAAAACTGAATTTGAGTTGCCAAAGTGACACCATAAAAAATTCTGAGGGGTTAGTAAACTTGTTTTTTAAAGGGGTAAATATAGAAAAGTAGGGTGTAATTTCTGTAACTTTCGGATATGAGAATACACAAATATGTGCCTGGAGAAGTGAGCAGTGAGCAGCTGAACCGAACTACAGGAAGCTCTAAATGACTTTTAAATTAAAAATTCTGATAGTGGCATTCACAGATGTTATGTGTCAGGGGCTGAACACACTAAATCTGCTAACTTTTTCTCTGCAAGAGATTTCTGTGTATTATTGTTTTACTTGAACAATATCACAGGCTTAAATGCAGACTTTTACCATGGAATTTGTTGTCATATGTAAGTCCACCTGATGAACCTTGCTGCAGATTATCAGATACCAGAAATTGGCTTTAATTCCTGTGCTGTTCTCCTGTCTGTGCAAAGCTGGGTGGAGTAGATGGGATGGAATAGATGCTAAGGGGTGACTCACTGGCTTGGGGTAGAGGGTGCTTGAATTCCCAATTTTGGCAAAAACTAAACCAGAGGCTAAAATTAAACCAGACACATGAACACAGGTAGAATTTTGTTCAGTTCATAGGCTACTCTTAGGATAATATTTAGTGTCTTGTTTAGGATCTACACAGAACTGGAATCAGGATGATGACCTTAAGTATTAATTAAAAATGAGGTTGGTTAGAACTTGTCATCACCCTGAGATGTTCCACTATGACAGTAATTGTGCCACTTCAATGAATCAGGTTGAATTATTTGCTGAACATTCAGTGTAGTACTTTAATGCACTTACAATAGGGTTGGAACTAAACCCTTTCTTGGGGTTTAGAAAGTTGCACCAGTGTGCAAGCCTTGCAGGCCAATGCTGCCAGAAGGCCCTGGCGCCCAGAAAATGGAGGTGCCCTGGCCTTTGGATAATATTCCCAAATTTTATGCCATGCAAGTTGTCTCCCTTTCATTTTCTAGTGGAATAAAAGAACCTCCTTGAACTTTGTTTGGTTTTACATTGGAGCTGGACCAGCCACTACTTGTCCTTGCATTTATCTCCCAGGAGTGCTTAGTCTTGAATGTGTGCTTTTCTTCCATTTCTGAGGCTGGGCTGGGCCTATAAAATTGTCTGGTTGTAAATGTGAAAAGCAGCAAATGTCTGTGACCATTTGGTTTATCAGGAATACAGGTTGTCTCCTGCAAGAGGGGCATTTCCAGGTCCACAGGACATCAAAGTTCAAATGTTGGAAAGTTGTTCCTGCACCTATCGCACACAGATTGGCTGATCTTTTTTATCACATAATTTTTCAATCACAGTGAGGGCATTGCTACTTAATATGACTAGAAATGAATTTATTCCTTGTAATAACAGGGCATGGGAAACTGTGCAGCTATTCTTAGCCAACCTATTTCACAGTGATTATGTGTTTCTTGAAGTTCAAAGATGGTGGAATTAAAGGAAGGACGCCAGGTTCTCCTTATTGACAACACTGCTCTTCAGAATAGAAACAACAGCCTAAAACCCAACCAAAACTATTAATTTTTAAAAATCCTACTGTGTAAGGAAGGAGTACTTGCCAGAAAGAGAGAACTTTTGTTTGCAGCACAACAGTTATTCCAGCCATTATCACTGTATGCTGCCAGTGCACAGGATTTCCCATGACTGGTACAGTGCTCTACCCCTTCTTCTCCCATATGCCTCTCTAGGTCTCTCTGGGGGAGGTTTTGAATCTCATACATAATTTAGGAGATTTAGGTGTTGCTCTGCTGTCTTGGAGAGCTGAATTTGACCTACAGAGTATGAAGTACTTAGAGGGAAGATGCAAGGTTGGAATTAATAATCAATCACATTGTCTTATTGCGAAAATGCTTAATTATAATTGGTGATGCTGTTAAGAGTAGATGAGCTCATAAATACAAAAGGCATGTCTAACTTTTTCTTGACAGACTAAGCTGTGATTATACAACATACAATAAAATTTTTTGTTGTCTGTAGAGCAAAAGCAGTTGGATAGTGCCCAATAAAATGATAATTTATGCCATTGAGATTACTGTTTTTTAAATCAGTAGGGTTTTTTGGTGAAGGTTGTGTTCAGAGCTTTTTTTTCCCCCACTGTCCCAGTGTAGCAATGCAGAGAGCAAATAAATGTACTGCAAAGGTTCCATTAAAACCCTGAAAGAAATGGCTCAGTCAGTATGGGAATGTCATGTCCCATGTGCAAAGGAGAAAACAGAAACATAGTGAAGGTGAAAGAATTTACCTAAACTTGCCAGTTCTTCTGTGAATAAATTCATGTAGTGTTGTTTTTCTGTGCAGTTTTAAACCTTTCATTGAATAACAAGATTCTGTGAAATGTATTAGAATGCATGACATATGACAAATATAATGCTGATTAGAATTAATGCACATGCTGCCTGGAAATGCAAAATTATAGATATTAAATAAAAGGCTGTATATAGGAAAAAATAAAATAATGTACCTGGTGTAAAATATTATGTACTGCGGAAACTGCTGTTGGGGAACCTGAGTCAGAGCACAGTCTTTGCTTTAGCAAAGCAAAAGAGAGAGAACTTTTGGGCAAGAACTTTAATGAGGTTGTGGAGTTTCTCCTTAAAATGCATAATCTGCTTTAAATCCCAATGATCTGACGGCAAAAATATTGATTAGTGTAGATCATCCCCATCCATTTCAGCTACTGAGGGTGAGGAAGAAGATTCAATGATTATTTCCTTTAACGAACCCAGGTACAGCCCAGTGAGATGAACTCCTGATGTTCCCTGGAGGTAGGCACTGTAATGTGCCATTTTTTATCATGTTACCCATAAACAGAACCAGTGTGGTGAAGCTCATCAATCCCTACTTTTTCGAGCTTGACCATCACTAGAAAACAAATTTCACCTTCTGAGGCACCTGAGGGGAGGTTTGCATTTACAGTCCAAGGCACTGTTAACATGGTATCACAAGCTGGACTCCTCCAAGGAGCAGCCACTGCCTCGAGTGAGCGGCTCAAATGCTATTAGTGGTGGTGGTGGTGATGTTCATGTCTTGTGTTCTTTGAGCCAGTTACTGCAAACCTAAACAAAACCCTGTAGGATACTGGAAGCAGCCCTGGAGGTTCTTAGCACCAGGACATATATTTTTGACCTTCCTTTCTCTTCACTAAGGGAGAAAATGATAAATCACAAAATTAAACTTACTGTGTACTCTCATAATCTCCTTCAGGAATGTGGCTTTCAAAAGCAAACAGATCTATGAAAATATAAGTAATGCTTCTATTCTGGGAAACTCTCCATCTTTACTTCATAGTTTATAAATACACCCATCCACCTCCTCCTGTGGAACTCAAAAATGATTTATGTAAAGCCAGTGCCAATACTTCTATTTTCTCATCCTCAGTGCTATGTCCATCCTGCATGCGACCCTTTGCTGATCTGTTTGCTGTTTACTTTGAATACTTATGCTTGGAATACTTCTGTAAGGACAGATTTTTATTCACCTAGGTAGCTCAACATGCTGTGAGTGACCCTCGGTCCACACTGGTTTGTGCTTTCTTTCTAGAGCCTGTGCCAGCCCACAGGGACTGGCAGAATGACATGGAGAGCAGCCCACAGGAACATCACTCCCTAGGGACCAGCCGACTGCTGTATCACATCACAGATGGAGACAATCCTCTCCTGTCACCACGCTGCTCTATCTTTAGCCAAAGCCAGAGATTTAATCTAGACACAGAGTCTGCCCCTTCTCCACCAAGTGCTCAACCTTTCATGATGTAAGAAAATGTATTTTAATTCTTATGTACTTTTAAAACTTTTTCTGCAATCCACAACTTTTGACTCCTCATGGATTTTTTTTTTAGACATTGTTATGTCAGAAAAAGGAAATGTTCATATTGTGGCGTATTTTGACATGGATAATTTGCAACAGCAGAAATTGGAACTAGTGTTTCCTCAGTCATAATAGTGTATAATTTTTTGAAGTCTTTGTTGATTACAGTTAGCAAGGACAGGTTTAAATGTTAGTAATTAGTATGATGAATGAACATAAGATTTCAGCTGTAGTTGAACTATAGTTTGAGTCACTGAGCAGATCTGATAGTGTCACAAAGCTTACGAACAGTCCATGTGCATGATTTCCAGAAACCAAGCTGGGAGTTTCAGAGAGAAGTCAAACTTTCTTAAATCTTACATAGAGCTTTAGCTTCAGCTGCATATGGACAAGATCTGTTGACTTGCAACTGTAAATAATCAGAAACTAAACTGTCTTCAAAATGATAATAATTATTCCCAGTAATGAAAGACTCCCTGAGCTTACTTTTACAAGTAATAGTCTGCTGTTATAGTTGGAAGATTTGTGCATAAAGGTGTGGGTGTTACATGTAAATACTGGATCAGGTTTTTGCCTACTAGATTAATTATTTGAAATATATTCAGAAATCACACAATTAATTAAAAAAGAGAATGAAAGACAGGTGGTGAACCCATTAGAATACCCTCCGGGTACCTTCAAGCAAATGCAATTATTTTATGCTTACTTTGTAAAACTGAGCTGTCTCTATCCTGTGAAAGAATAGGGTAGATGTGAATTCTGAAGTGCTAAGAAAGGGGTAAGTGTGCCTGAAACAAGACATGGTCCATCGTAGCCAGCTTAGATCCCACAACTCTGCTTTTGGCTTCTGCAGGCCACGAAGCTCTTCCAGATGTAACTGTGAAGACTGCAAAGAGCCACAGACAGTAACACAACTTACCAAGCATCTTCAGAGCCTGAAGAGGAAAATTAGGAAGTATGAAGAAAAGTTTGAGCAAGAAAAAAAATACCTGGTAAGACAATAAATGAAAAGAGAAATACTCCAAGAGGGAGGCAAGAAACCAGTGTGTTTAAACTTAGTCAAAACAATATGAGAAAGGGTATTTTTGGTGAAATGAAATGGGAAAAACTTCAGGGAATATCTTTTCAGCATGCTTCAGTGCATGCAGTATTTCTGAGACTTTAATTTACATTTTCCATGGATTACCTTTGTTGCAAAAATATCCATCTTCATGAAGTGTGAATGGGTGAAACACGGCCGGCAGGCTTGTGAACAAAAATGGTGCAAAAGGTGAAAAGCTATTAATTCACTTTGTAGAAGTCATTGGCTTGGAAACTTTTGCTCTGCTATACAGATTCCTTCTTTCAGGCAGGCTTCTGTGACCCTCCAAAGCATAGGGCTCAATGGAAGCTGATGGCAAAATCAGAGAAATAAAACTTGTGGGGCTTGTTTGAGGCCAGTGGTGAGCATGTGCTCTGAATTGTGCAGTATAATCTTATCAAAATCCTGATGCTAAGCATGTGTATAATATGAAATAGGGGAGTTTGTGACATTTTCTGACTGTGTTAAAATTAAGAATATTATATATTACCTTGTAATCCTATTAATGGCTGAAAACATAGACTTGTGAACTGTATGGCCCTATGGTCATCATATGCTCCTAGGATCAAAATTTCATACATAAACAACCCTTACTCTATGGCCAGAAAAGAAATTATTTCAGAATCTTAATTTTGCAAAACTGTTTTGCCATTTTAAATATCTGAGTTTTGAAGATTCAGTGTAAATTGATTTAAATGTGGAGGCAATTTCTAAATGCAAAAATTGATATACAAAGTCTTTGTTGTTTATTACTTTTGAAATCACTCTTGCACAGGATTTTTCATTTGATTAATTAAGCAGGTCAGTTGAAATTTTTAAAATGCTGTTTCCCAAGAGAATCCCTGTCCTAAAGCAAGGGCTTATCCCTGCAAGGGACAGAGCACTTCAGTTACCATCCTGGAAATCACTTAGGAACTTGGCTAAAATTAGATATCTAATCAATCCTTTTGAAGTCACTGAGATTATTTATCCAATCAGTCAGAGACTGAAATGTTGGCTGTGGTTCTTTTTTGGGATCAGAGACATAACACTGAGATCCTTGTAGCACTGTGTCACAATGGGAAGAGCTAAGTCATGGCAAATTAATGCCCTGATCAAGCCAGATGCTCTGCTTGACACTGATCCAGTGTAGTCAGAACTACGGACATTTAGTAGCACACTGGGTGTGGGGAGGGCTTTATCTGTTTGATCCTCTAACTGTCAATTCCTTCTGTTTCTTTACATTCTTTACAATATTCTTTGCATTCAGCCTTCTCATGGTGACAAGACTTCCAATCCTGAAGTTCTGAAGTGGATGAATGCTTTGGCCAAAGGTCGGAAGCAGCTCAAAGGTACGTAAGAGCCTGTTGTGTCCCTTTGTTGCTGAAGCTTTTGGAAGTAGCAGTGTTCCTGGAATATTTTAGAGTCAGTTTTCTGACCTCACTGCTCTGCTTATTTTTCACAGTGCGTGGCAATAAGTGGCCCAATGGCAACAGAGATGTTATGTGATAGGGCTTGCTTTCATTCCTGAAAGCAGGGATTAAAGTGAGCCAGGTCAACCTTCACACCAGGGAGGGGAAGGGGAAAAAGACATCGTCTCTCCCTCATCACTAAGAACACTCATGCAAAAGGCAATGCTATTCTGAGTATTATTGTGATTGTCTGAAACACAGAAGTTAAAAGTTTCCTTGTAATATGTAGGTGCAAATGTTTCTTTAGGACTGAACATACACATCTCTAAGGAACTTTTTTATTTTGATCACAAAAACAGATCTTTCCCTGGTATTAGACTTGGTCATGTGGGTCAGGGTTTGCCCTTGACTGTCTGCATACCACTCCATTAACGTCTGGGGGTGTATCACATGCTTTCCCTCAGGGAGGCTGTAGCCAAGACTGATTGATTTTTCTTTTTTTTTGAAGGCTATTTATAATTTATTGAATTTCCCCCCCCCCCCTGCTATAAATGGATTCTCACTACTAAATAAATTGCAATATTATCTTTCATCTCTGTTCTGGATATCGTTACTAATGTAGATATTGGGGTAGATTGTGGTAAATAAAGAATTAGATACTCATCTTTCAGTAAATTTCTTCTGGAAAGTTCTCCCTTGAGTACTATCCAGTATGATTGCTAGAAAATGTTGATGGTTATTATTAATATTATTATGTCCCCTTGAAATTTGTGTTACAAATTCAGGAAGGGCAAATGAAAAGAAACGGCCAATCTGCACGGTTCCCTTTCTGAAAATTATCTCCCTGACTCAACCATTGCTTCTCCTGTCCAGGAGGTCTAGTTTTCATGGATCAGCCTCACCTTCACAACCGAAATGCCTCAATCCTGTGACAATCCTTGATTTTTATTATCCTGAATAATGGCACTGCTTTTAAGTGAAGGTAGATTCATGAAGTTCACATGACAAGTGCAATTGAAATGGAAAACACTCGAGTGCTAGTAGGTCTTTTTTCAAGTTCATAAGCCTTGTCCATCCTTTCTAGCTTTATGGGTTTACTAAAAGTTACTGTTTTACTACAAAGCTGGCCTATATCCTCAGACTGTCACAGCTAAAAAATTATGTTACTGCTTCTGCATGGATTTCAACAAATTTAACACACTTAGAAACATCAATCTTCTGCCTTGCCCAAGGTCCTTCACCAGCCAGGCATGTGCTAGGAACAAAGTCTGGTTTTATGGGAGCTAATTCAGATTTTAATTCAATTTCCCCATTGCTCTGTGGAGGTCCCTGGAGCTCCAGGGGCTTTGGCTTGGTGTCAAGTTAATACATTCACACACTTTATCACATCCAGGCAGGCTGCTGACTGGGAAGCTCCTGTCTTCTTCTGGGGTGCTCAGGTGCTCTTCTGCTAAGGGAAGTAATTTAAGGAAGTGGCTGCTTCTCCTTGTGAGGACCACTTGAGCAGCCTGGCTGAGATGGCAGTGTGGCCTCTGGAAGGGAGAGGGATGGTTTAAATTGCTCCAGGGAGCAAAAGATGTTACGCATTAAAGTGAAGCAGAATGACTTTCCTACATGTCTGTGGTATGATAATAATTCTATGCAAGAAGTAGGAAAGTTTTGGGTTGTTTTCTAACTAGTAGTGTCAAAGGAAACGGCTCTGCGAATATTTCTGATCTGTTTATTTGCCATGCAATTTGCCTTTCAGAGCTAAAACTCAGAATGTCAGAAGAGCAAAACTGCACCTCCACAGCGCCCCAAAGAAATGATCACTGTGAGAGCAGTGGGACCTCTAAAGAGGCTGGCACACAGGAGGCCATGAGCATGGAAGCAGCGCCCTCAGTGGAAGAAACCATGGACAGTGTGTTGAGACGACTAAAGGAGAAAAGACAACACTTTAACCTTCCTGAGTCTATCAAGGTATTTAACAAGTGTGGCTGTTCTTTCAGAACTCTGTCCCTGAGGCAGGTGGTGGTGTGTGGCTGGCTCAGGGTGTGACTGTACTCACATCCTCTGTCTGCTGGCACTGCAGTGCATTTTCTCTCTAACGAGGTGGGAGCTCCAGTGCAGTTTATCAAAGTGATTCTTCTGAGAAGAGTTGCTCAGGCAAAGAGGTGCAGAAGGCTTTTTCAAGCAGTGCTAAGCATTTTTTGCTCAGAGATGCACATGTAAAACTGTTTGCCAGGCACTGCTGGAACCTCTTAACTCGAGGTGGTACGCCAGAGTGCATATCCTGGTGTACTGGAGCTGGTAGCAGCACAAGCACTTTTAGTCCACAGAAACTGTGTGACTGAAAACCTTCCTGAAGGTATTTTGATGATAAAGGTCCCCTTTCAGCTGGGAAAGACTGAAAGCCTCTGCAGAGTCAGTAGCATGCACTGAGGTGATGGGGACAGCACAACCATCCAGGCTACTTTGCCCTTCTGACCTCTTACATCTACTTCTACATCTTGACCTTGTACATCTACTTGTGCTGATCCTGCCTCTGCTCTTCCATGTTCTCAATTACTCTTCTCAGTGTAGGAGCAATAGTCCATGAAACATGATTGCTTGGCCGGGCAATTAGTTTTTCTCTTTAAACTAACATGTATTTTAAAATTTTGCTGTGCCTTCATGCTCCTGTCACACTATTGGGCTGTTTAAAGCAATACACACCATCCATAAAAATGGAAGCCCCCCTTCTGCTGGGGGGCTGTTTTTGCTGTCAGATGATGTTGCTGTCCCGATGCTATTCCAGTCAAGCAAGACAGTAAATTCTGCCCTCACAGGTACCTAAAATTTAAATGTTGACAGTAACATTTAGACTTTGGTGAATGAAAGAGAGGAAGAGGAGTGTGGGGGGTGAAGCACTAAATGCTAAACTATGTGAGAACTAAGAAATTATTCTGGGTGGATTTCAGTAGCAGAGAGTACCCAGCAGAGATTATTTTAAATTTTTGTTTTGTTTCTATTCTTGGTTCTTAAACAACTAGTTGCTATATAGAAACCAGAACTGTGCATAACAATGCCATGCTTCTCAGATCTTGAGCTCTGCATACATGACTGATTTTTTAATTGTTTCTTTTTATGTACTACTTTTTTTTTTTTTTAAAGAAATGGAAAAAGTGTTTCATAACCAGAAAGCAAAAAAAGGCAACAAAACCATGATGTTCTGTATATAGTTCTAAAATCCCAACAGGGCAGACTGTAGGATAATATTTTCAGTCATTAAATTGTTTTTTATTAATGGAGTGAGATCAGATAACACCAAAACAGATGTCAGTGAGGAAATCCTGTCCAAAAAACTCTCTTATAAAAGTAAGTTGAGTGTGGGTATACAATCATTTTTCAATTTTTTTGGAGTTCTGATTTCTCAGGAGATCCTCCGAAATCTGTGCAATGGCAGTGCTGGCTTGAAATATTCTCACAGAGTATGCAATAATGTAAATTAAACACTTGCACAAGTCAATATTTTTCAAATTTTTTTTAATAGGTCTTATTTATTTTCTTCTGGTTTTCTTGTGGAGAGAACTTGTGATGTGGAAACTATCTGTTAGCAAAGGTGCTTGGTAATTATTATACAAAACTGCTGAGGAACAGAGGCTTGAGCAGGAATAACATGAAATCAAATCAATCTATTAAAAATTATATATTTTAGTAATTCCCTAAGTATAACATAAAAAAATACTGAATTTTGATTATGAGTCACCCTGGACTTTTGGGGGAGAATGAGGTTTACAGCCCTGATGATGTGACATGAATCAAGGATGGCTTGTGGTTACAGCAAAGATCAAAATCTTCATTTCAGCTACAAGCAGCTTTGGCATTACTGTAGATCTGTAGATATATTTTTTATGGGCAGCATTTTGATTTCTCTTTAACATTTAGATGCTGCGCTAGAATCTGAGATAGATTAACAGTAAACTAAATAGCAGCTAAACGTTTCTTTTTTTGCTATTTAGTTATTTTGGGCAAGGATAGTGTTTCCATAAAAGCCTGCCAAGTTCTCCCCTGAAGCTCCACTGTGGAAAGCCTCGAAAGCCCGGCTGAAATACTAATGAGAGAATGTGTGTCCTTCAGAAAGGTGCAGAGTAAAATCCCAGTATATCTACAGAGCACAGACCGAAAGACCTGAATACAAAATGGCAGAATGTGGTTGCCAGAACAAAACACCACTCCTGCAAAAAAGGGTGTGAGTAAAGTTATTGAATGAGAAGGCGTAGAGAAAATTTGGATTGGCCTGTGAATGGCTCAGTAACCCACAAAGGGACGGCCACCTGTCACTATCTCCTAGTGCTGGGAGAGGGTGATTCGTGTCATAGTTCACCTTGGGTTTAGGTACAAGGCTTCAGAAAAAAAATAAAAGATTAAGAGCATGAATGTAGGAGTTCAGGAGACAAAAGGCAAATAGACATAATTTGAATGACATTACTCAACAAAACTCCAACAAATCTCCCCCAGAAAACAAATCCAAGACCCAGCTCGGGACTTTTAAGCCGATCCGAGTGTTGGGTGGCTGGGGCTGGGATCGCTGCCTGGGTGCCGGGAGGAGCAGCAGCTCTGTGGTGCTCAGCTGTGGCTGCCCAGCCTTTCCCAGCAGGGCAGAGTCTGAGCTGGCCTGACAGGAACTGGCAGCGCTCTATGGAGGTGTCGTGTCACTTCTTGCCTTGCTTCAAACTTCTTTCTAATTTTGTGTTAAATGCTGCTTTGTAATGAGCCACCACACATCCCCAAATGGCAGCCTTAGGCCCTGGGAACCTGACTCTGTGCCTGTGTGGATACAAAGCACTGCCTGTGACAGGGTCCAAGCAGGCCCAGCCCTCGCTGGACTGTCTGTCCTTCTGTCCTCAGAGTTTGTATTTTCTGGCTGGAAAAGCAACAGTGAGTTTGAGAGGCACAAGCATGCAGGGAACAGAACAGACTAGTAAAGAATATAACAGTATATAGCACTTTGTGTGCCTCTGCCCCAGGTTATGAAAACCAAACTAGGACTTTATTTTTAGGTGAAGGCCCCCTTTTCTTTTTTTTATGTGTTACAAACAACCTTTGCCTTCTGTTTGAATGTTTGCAGTCTGTCCCCCAAGGCTGTTCTCAGACTGGTTTCCTTTATGTATCTGTCTTCTCATTATTGACCCACTTCAGTTCATCTTCTCCACGGCTATGAAGCAGCTTTTTTATTTAATTAGCATTGAATCTCCTGATGCTCTATGTAGCCTACAGTCCTAAGATGTCTCAGACAATTCTGCAGTTTGAGACTCCAACTGCCTTCTCTGATTTTGAAATTATCAGCTATTTCAAACTTAGCTGAATACAAATCTGTTTTGAGATTGTTAATAAAATGAGCTAATGAAATAGGCTCAAATGCTAAGCCCTCTTGAGATCATTTTTCTTGTGTAAAATCAATACTAATGATCAACCCATTCCTTCCTAAACATTCAGCTGCTCCAGGCTTAACAGTTTTTGAGAGAATTAACCTTGTATTAATCGCAGAACTAGCAAAAAATAAACAAAATACCTGATTTATAATACTCCTGCATTCTAGTTAGCAGCTCATCTCTTAACATGAATGACAGATAATTTTAGTTATTAACTCATGCAGACCTTTTAGGCAACATGTGATTAGCAGTTCTGATTAGTGGCTCTGCACTGTTTTTGCGTTTGAGCATCAAACAAAAAAGGCTTTGCTTCTGCTGAAGTTAAGAGCAAGGTGTTCTGATACTAGAAGAGGGGGAAAGGGAGGAGAGAAATATCTGCTACATGGTGTGCTCCTCACAGCAGACACCTGTACATGTACTGGTGCATCACCAACACTGAAAAATCAATGTTCTTCTGGTACCACTTTCATATTGTGATTTCTGAACAGAAATAAACTGCAGCTCCCTCTCAGTGGTTCTACCAACCAGAACTTCCTGCTGGCTGACCAGAGTATTCCCCAATTTCATTTTACAGACAGCACCCTTTTCTAGCACCCCCTAGCATTTATAGGGTGTTGATTGTAGAATCCCAGTGGCTGGTTATTTAGGGACTTCACTGTGAATCTGCCATTCCACTCCATAAATGGGTTGGGTTTGCATTGCTGAATCTTTCTGCTCTACATCCCTTACCAGCCAAGGCAAAGCTATTTCTCTTTCTTGATGAATAATTAAAAAGTTGAGGAATGTCCTGTCTGCATTTTTGCAAGTTTCTGCATCTGTCTGGAATGGTGGTGGTTCTCATTTTTTGCAACTAAACACACTTAAGAGACAAGTCATGTAATTTTGGACTCTGGCCTTGTTAAGTTAATGCCAAGACCCCATTGACCTCAGTGCGGACAGACACAGATCTCATTATTAATGTTTATCTGGGGAGAACAGATTACTAAACAGATATGTACCTGCACCCTTGTCAGAAATCCTGACTCACAATCTTATAAATAACTTTTTTGAATAGGATATGACAAAAAAGCAAATGGCTTTGGAAAAAATCAATCTTCAGAAATGTCTACTGTATTTTGAGAGTATTCACGGACAACCTGTAAGTATGCCATGGAAAGATAGGTAAATTAAAAATTATCTAACTTCTCTAACCAGTATTTTTATACTTGTATATTAAATATATTTAGATGAATTTTACAATTAACATAATTTTAGTTATTTCAAACTAATTTTCAGGTATACATGTTATTGCCTGATACTGATTAATTTGGTTTATATATTAGAAATTTAGCTAAAATAAAAAGTGGCCTTATATGTCTCTTCATGATTGGAAAATGCAGGATTTGGTGATTAAGTTGGAAGATTACATAATCACAGCAGACTTGGCTCTGCTATGATGTATGATTAGAATGATTAGCAGCTGAGAAAAGTTTTATACAGGGTACCACTTGAGACATGAACTACAAAATTACATGACCTGTCATATGTGTTTTCCTTTACTACACAGCAGGACTTAAACTATTAATTAAAATCCTTTCAAGGGACTTCACTGCTGAACACAAAGTGTGCAGGTGCAAAGCAAAAAAAGGTCACAATTGGTGAGATGATGATTTCAAAATTTGTTTACACAACTGAGGAATTTCTATTTCATATCTATGTCTGCATTCTTATGACTACCTCTGTTTCTGGCTAGTAGTTGTTGTGGTAGAGGAAAGGGGAACTGGCACCAATATTTACCCACAAATATGCCAGATGTTAAAATTATTATAATCTGATTCTGACCTCTCTGCATCTTGGATAAAACAATTTTTGTTCATCTTCTTTGGGCTTGAAATGAGAGCTGAGAGATGGAGGCAGTATACAAGAAGGAGTATACAAGTATATATGAAGAATTATATTTCTAAGAAGAAGAACAAAAAAGAATTATTAAGGCTATGTTAGAGGTAAAAGAGACTTTATTCAGCAACAGAATAGGAAGAGAATAGGTCATGCTTTGTAGCATGGGGTCCCAGACAGGGTGTTTCTTCTCAAGGTTGAAGCAGCTCTGTGACAGCAGCCTTGAAACAAGCTGTGGAGTGTGCTGGGGATGATGTTTGCCCTGTTGATGTCCAGTATGGCTCAGCACCGTTTATCCAGACTTACCTGAGCAAGGTCAGACTGAGAGGTCACTGACCAGGTTTGCAACAAAGAATGTTTTATTCTGACTTGTTTGGCGCTCCTTGGAGCTTTTAGGTGTTGTAGTTAAATGGAACATGATGCCTGGGGAAGAGAAGAGGTCTGGCTGGGACAGGCAAGCCCTGGCCCCCCACAGTGAAGTGTGCTCTAGGAATGGTCCCATAGCACTCCATCAGCCAGAGGTGTGCAGTGTCAGCAGCCTGTCTGTCTGCTGTCCCCCCTGCTCCTGCTGAGCAGGCATTTGCCTGTGTCTGAGCAGCTCTGCACTATTGTCTCTGCCATCAGTCAGCAGTGTGTGTTCCTTCAGACCTGCTGTGTGTTCACTCATCTGAGCAGGTGGACCTGGGCCTCACTGCAGCACCAAAAATCAGTGACATTGCACTCTGTGAGTGCTCAGAGGCACGGGAGTTGAGGAGCAGAGGCTGTGATGGTGGACTAGTGTGCAAATGGCCCTGTTTTGACATTTCATCATTGAGTAACATGTTGCTTTTCAGGGTGGGGCAGTGTTCGGTTGGTTGGAGGGGTTTTTCTGTCTTTTGTTTTTTCCTTGTGGAGTTTGCTTTTTTTTCCTTAATGCAGTAAGTCAATCTACTGCACAGCTATTTTCCCTAAGGTTTATTTTTGTATTTGTGAAGATTTGTGACTGGATCAGGCTCTTAACACCTGATTTAAAGTCAGATTCTCTTCCAAATCCATGCTCTGAGTGCTCATAAAAGACCAGGAACACTCAATGAGCAGACGGTCAGTCCCAACTGGAAGGCAGCTCCAGCGAGGACCGCGGGCAGCAATCCCTCACGGAGCCAGCTCCACGGGGAGCCTGCAAAGCCACATCCTTGGCTCTCTCCATCCCACTGGGCACGTGAGTGCATTGTCCCAGGCAGGCTGTGCTGTTCCTGCTGCTGTTATCTCAGCTAAGGAAGTGGGGTGGCAATGCAAGGCACAGCAGCAGCACATCTGAACGCTCAGTGCTTTATCAGCATCCTCAGAAAGAGCAGAATTTACCCCTGGCCAACGGGGCTTAAGAAAGTGAGGTATTGAGTATTCTCCATTAGAAAACAGATTGCCATTTTCCTTTTTAGAAATTGGGTGGATTAAATTGCAGTTCCTATGGAATATCTATGGAAGCAAAACACGTATCTGGTCATAATCTTCTAATACCTTTCTCAGCTTTACAGGAAAAATCAAGAATATTTTTTATCTACTTTTTATTTTTTAATTTTGGAGGACTATATTTTGTTACAATTTCTCTCTAGGTAACGAAGCAAGAGAAGAGTCTCATGAAACCTCTTTATGACAGATACAGAATTATCAAGAAACTTCTTGCGGCTCCATCTTTGATCACAACAATTGTAAGTTGGAAAGAATTCATCCATTGTCAAGAAAACACAAAATTCTGTGTTTGATTTGTACCTGTATGTCCATTTGGCAGTAGAATTACTGATATCCAAAAACTTTGCTCATTGGTTAATACAGGGTGTTGATATTTTAAACAGAGCAAATGCTCTGTAAAATTCAACTTCTATGCAGCCCAGAGGTTCCAGTGTACAGCAGCAGTTTCTGAGGCAAGAACTTCAGTGGACTGGGTAAAACATCAAGGGCTGGTATTGGTTTCCCATCATGGCAAACATCTGCAACACAGAAGGAAACCTCTCTCTTTCCAGGAAGGACTCTGCTGTCACTATATTTAGTCTATATTTTATCAACAATGCTTCTATCAATCATGTAGCACATAAATATAATTTGTAGTACTTCACTAACATATTGCTGTAATGTAACAGTACTGGTCTCATGGAGAGTAAAAGTAGTGGAATCTGGCTTCTTGGAAGTTAATTAGCATGTCCATCAAAAATACTAATCTAATAGTAATTGGGGCTAGGTCAATTTTAAAAATTATTGTCTTGTTAGATGACAGTGGAGCCTTAGATTTCTTTGAAAATCCCAGTGTAAAGCTTAGTACACCTGCACATGGGTATTTTATTAAAAATTTAACTGAAATTCCCCCTTGTGTTACTTGCTAGGAGCTTAGCCCTATGGAGTTTTTGTTTAAGACTTAGTTTCAATAGCTCAGTTTTTCTTCTGCGGATGGAGGAACGTGAGGAAGACAGAAATATCACTCTATATTGGTAGCTAACATTTATTGCTCTAAAAGTGTGGAATCTCTCCCTCCAGCTCTTGTTACAGCCAGAACATCTGGCATAACGCACCTGGTAGGTGGCATGTAAGAGTTCCAGCCAGACTGCCCTGCTTACACAAATACAGAATGTTAGTGAAATCTTTGCTACCTATAAGGGCTTGGAGCAAACAGAAATAAATTGCTGGCTGGAGATACTCAGGAGCAGGCTAAGTTCTGTCCTTTTTAGTCACAGTGGGCAATACACAGTAGCCCAGTGAACCCCTCTGAGTACTTTCATGAACAATCTTAGGCAGATCTGGAAGACCTTTCAATACCTGTAATCTATTCCAATGAATACACCCAGGAAGTTAGATCCTAATTCCTTATGTTGTCATCTTATGAGCTGTAAGTACTGTAACTGAACTGTAAACAATTAATTCAATAATGTTTTACATTTCCCAAGCAGGAGGAGGAAGACTCAGATGAAGACCATTCTCAAAGCAGCCATGAGTTATCATCTGGTCCAATGTCTTGCTTCCCTGTTGAAGAGCACCTGTGTTACTCTCAGGAGGAGAGTGAGCCTGCACATATTTCACCTCTGGATGAAAAGAAAGTTTACAGGCAAACAGCCCTGTCTATGTCCAATTTACATGAGGCAACAATGTAAGTTCTTTTTTTTTTTAAAGTATTTCATGTAGACTTTGTAAATGAAATATGAGCCACACTTGTTGCATAAGAATATTCTATACTAAAGGAGAGATCAGTGTTTTCTCATGGGAGAGAAGAGGTAGAGGAGATTCATTGTTTGGGCAGCATACCTGTGGTTTGAGCTATTTATTCAAACAACTTTGTGCCAAGTCCAGGAAGAGAAAGGTAAAGGAATGTAAGCACATAAGAGAAATAATGGCATACACAGAGTGGTAGATATGACAGAATGGCATAGTAAAGATATGCAGACCTACCTTTAATTGCTGATCTTTTTAGCTATTTAACTACTACTGTTCTTACAAGGCTGTCATAAAACTGGAGGACAGTCTGGTCCTGTGTGTGTGTACTGGGACCGACTGTGAGGGTGATGTGTAAATGCCAGTGACACAAAGGCACACAAACAGCAACAGGGGAGCTGCATGAAAGATCACACCATCTCTGGTCACATGGGAGGCCACTGGAGGCACATAAAATCAATTTCTTCCTTGTCTAAGCCTAGTTATTGGCATGTGCCTGTCCTGAAAATTTACTGCCATCCTCCATTATATCACCAGAATAAAGCCCTTCTTCTGATTTGTAGTTCAGAATTTAAGGTTGCATGAGACCACAAGTCTCAGGATGCCTATGTGTTGTTATCACTCAGTCCAGAAACTTGTTGAAGACTATGCCTTCCAGGAGCAGATATGTTCTCATAGCTCTTTTTCTTGTGTTTTGATTGGGAAGTCTTAGATGCATAAATGAAGATAAGTAGGCTCTACCAAAACCGAGAGTAAATAGAAATTAGAATAGAAATTACAATAGAAATAGAAATTACGTAGAAATTTCTACGTAACTCAACTCTGTGTGCAATGGTTTGCTCATAATTACTGGGGAGATCATTTTGTGTATTTTATTATTATGCAAAACACGTAATTACCTGGAGCAAATGCCATAATGGAATTCTTTCTCTGCTTAAAAACCTTATTCTCTGAACACCAGCTAAAACACGGCCTCCAAAAATGATGCTTCTGGGTACCACTGGCATTTCCACTGCCTCACAGCAATGATTGGGAACAGCTGCAAAGAGGAGCAGGGCTTGGATGTAGACTTGAATTCAGTTACAGAAATGCAAAGCATTTCCTTCTGTGAGATGCTGAGCCCTGTCAATTCCATTAAGTGCACAGAGAATTAATGCCACTAACAAGACTCAGTCCTGAATGCTTCTCCTCCCCTGTTGACACTGAGTCTGAGCCTTCACTTTATTTAGGAGGGTGGGAATACCAGTGAAAGGGAAGCAGCACCAGCTGTGTGCTGTGTGTGGTGGAATGTTAAAGAGCACTTCAGTGCCTGCCATGGCCCCAGAGCAAAAGCTTTGCTACCCAAAGCCAGGGCTTTCACAACACTTCCAAGCACAAGGGGGCTTCATGTTTTTATCTGTTTCACAGGCCTGTTCTACTGGAACATCTCAGAGAAACAAGAGCTGATAAGAAAAGACTTCGCAAGGCTCTGAGAGAGTTTGAGGAGCAGTTCTACAAACAGACAGGAAGGTAACTCAGCAGCTCTGCAGAGCCCTCTCTTATATCCCCTTTGGCTCCTGGGCAGGTGTGTCTGTCTGTGCAAGGATAGCACTGCAGAGAGCAGACCAAAAAAGCTGCACCTAAGGACTGGAAAATACCACAGCGGTGTCTGGTGTCTGGACATGTCCATCTATCTCCCTGCTTAGTTCCTTTGGAATAGGGTCATGCCTGAGGACAGTCTGGATTTGGGGATGTTCCAGGTCATGCCTGCAGTGGGTGTAAACCCCACCTCAGCACAGGATCTTCCCTGAGCTGAAGGGAGGCTGCTAAAAGACTCTTCCTGAGGCTGTCAGTGTGCAGGGAATACACTTGGCAGTTGGGCCATTTTAAAACAGCCAGATTTTAAAACCAGAAACCACTGTTTCTTTTACCTATAATTGTGGCTATTTTTCACACTTTGTTTTTCCTCCTCCCGTTGTTTAGCAAATTTTTTGTTGAAAACCACGCAGAATATGGGCACTGGTAACAGTGGCAACTGGTAACAGTTTTCAAAGTACTGCTATACCTTCTCTGCATATTTGAGACTCAAGTGATTATGCCTCCACAGCTGTCAAGGAAGTTGTCTGGTATATGAAAATTCAGTATTTTAAATGTTATTTAATTTCTGTCTATTAGAGCTTTTTGGTCCTGTTCAAATTACCTTTAGTCATGTACAGTTAGTTAAAAAATATCCAAGCCTCATTAGTTGCTGCAGAATTAATTTTTACGACTGTTTCTCCTCTTACTCATAAAGGTGATGGTGCTTTTATTTGCTGTTCCTAGGAGTCCTCAAAAAGAAGACAGGGTGCCAATGGCTGAGGAATACTCCGAATACAAGCACACAAAAGCCAAAATCAGGCTCCTGGAGGTTCTCATCAGTAAGCATGATATTTCCAAAACAATTTGAAGTGAATGCTGTGATATTATTCTCTAGGAAAAAAACGAAAAAAAATTCCAAGCAAACAAACAAGTAATGAAAAAGAGAAAGTAATTTACAGGTCTTGGGCTGCTGCACAATTATTTGACACACTGAGATTTTTGATGCACTTTACCAATTATAATAGCTGGGATGAGAGAGGACAGCAATATGCAAGACGATTAAGCACGGGTGAGTGGACTATAGTATCTATTCTTCCTTTTGAAAAAGCCTTGAAGTGCACTGTGAGAATGTTAAGAAATTAAAAGGACATGGAAATAATGTAGATTTTCAGTCTGACCGGCTCTAAAAGTGTGAGGAAATGCTCTGCAGGCTTTTAGTACATCCTAGTACATGATAATGTGTCACACGTTGTTTCCAGGATTAATATACACTGTAATTACCTTGTAATGTTGGCTCTCAAGGTGCTGATTCACTAGATTAAAAGAAATTAATTAGAATGAGTGAAGGAAAAATTCAGAACATACTCTAACTTTCAAGACAGAGCTGCCATTGATTTCCAGTGGCTTCAAAGAAAGGTGCATAGAAAGAACCAGTGCCAGGACTGGGAGTAGAGCAAAGTGATGCTGCTTATGCAAAAAAAAGGCCAGAACATGACTGCCAAATGGAACTGGTGTTTTAGTTGGTGTTTTAGACAAAAGAGAAAGTGTTTGGCAAAATGAAGTAGCTACAGCTTACTGGGACGAGATTGAAGAAATGTACTGGCTGCTGTCCTTTTCACTTGTTCACAGGACCTGGCTCACAGAACTTAAAATTCAGTAAATAGATCAAGGACTGCTAATTTTGATTTCTGTATTAAACTTTGCACTTTGGTTTGCCTGACGCTATAACATTCGCTTTTCTAACTACCAAAGCTCGTTTAGACGCATGCACTTTGTAAGATGTTGAAGTACTTCTTGTGTTATAAATTGCCACATATATATATATTAAAACAGGACTAGATTACTGCATTATGCTATTTTGGATAGCTAAAGTACGTGGTATATGAGTGAGTGTCACAGTTATCTGATTGAGGACTGCTAGACTTCTTGTTTACTGAAAATAAGATTATAAGAAGTTATTTTTCCATTGGAATTATGCATCTTTCTTAACTTTCAGAGCACCACACTTTGTAAGGAGAATTTGTCACTATTTGTGATAGACCACTGGTGTGAAAAGTTGACTATTAACAGAAGGATTATCAGCAGGTTTTGTACTTTGAAATGCAAAGCAGGGATTCTGGGAAATACCTAGCCCAGACATAAAGGAGGAGAGCATTACTTAGACAAAAAAAAAGGGACTGGAACAAGTTGGGGTCATATTTAGTGTTTTGCTTTAACTGTCATTTTGTATTGACCACATATAGTATAAGCAACCTGTTTTTTATCTTGGTAAGAAGATTTTGATTTTATAAAGCCTCTTATGTACCAACCACGTTTGTATTTATCTAGTATGTATTGGCATGATTTGGAGGATGTACACATCTTCAAGTAGTTTGGAGGAAAAAGTATGAACACTAAAAAAGGAATTTTTTATTTTGCAGCTGTTTGTTGTTTCAGTGTACTGACTTAATAATTTATAACTTAACTTTTATGAATCAGAAATGGTCTTCATAAATCTGTTTTAATTAAAGTCATCTAGAGCAACAGGAACAGATACAGAGCTATTTGAAGTTTACAAACTACATCTTTGATAAGGGAAAATGATTTAATGACATGTATACAATTGATATTAAAATGTAATCTATATATTCTATATGATTGTATAATATTTTATACAACAGTACAAATAAAATATTTTTCTATTATATTTATTATGTCGAGACACAGTTTCTGTTTTCAGTTAGCTAATAATATAAATAACATAAATAACACTGTCAAACAACACGTTGGAAGTGCTGACATCTCTAGGCTCTGAAATTCAAATCATGCTGCAATTACAACCTTTCATGCTGTTCGGAGTTATCCCAGTACTTGTTCAGTAGTTAAAATGAATGCATATTTAAACACCATTTATAAGCCGTTATTTTAATTTTGCTAAAGCAGTTTATATAGGATTTTGTTATGTTTGGCAAGAAACAGAAAACAATTTTTGCAGCATCTAGGTATAAATGGTTGCCAGAAAGAAACCCAGGACTTCTAATCATTTAAAGCATCGGGGGAACAGAAGGGAGAGAGGGAGAGAAGAAATACTACGAAGGCTATTGGAGATTTTGAAGACTGGTTGCTTTTGGTGACAGCGGCATGTGCATGCTTCCCACAGAACCGTCTGACTATGGAAATGGGCAACAGAGGTTGGAAGGCTCCTAAGGAATGAGGGAAGTTTTAACGTCCAACACTGATATTGCAGGTCTTGCAGCTGGGATCTTTCTTTGCATTTGCAGTAGACAAGCTCATTAGTTGGTGACCAGTAATTTCTGCAACTGTGCCGAGGGAGAGATCCACAGGATCAGTGTAAATTACTTCCAAAATAACATCCTGGGCATGATGGTAAACCATGACCCCGTCTTCTTCATCGCAGGTCAGAAATTTGTTATCTTTTATATTTAGCTGAGGAAGGCGCTGCTTACAGAACTCGTCTCCCGGTGAGCCCACGGGGGCGATCACGAGGATGACGTAGTGGTAGGCTGTGTACATGCAGTAGAAGTCTCCAAAGTACAAGTTAGTATTTGGGTTGAAGAGTTTTTCAGCTGCAATCTCATACCTGTATCTTCCATAGGGTGAATCTTGTGGTGGCTTCCCAGTGTTGAACTCGGTGTTGCAGCTAAAGAAGATGCCTTCCAGCTTCCCGCTGATCGGAGAGCCATGGCTGCCACTGTTATCCTTAACAGAGGGCTGCATGGCATTCCCATGATGCTCTCTACAAATGAATGACTGGTATTGTTTATTTGGTAACACATGGTAAAGAAAAAGTGGAAAGTTAGGACATCATGCTGTTTGGAAACAGTACTGAAGGGACACAAAGGAAAACCATTAAACTGAAAGCCATGGTTAGTGTCACGATCTTAGGACCAAGACAATCGAGTGACATCAGACTTGGGAAGAGCTAGAATAGCTCCTGCTCAAGGGGAAAATCTGCTTTTCCAGCCTGCCTTCTCTGCCAGTTGTCTGGGTATTATATGCAGGCAAAAAAAAGCACAAACAAAAAAGTCCCCAAACCACAAATATCTTTCATTATTTGATTTGTTCAGTCTTACACTACACATTTCTAACAATAAACACATGTTGAATATAGCAAGTCAGTCTCCATATGCTGAATATACTGTTTGTTAATAAGTATTTTTAGCATAGGCAGTATATAGCTCATGTAAAAAACTGCCAGTGAAAGTTATTTCTGAAGGACGCGTTTCAGAGAGGTTATAGGAAGGAGTGCACTGTCTGCCATAGTCTTTTTTGCTCCCCAAATGATCATTTCAAGGCTAATTGGTCTGCTGCTGACTTCAATCAGAGCAGAGCTGGGCACAGAGAATTAGGCAATTTGGTTAGTTTCCACTTTGGTTGGTATCCAGCTTCTGCAATCATTAGTCCTAAGGGGAAAAAAAGACTTTTTTTTTTTTTCCCAAACTTAGTTCAATTTCATTCCAGTGAAAAGAAATGCACAATGTACAACTGAATTTTTAAAATCCAACACTAAACTTAGGAGGGCACTCCAAAACACCTCCTTAACACCTGAGGTTTTATGTCTAGCAGGGCATTCCCCAGGACCTGTGCCCCACACCTCCCTGGAAGTGCCCCAGTGACAGCTTTGGCTCTCTCTGCACCTGCAAGCCATGTGATACCTGAAAAGGAACCATCCTCTTTTGTAAGTCCTGCAAAACATCATATTTGCTAATCACCCTCAGAAAAATGCCTTTATACTCACTGACAGATTACAGACTACAGATGCATGAGGCTGTGGGACTGGAGACTCCCATATCCCCCCTCCTGCCTTCCTTTTACTTTTTTTCTTTTTTCCTTCTTTCCATTTTTTTTAGGAGAGGGGAAACTAGCCAAAAAAGTCTGTTCTCTCTCAGCTTTTAACTTGCAACAGGTTCATGTAAAATGGTGCTGTGTGGGAGAAGGTTTTACTTGGTTAAAGTGGGAGGTAGCAGTCAAAGCAAACAAATTCAGTGTATACATGCAAAACAGCTCTAAATCAACTCAGTAATGTCTCCAACTGTGATTATTTTTTCATTATTTTTAATCTCCTCAGCAACACATCTTAATTTCACTCTAAGATAAATTTTAAAAAGCTATCTTGGCCATTCAAATACTACTTAGTTATTGTCTCAAGCCCTATTTCATAAGACATTGATTGGGGTGAGGGTATAATTAACGTTTTATGACTGAAGCAATTACCAGGGAGGAAAAAAAAAAAAGCTTGAATGACTTTAAACAACCACCAGAAGCCTCTGCCACCTGAAAAGTCAGGCTTCATTCTGAGAAAGTCAGTTCCATTTCTGTGGCAAGCTACTGACATCCAGTGGCCAATTAGGCTAATTATGGGTCGTCCTTTCAGGGGATCTGAGCTGCTTCGTGGCGCTCCCAGCCCAGGTAAGCCGCAGTGACATGAACACCACTCTGAGCTCCTCCTCTAACCCTCCCTTTGGGGGCTGCTGCTTTAGCACAGTGAACAGCTGCTGGTTTGGCCAGTGCTACCAGAGCTTTTCCAAGCTGTGTACTACAGATGACACCACAGAGGCCATTGGCAGGCACAGTATCACAAGGAATTTTTCCCTTGAAGGAAGAAACATAACATGGAGGAGGATGTATTGTGGAAGGATTAGCCCTTGTGACCATATTAGCCTATTTCTAATCAAAAAAGGCGACCATCAGCCACTTACTGGTAGTGTAGCTTCCCCATGACCTGGTAAAATCCAGCTTTTTGTCTCTAGCTCACTAACAGAGGGAAAACAAACTCGTCGCTCCTTGTGTCCCACCAACAGGAAGAAGGAGAAAAGATACACTGCAATCAATTAGAGTCACATTTGGCAGAACAAGGCCAAACCCACAGCTATAAGTGCACCTCAGTGGCAATTTTCAACACTAATGAGCACAAAGGCAGATGCACTAAGATTACATAGCTAAAAGCAACGTGACACGAGAATTGGAACAGCACAGGCATTTCCCTTCTGTGGTCCCTAGTCCAGGATGGCAGCAGTGATTTACAAGGTCCTCAAAGAGCCTCAACAACTGCAATTCTTTCTCTACCTCCACAGAGTTTTGCAGCTTTGCTCAATAAAATAATCCTTCTGAAACACAGAAGGGAAGAGCAAGCCCATGCTTTGGAATATATAATACACTCTTGGAATGAACCAGAAACCCATGACTACAAAGTGGGAATACTTCCAAGGGTGGTGGAGATTCTGTTCTTTGAAGCCAGATTGCCTTGAGTTGTTTTACAAACTTTCCATTCTAGGCAGGTCCTAGTGTGACACTCACATAAAACTGAAATTACGTGGCACAGCAGGAGCCCCATCTCCTGCTGAATATTAAAGAAGCACAGTCAGTGCTGCCACCCTTCTGACACACTGCTTACCTCTCATCCATGTTCCTCTAACGGGGAAGGTTACCCTGTGTGGTGGCTGCTCCTGCTCACTCAGCACGAGCTGTGACTCCTGCTATGAAAAGTCTGCTCTTCTCTTGTCCCGACGCTGCCGGCCGTGTGGGAGGGCACACTGGGTCTCCAGCAGGCACAGGGAACCTACCTCCTGCTATCCTGTTTTTTCATTCCAACTGAAACATGCTGTTGTAAAACTGTCTAAACATCATGCCTTCTCCCTCCCCACATGAGCTATAAATTAACATCCAGATTGCAGAGCCCAGATTACTGCTTTTGGGCATGGAAATGGGTTGTACGTGGAGAGCAAATACTTGAGCTGGAAATCCTACATGCACGCAAATGCCTATGCACACAGCCTATTCTCTCAGCCACCTCACTCTTAATTTCTTAGTACAATAGAAATATTTGGCCACTAAACAGACACTTCAATCAGGCTGGAGACCCTGTGACTACCTCAGTTTCTGCTTCAAAACACAGACTTTTATTGCCTAATGGCACTGCTGAGTTAAGCAAGGTGGAAGAAACCAGTTGTATTTTATTCTTTGCCTTAGTCTGAATGGGCTATAAAGCATACAGAGATTCTGCTCTAGCTTTAGCACAGCTGTCTCCATTTACTTATTTTCATTACTCCCTTAATTTGCCAAAGGACTTTGCATATATTTACTTTCTTACCTGATATAATCAAAGTATTCTTTGTGCTGATTCCGATAAAAAACAGACAGTTTGAGCATACGGCCTGCAATCACTTCAGCTTTTTCCAATAGCTGTGTTAGGTGAACTTTTGAATAATCTGGAAAAGAAAGACAAACTGCTAGTACAGGGGGCAGGAAAAAACACAACACTGTCCAAAAGCTACACAGCTATGCAGACTGAAAACTGGGAACAGAGTCTTGGTAACACACATCACATCAAGCTCCCAGTTTCCAACACTGCAAACAACCAAATGGCAGGAATGTGCATTTGTGATTCTCGACACTCCAAGCCTACAGCAACTTTCAGCTCAGGATTTCCTGTGTCAGAGCTGCTTTCCCTGCATTTGAGACTGCAGGGGAGCCCAGGACTGCCCTCCCTGGCTCATCTCAGTTGACATACTATTTGCTACAATACAGCTGGCTGAGAGCCAATAACCAGTGGCAGAACTAAAAAACCTTGCTTAGGAAGCTAAAAAACCCAGCTAAAAACCTTGCTAAAAAACCCAGCCTAAACGGCTTCCCAATCAATGCTGGACTCATACCGAGCTCGCCTCAGCCTTCAGCTTTCATAGAGGCATGCACAGAGGCAGCAGGTGATGAACATCCAAAAGAAGGCTTACAAATCAAAGCCAGGCCAAAATGATCCTCGAGGTGGGATGTTGGTGGTACTTAGGCTTTGCAGCATGCAGAGAAGGCAGAGCAGCAGAACATCTTAAGCTGTCACGGAGCTGCTGTTCTACCTTTTCCCTACAGGTGCTTGTAGCCAACAACAGGCACACAAGTGGCCCTGCTCCAGGTCTCCTTTCCTAGCCTGGCACAAGCAGTGGTGCCAGACACAGCACTTTGGGACAGCTAAGCTATTGCCCAAGAAAGGGGCAGTCCAGCTGCCTCTGCTTAACACAACAAACCTCGGCGCATACAAAGCCTAACACTCAAATTCCAGTTTCCAGGGGTGACTGTTAAAGGCTCCCAGCCTAGCTGGCACTGGCAGGTGACCAAACCAGTCTGGCAGCAGAGCCAGCACTAATTGAGCCTGGCCTGTGGAGTTCCCTCAGCAACGTTACCTGCTGTGCAGAACTCGATGATTTCGCTCCACTCGGACACAACGTAATCGCCGTCGAGCTGCTTGGAGGCCGTCTGCACCGCCACCGTGTACTCTGTCCGGGGGCTCAGGAACCAGTGCCCACGCACGGTCATGGGCAGGGGAACCGCCTTGGCCACCAGCTTCGTGGGGACATCCTGGCACAAACGAAAGGACACAACAACACACAAGTCAGCAACGCAACCAAACCAATCTTCCACCCTTTCCTTCGTTGTTTTTGCCATGTCATGCCCAACCTCTGGCTCTTCTCTGCAAAGCTGAGTTAATTTTCACAGTTTGTTGGTGCAGCAAAGCGAACAGAATGGCAGAGGACCGGGATGTAAGGCCTGTTCTAAGAGACATGGGGATAACTTGAGTGTATGAAATAATTATTGTGTTCCAAGTGACTATACAGTAACACTATTATATATAGCCCACATATATAATTCAGGCAAGGGCTATTTGTGCTTAAGCATGCAAACAAAGAAAGACATGCTACTGAAAACAAAGGGGACCTTCTTGTTCTCTCATTGCCATAATTTTCTTTCAGTCAATGTAATCCAACAAAATTCCTTCTGCCATCCATCAGTTCACCTCCACTGCTGTTGAAAAACTTCCAAACCAAATTTCAAAAGAGAAAATTAAACACGTTGCACAGTTAATATGGATGGTTTACATGTATCAAAATACCCTTCTGTACAGGAATGGACAGAACAAGCCAAACATACAGCTTGTGCCTCTCATTGAACCCCTTGATTCCCACCCCACTACCTTTCCAGATCCTCTGTTTTGCTCTTCCAGTACATCATAGCCCCATGGTGCAACAAAGAAAAATAGTTGTAGTTGAAATACCTAATTTCTACAGTACCAAAGACTTGCACCAAGGGAAAGAAAAAAAATGAAAAATTGGAGAGTTCATGGTAGAACTGCGGGTGAAAGGACTCCTGATGGAGTTGACTGATTCTCTGCACCATGTACCTGAGGAGCTGTGGCAGAATGAGAGGTATTTGTTATTTAATATTTATCAGTAATAACAGAATAGTAATGTATAATAATAGAATAAAATAGAATAATAATAGAATAAAAAAGATGACTGCCATGTGAAAAGTGGAACACTTTAAATGACATCCATAACTGTGCACCTAGAAACAGTAGTCCACAATCATCTAGCTATAAATACTAGAATAGTAGTCCCTTAAGGAAAAAAGGAACAGAAAAGAGACCGTCTCTGTTCATGATCTATAAGCAAGACCTAAAGGATTTTTGTCCTTTGTCTTCTATTAAAGAAAAAGGTCTTTTGACTTCTGCTTTCCTATCAGCAAAAAATATTCTTCAGTTTCTGTATTAAGAAATTGTAAAATTAGCACCTTGTGATAGCACAAGAACTGAAATGTGATTGAGTGATAATCAAGGGTAAGATTTTGTTGTCATGATTTCTTTTTTGCTAATTCTCATTTAGATCAAATAACAGTTGGGAGAAAACTTTATATGTAAAGGAGACAGTTGTTCACTCTATGATAAATAATATGTAGAGAAAAATTACAAGGAGAAAGAAAAAATTAAACCCCAAATGACATTTAAAGCTACCACCTTGAAAGGCATCCCACTGGACTGAATCTGCTACTGCTAATGCAGTTAGCAGGTGCTACAGTTAACATCATTAGTCTTCCTGTCACCTCTTCTTTGGTTATGGTAAAAACAGCTTCCACCTGGGTCACATCTCTCTGCTCAGACCCCAGTGCTGCCTTTTCCCCATTAATTTTGTCAGTTTTCCTATAACATTAAAAGCCTTCTTGTCCCCAGGTGTCAAAGCCTTAACTTCCAGCTGTGCATCAGGAACCTCTTCTAACTGTACCAAGAAAGAGGGAGACTACAAAAAAAAAGGGGGTACAAAAGGGGCAGACCACCACATTAAACTGAGGGGGTTTATCTCTTGCACAGCTGGGGAGGCGGGGCAGACCTGATGCTTCTCATAGTGCTAATCTGGTGCTGTTTTTCTAAGCAAACACAATTTTTTTTTTTTTAAGGTCACTATACTGAGAAAATGTTTAAATGTTCACATTGAAATTCCTCTGGGGATTCTCCGTTTCTCTCTCTTGTTTCTCCTCTGCTCAGTCTCATTCCTGGCTGAGCCACCAAAGAAGTGCAGAGCAGTGCTAAGCCAGCTCAAGGAGAGCCAGGATTCTGGAGTGGCAGATGGCTGCTCCACCACCAGCACCCACCAGACAACTCTAACTGTACCTAGACAGCAATAACTTCTAAGAACAGCCTGGAAGCTCTGCATAACTAAGCAGCAAGGTGTACAACTCACACTGCCTCTCCTTTTTGGGAAAAGAGGCAGCTTCCAATTTCAACTTTCTTCCATTTCCTATTACCCTTCCCTTTGCCAGGTCTGCTTGTAGAACACATTGTGGGAACTCACCACACTCAGGTTCTAGTCCCAGTTGTGCTAAATATTTGAGCCTTTTTCCTATTACATGGGAGTAATCACATTTCCATATTTTAACAAAGATGTGCAAACTGAATTGAAAAGAAGACAAAACCTTATTACAGTTCTAGCCTTTGCACACTACTACCAGTACAAACTTTCTCCTTTACAGATATGATGACAACAGTCTTAAATTATAAAACTTTATATATTTGCTAACTGAAACAGTATTGAAAGGGATGCTCTCCCAGGTACACCAGAAAACAAACAGCTACCTTTCCTGAGGTACAGTATGGATCTATCCATCAGGTTAAGTCTATCCCAAATCACTTAAAACCATGTGAGCAAACTGATACTTAAACATTCATTCTCTACAGGTTAGAAAAGAAGATGGGCCTTTGGGTGATCACCTGTGAGAGAGACAGGCACTTGTAGTGCTTTACCCCACCTGTAAACTAAGTAAGGATGAACTCTCCTTGCACAGGCATCTTCAGGGTGCTGGATGACTGCTAGTAAATCTCAATGCTCTTTTTCATATCTAAGCAGTAGGGCTCCCTCTTTTCTCTCTGAACAGCTCTGCTTGGGGAATGGGCAGTGCTATCCCTCACCTTCACACAAAAGTTTTGATAGGAAGCCAAGGGATGAGTGAGACTTGATTCCCTGCTGTGAGGATTCAGCCCCAAGTGCTGCAGCAGCCAGGATATCAACTCCTGCTGCTGAGCTTCAGCTGGGAAACTCCCATGGCCAACCTTAGAGGGAGGGAGGATGTTTCTCTCTAACCACACTTGAGTTACACATATCTTTGCCAAGTCACTAACAAAATCAGTTTTAACTTAATTACCTTAGCAAGACATCCAACTTATTCATCATTTTAATTGATAGATTTTAGTGTCCTGATCTTACAAAACCAATTACCTCTCTCCTTTGACTAAACATTTCTTCACAGCAAAGAGCTAGGGAGTTGTGGAGAAACACAAAATAAATCTAATAGCTTGTCTTTATTATACTACCAATATCCTTTTCCCCCTTCTCTATTTTAAGCCTAGCCTCATCACTGTGATAAAGATTCTCAAGTGTATATAGTGTTTGCTCTACTGGGATGACTCTACTTTTCACAAAAATAAATGTTCCAAGTTTACACCAGTTTGCACATGAATGAAAAAACATGTAGAATAATAAAATGTATGAAAATGTATGAAAATAAAAAGAATCCATCCCAGTAAGCATTTATATTAGGAGGTATACTTATTCCTGCAGTGTAAAATGGGAATTTCAATTCAAATGCTGTCAGTCCAAAATTAGTAAGGAAAAAAGCAAACGTACCCTACTTTATTTGCTATTACAATTAAAAATGGGGCATAGTAAATGCCTGAGAACAATAAGTTTGGTAGTGCCTCACGCACTGGTTCCTAGCAACTGCAACAACCTGGCCAAACATGTAAAATTATCAGTTTGAAGCAACAGTGTTGTTTTGTTACTCTTAATGCATATGTTACTTTCAATCAAAATAAAATAAGTCAAATAGGGAAATGTGAAAATTATACACCTGCTATTAACAGAAATCTCATGAAAAATATTCTCACTATAAAAAGCCTCAGAGAAATTGGTGGAAATACTTTCTGATTCTCCCACTGGCTTAGAAACCAACAGTTATTTAGGTACTGATAGAATTACAGCCCTTTCATTTGTCTGGACAGATATTTGTCCCTTAGCAAACCTTATCTTTTACATAATGCCAACATTATTTCTAAATTTGCAGATGATTGTGTTGTTTAATGCTCTATCTCATTTCATGCTTCTCTAGACATCTCAGCATTTCAACTATTCTGAGGTCAAAGCAAATTTTGCTGGATTTGGTAAGTACAAATTCTGCAATGCCTTCAGTATGTTCCTGCACCAGAGGCTTGAGGAAAGAGGCCAGATGAATATTCAGGTCACAGTGCTGAATGCTGCAAACTAAAATTGCTGGAAGCCTTCCTGAAGTGCATTAGAATTTGTGGCTCTTCTGCTGAAATGACATGTGTTGCTCTCAGGAGTCTGTCACTGAACAAGGGCAGGCAGAGAATACACATTGTATAAATAATGATAAAGAACTAGACAGGCATAAAAATATCTGTCTTGCACTACATTGTACAGGTTCCAAACCTGCTTTCAAATGAAACAGGTAATGTTCAGTTCTCTGTGAAAAAAATGTACATGCACATAAGATACAGACAGAGAAGGTATTTCAAAATTCCATCAGATTAATCAAAACCCACCTTTGCTGGATGTCCAATTCCTGTTTCCCATGGCCTGGCTTTGAAAGGTTAATAAATCACTGAGATCCATCTTTTTAAAATCAAGTATTTGTGCCTTGATATTTTAATGAAAATTACCTTGTGCTTGAATTTGTTGGAATTCTTGTTTTCTTTCTTGTTGAGATCGATGAAGTAATGAGTAATGCGATCCTTGGATTTAGAATCCATGTCCCAAGAAATCTTGAAGGAATCACATGTGATGTTACTTATTTTGATGTTGTGTGGGACTGGAAGCTCCTCCATCTCTGCAATGCCACTGTCTTGTGATTTATTCCCTGCATAGAAAATAAGCACATTTTTTTCAGTTAAGGACCCATTTGATCGCTGTTTTGTGTGCTCCAGTACAAGTACATCCCTGAAGAGCCTTCACAGAGGCTCAGAGGGGGTGCTCAGGAGCAAATGAGGTACAATTATGCAAGTCTCAGTGTCAGTGATGGAAAGCATTGGAAAGGGATGGAATTCCTCAGGTGAATAAGCACTGACAACATGTGAGCAGGGTGCACAGCCTGGCTGCCATCACAACTGTGTGCGTTTGCAGGTGAGAATACAAAGCACCTGAAGCTATGAGGTGCTACAAGGCTCAGTGAAGATGCCAGCACTGGCCACAGTTAACATAATGGCCCCATCCATCCCTGCCAGGGAAACAAACACAAGCAGAAATCATATTCATCCTGAAACCATCTTTCAAGCACAAAGCACAAGCAATCTCTTCAAGGTTTGTAGATGGTGCACGTACCTGCACATATGTGTACACACATAGAGAACACTGACTCCTTTGAAATGAAACCATTAACACCCTGTCGAGCCACAGCAAAAGGGACACACAAACTAACTTCGATTGCTGTTCTTTATTCTTTCCATTTTCCCAGCTGAAACCCTGCACTTTTCTTGGGAAGTTTCTTCTAATGTCTCTCATCTCATATGGGAGGTGAACAAATGACCATTGACCCCAGAAAGCATCACAGGTTCTACATTTAGTTCTCCCCTTATTTCCCAAGGCAACTTTATAGTTCAGCATTCCGTGAACATTAAAACTCAGAAACATTAGGTGTTCTTGCACTTACATAAGACCCAAGTCAAAAGTGAACAAATAGAAAAAAAGCAGAAAGCTGAGAAAAATTACTGGGTAAAAAAGAAAAAAATAGAGAAGATGATGTAAGAGAAGAAGTAAAGAAACAAAACAGAAAAAATGAAAATTGGACATAGATAAGGACAGATAGAAATAAAGGAGAAAAATACCTGTGTAAGAAAGAGAGGAAAGCTCCTAAATTGTGGCCAGATGAGGAAGATTGGAAACTCGTGCAGCGAGGCAATGCATTGTCAGAATTATTCATAGTCACATCTAATTATAGAAGATAGTATTTATACTTTCATCATAACTGATAAAAAACTGAACTCAGATGTGTTTGGTCAGTAATAAAAATTAAAAAAATTACTTGAAAAACATTAGGAACATTTCAACCTCTCAACATACCCTGCCAAGGAATTATTCCATCACTTCAATGCAGGAATATTAAGGTTGGCCTGATTGTTCAAAATTCTCCTCATAGACATGTGAAATTCAATCACAGTCTGCAAAATTCATAGATCTCCAGCTAGTATTGTGAATAATGTATTTTTACTGATGACTTCAAGAACTAATAAAGCCACTTTTCTATTTTTGTTATATTTTAAGCATTTACACCGGAAAGGTTTTTCTTCTTCCAACATCCTATTGCCTTTTTTTTTTTCATCTTTTTCAACTAATACTGAAATCAGTTAGTGCACGGTCTTGCTCAAAATGCTCCCCCTATTTGTGCCATAGACAATGACACTTTCAACAGCTGCACCGGCTGCAACAGACTCAGAAATCCCAGTTATTACTGAAAGCTTTCTCTTCATATGAAAGACGTGGTAAGTGCTTTTCCCAACATGACATTTCAGAAAGCCAGCAGGGAGAAAATGGCACTGCTTTCTTTTCCAAGCAATTTGTATTTGAAAAATGACTGAAAGCTCTGCCAGGTACACTGAAAAGGCTACGTATGATGGCTCTTCCAAGAGTGAGGCTCTGTGCTTAAGCAGAGGATGGAGTGTTGCTGCTGCTGAGGTTCTCAGAGCTGGACAGAGATCCCAGCACATGAAAACTGAATAAAGCCCTGAACAGACACACAGGCAGGAAGTCCAAGCTATGTCTATCCACAATACCTTAATGTGCAACGTCAAAATGAGTTTCTATGCTCCATACCCAGGGCCTGAGCTGTGTTACAAACAACCAAGGTGCTTTAAGCCTCAGGAGACAGGTGCAAAGCAGAAATGGCCATTGACAAAAAGTAAAGGAGATAAAAAAGATTGTGGAGAACACCAATGGTAAAGAGCAGAAGTTCTTCTGTAAATGGGTATTGTTTTCTGAATGTTTCTTTGAATTCATATCTGGCACACATTTTTAGATATCTGCACTACCAATCATTTTAATTTCTTTGCTCTAGAAGTGAATAAATAGTTTAAGTAAATATCCAGCAGAAAATCTCCAGGAAATTTTTAGCAACATTTTAATATCAATCTGAGAAAAAGAAAGCACTTGTTAAGCTATCTTTTTTTTTTGTGTGTGTGAAGGAACAAAATCCATTATAAACACTTCTCTGACATCTTTAAAGCTCTTAGAAAGTTGAAAAAAAAAATTTTACAGATTTGAAATACAAACAGAATATGAAATAAGTAAAACACCTCACAGTCATCACCTACAAGAAATACACCCATTTCCCTTCTATTTAGAATATGAAGTATCTGTGATATTTCTAACATGTATACAGATTTTGATACATATTTGTGTAGACTGAATGTCAAAATCCATTGAGTTGACAAGCATCAATAGGGAACCTGATAATGATACACAGAGTATTAATAAGGAGGATGATTCAATGTATTGGAAAAAGGTGAGTTTTGAACAGTAATCAGTATATGAGCACGGGAACAAGTTAGAAAGGACAGAATATGCTCTCATAGGCCTGACCAATCCCAGGAGCCAAGCACACAGGTGAGCAGCCCTGTCCCCACTGCAGAGAACCCTGCCACCATTCACACCTCCAAGAAGTTTTGAAGAAAAAGCAGGTTGTTGTAAAACAGAAATTCTAACTCACATCTGGGTCCTGCAAAAACTACTGCTTTTCAAGTAAGGAACAGCATTTTGTCCTGAGATGCACTGGGACATGGCATAACAATGTGAGAATTGGTGCTTGACATCACTGCACCCCAATTAGATGGAAAGAAATTAAGGTGACAGGATAGCAAAGAAGGAGAATGAGAACATCGTATCTAGTCTGGCAATATATGTAAATTACAAGAGTTTATCAATATTACAAAAATATTAGAACCACTACAATATATAGTTACTTATTTATATGAATAATGAACAGGTATGGACAAAATTTTCAATATCAGGACAGTTACTTAGAGCTAAATTTGGAAGTCAGGTGTTTGAGAAAATACTACTACCTGCTGCTAAAGTGGGGGTTCAAATTCTGTGTGATAATATTGTCAACACCACCAAGTAAAAACGCTGTCCTAAAGAGACTGCTTAGTAGCCTATCTGCCAGTTAAAACTGGAGGCTTCAGGGGGTTGCAAAGTGAAATATAAATGTCATGGGCCTCAAAAACTAAAAGGTAACACATTTGTACCTTGCCTTTTTTCTACTTGTACTTTTGTGAATATTTTGAATTGGTTTTCATACAGGAAAGCATGTCCACTTCAAGCCCCTTCTCCTTTATACCTGGATCAGCTTAAGGATGAGATCAACATCAGGAAACAGAATGTCTACTAAAAGCAGAAACAGCAGCTGAACTTACTCCAAACCAGCACACAGTTGCCCTAAAGCACTGCAAAACTCCAGCTGAAAGAGAGCCACTGCTGTTATCAATGTGAAAAAGGTGGAGAAGCCCTTAGATCTGGCTGCTTTCATGTTAGTCACTTTGCCACTTCACTGAGGCTAAATTCATCTTCTAAATGAAGCATCTCAGTACAGAAAAAAAAAAAAAGAAAATGAAAGTAGCATAGGAAATGTTCCTCTGAACAGCTTCCTATCAAATTAAAATAGCTCAGCTTCGTTTTGTAAATTCATGTTGCTTCAACACTGGCAGCCACTGTGGTTGTGGACAAACACTGCTTTCAGGTCTCTTTGGGGAAGAAATATATCTATATCTGTATAAAATATACTTCTATATCAAAGAGCTAACAGTCAAACAAAGCTGGTCTTCCCCGCCCAAAAAACCCAAGGAATGTCATCCCTCTGCACTGTAGAGACATCTCTGCTTTAACAAAATCCCTGTTAGTTTTTAGAACAAGCAAAAAGGCCCAGCCATTCCTGACCCATAGAATAAGTCAGAGACCTCTCATGTGTGCACAGGTCATACTGGAACCATAAGACTTAAAATTTCTCCAAAGCCACAGAATAAATACAACATGCCAGTTTTACTGAGATCAGCTGTAGAACTACAAGATTAATGTTCTATGCTCACAGGCTTATCTCTCTCTGCCATATCCAGAGTTAAATTTCAAGTTAAATTGTCTAATCAATTTTAAAGCAGTTATGATACTTCTGCAGCTGAGCCAGAATGCTGGCAAATGGGTAACAAACCAATTTTATTTATACACACATAGACACACTTAATTTAGTATCCTCATTTTATCTTCTACTTACATAAATTATCTCTGAATGGAAAAAAAAAGGCACAAAATTCCTATTGAACATTCATGGCTTTCATCTGTGACTACTGGAAACAAATGATAAGACTTGGAAATTGCTAAGTCCACACTGAAAAGATCTGGAAAAGGATGGGTTTTTTAATTTGCCTCATCACTCATCTGCAGCCATGGAAGGATGGTGAAAAGGAACCTTAAACAGAACCTCTGATTGGTAGTTACTGAGCACTCACAATGACCACATTTTTATAATTTTAGAATACTTGATCATATTTCTTCCTTACTTCTAAAAATGCAGAACATCACAGCAGAGTGAAGCAATATGTGCCTGCTGATTTTTCATTTCACAGACAAACTGGTTATGTTATCCACAAAAGAAATCCTGGAAAGGATAATATGTAATCCACCCTCTAAGCATACTTACAGCTCCCAGAAGTGAGTTTTATGAAACTAGATCAATAAAATAATCCATTTTTGGGTTCCTGTGACCTTGCTTAAAGAAGTTTTGACTCTGGTACTACCTTGCTAAATATATTCCTGTTATTAAGCACCAACAATGGAAGCAGTATGCTATACATTTAATGAGGATAAAGAATCCCTGCACATACATCTGTATTTCCCAAAATTTGAATGTAATTCATCATTTAGAAACAATAAATAGAGGGGTTTATGCTCAAAGGCTGTGCACCAGACACGCTGCAGTAGAACTCCCAAGTGTTCAGAGCTCCTGGATTTGCATTCAGCCAACCAAATGCCACCCCCTTTCCCCTAATTCCATCAGGCACACTGACATGCCACCTTTCACAGCCTTCACTCTGGAGCCTGCTGCACCATGAAGAGTATGAAAAGTTATCCAGTAGTCAAGAAACAAGCCCACAGAAAACAGAACCTACCAATGGCTGCCTGCAATGACATAATTGCCATCCATCCACAGGGAAAAAAGCACAGATATCACAGCCACAATGACTGTGATTGCTTATACTCAGTGTGAATAAACTCGTGAAATATTCATTCAACTGCAATGATGTCCATCAAAGCTGGAGAAATTAAAAGAAGGCAGGACCAGGTGAAATCCCATCCCTGCTGGAGCCATGAAAGCATCCCTTCATTAACCATGGATGACAAAATATAGTTGTAACGTATTACTATTTAACTGGGATTTAGGCATGGATACTAGGAGAAATGACCAGCAAAGCAACATAAGAAGGCTTTTCAGATTGCAATTTTCCCTTCATGGGGCTTAGAATCAACCAATTCCACTATTTATCCACTATCTAAATAAAAACTGTCTTTATTTTACACTGGAACAAAAATGTAAATATCTAAACAGAATTTGGAATAAAGATTTGTGTGTGGGGTGCCTGAACCATCACTCAACCAAATTCAGAGCTGTCCTAAGTAATGGTGGAAAGTTACACATCCCTGGAGTGATGTAAATGAGTTTATATCACAGAGCCCAAACATGTCAGGAGAACAACCAACAGAAAACCCAGAAAGAGCTAAAATGGCTTTATCTTGCACTACTTTAAAATCTCTTGTCAGCTGTGTTTCCTGCTAAGGCTTTGTCTCCCTGTCCCTCAAGATGCAAATTACATCAGTTTAATGAACTGTAACTTACAGTTTCATTTAAACCTATTATGACCCCCTCAAGATGTATAAAATAGACTTGCCTCTTTTGGCATCACATTGGCAAATCTCCAGTTGTATGGACAAAGACAAATCATCTGGTTCTAAGTTTCTTTGCACTGAGGGATAAATCTTCAGTGCCTTTAGAGTCATGTTGTGGGAAACATGGACTTCTGATGCTTTTGGAGCACACATTTAAAAAAATCACTATTATGCCTCTCCTAAGCTGCCAAAACCATTGCCATGGATCTTTGAAAGCATGTTCCCAAAGGATTTGTAGAAAACATTGAGGCTTTTGGGGCTGTCAATTTGTACTTTGTGAATCTCAAGCTTGTCCTTGCATCTGAAATGATTGCTATTAAGCTTCTCTATCTGAGGACGAAAGTCTTTGCTTTCAGTATGGTTTGCATTTAAAGCAAAACACAACCCAAACAGTGGAAGGCTTGTTAGTGATGGCTATTTCCAGTTACATGCCAGTCTTTCCCAGCTGTAAATTACCCTGAAACATCCTCAGAGCTCCCTGCTCTGGCTCCCACGCTCTCAGCTGAGGGGCTGACAGCAAACTGCTTGGGGACAGCAGTTTCTTACATTTTGATTTCACAGCGATATACAAAAATCTAGTTTAATTTTCCAGAAGACATCCATATCTTTGGATGTATCAAAGAAACATAATGTTAAAAGTCATGGAATCTAATAATTTCTGAAGACTTTAATTGAAACTACAGAAATGTCACTACTTGTCAAAGTCAAGGCAGTCATTTAAAGCTCAATTAAAGTTTGATAGATGAACAGCAAACCAAATAACAGGTCCTACTCAGATTCTGTCCAAAGGCTAGCTGTTCTTTGAATTTTCCTCTAGCAGCAACAAAGAAGAAAATAGTTCCAGTCACTTTCAAAAAATGAGATCTTTTGACACTTACATAATGAAAAATGGCTTTGTGATGGGAAAAACAGAAGATGGAAAACTAGGTGATACAAAACATATTTTAGGGGAACTATAAGACAACAAAGAAAACTAAGCAGATGTAACATGCCAAGCTCCTGAAGAACCTCCACCACTGTACTGTGGCCCAGGATTGAAAGTTTGCTATGAAAAAGAAAGCCCAGATTCAGTGGTAATTGTTCCCAAACCATGTCTGTCTGACCTCAAGCACCTCCAAGCAGCCTCTATGCTGCTGCCATTTTTTTATGGCATGTAAAACATCCAGGAGCTACTGAATGAACTGGGAAAAACAAAAGCAAGGGGAAGCCCTGGTGATATCCACAACCAGCAGCTGGGAGGAAAGTCAGTGGAACTGTGCTGGTGCCACTTCTGTGTCCCCAAAATCTTCCCCTACACTGCTGTAATGTCACTCATCTGGGCTGTGCCACGCTGAAGAGAGTGCACTAAGTGCTGCATGTACAGTCTCTAGGAGGACACACAAGACATTAACCCTGCAGATACTTCTGTGAGGTGTCAGTTCCATGAAAACAGGAATTTGATAAGGGAAACGTGACTCAGGTTCGTGAGCAAGGCGAGACTGTACTCACATGGTACAAAATTAAAAACTGATATTACATCCTTTATAAATTCTGGGAAGATACCTGAAAATCAAAAGATATGGAGATGAGGACAAGCAATTTCTGAGACCCTGAAAGATCAGATTTACATTATACACAGATACCAACGGCACATGTGATAAACACACTAAAAGCCAAACAAAATTTTCTAGTATGAATAATATTTTTTTTTTAAATCTTGCCTTATTCAGATCTTAAAATGCATGCACTGGAGAAATCAGAAAATGGTTTTTTTCTCACGTTAGCATTTTCAGTACAATGAGAGACATTAGCTATGATCTTTTGAAGTAGAAATGTTTGATGAGAGGGGATCAGCTTCTCAAAAGCACATAGGTACCGTGACATAAGAAATCCTCTTATTGGATATGGATGCTAACAACTGAGAAGAACTCATTTACAAAAAGTAATTCCCATAAGATGAACAGAGAAACCCTTATACCTTCTGAAACACAGAAGTTTCTACCTTTCCTTGTCTTAATAATTCAGTTGATAGGTTATATATCAGATTTATAAAGGTAAAATATTGTAATTACAGAAATCTGATATAGGCTGACAATATTTGAGTGCTGTAATTGAGACTGAATTCACCAACTTAATAAGAAGGTATTTAATTCCTCAAAAATTCAATAGAAGGCAGAAAACTTTGTTTTGTATAACCATCAAAAATGACAGGGAAGTGCCAGGAAATTACATATTAGCTGCATACGTTAAATTTAACTAAGCAAAAATATAGAATCATATTTTTCTCCTGAGCTCCAGAGTGAATGGTTTCCTGTCTGACTGCTGGCTATACAGAACTGTTTTACAGAGCCAGGACAATATGTCCCCACCAAGCAAATGATTAACCTGAACACCAAGAATTTCAATGTTCACTGCAACACCTTGTTCAAGAGAGACAATGAAATCACACAGAGGAAATACAAATACAATGACATTCAAAAGTTTATTAAATCAAGGCTGTTATTTGTTAGGCTACGCAAGTGGCACTTCTCTAGGACAGGTATTCTATTTCCAAGCTCAATTTTCTACCCATAACCACAGAAATAATATTATGTTTTATATGTGCTTCTTTTCATGTACAAAAAAACGAGTGAAGAGTCTCAGACTCTTAAATATCTCTCTCTCCTCTCCCCCAATATCCTGGTAAACCGCCTCCCAATAAAGATTTTTATATTTATATAAGCATATTTAAGAATATTTTCTAAGTAAGTATCCTTGTAAAACCAATTCCTAAATTAGATAAAGAGAGAATGCCTGACTCTAGAAATCTTGTTAGAGGGATAAACCCTTCTAAATCGTCTCCTCATTTCCTTCCCATTGCCTGATACTACTGTTGTGCAATTTCCAAGAAATGTGCACTGGGTCCAAAATTTTTTAAAACAGTTTCAAAACTAGTGTTACATAACTATATTATGTATATCTGTATTTACTGAACGTTTTTGAAATGTTCATATTCATTCAGACTCTCTTACTTGGTTTTAACTCAAGGCTTAATGTAGCTGTTTCCTGCTAATCTACGACATTGACTCCCTAGGAATATCCCACACTGCGAAACAAAGAGGACACAACTGGGCTCTGTGAGCACAAATGTGCCTTCAGTTCAGGCATCCCCCAAAGTGTGGCTACATAAACAAAGCACTGAGCAATCCCTACATTGTCTGCTTTCTGCACTGAAGACTTTGTGTCCGCCTCTTACAAAGAACTCGGTTCTTCCTGTCTCCCGCGGAGAATGAATGGACCCTACAAGTGTGGAGAGCAGGACTGAGACAGGAGCAGCCCCATCTCTCCCTGCTCGGCTGGCAGTAGGCACGGCATGAAACATTATGTTCAATAGGAAATTAAGTGTATCTTTACAGAGAAGGTTACTATAATTAGTAAGCAGAATTTAAATAGTCCCATTATAACAGTTCTGCGGAATCTAAATTTTGGCATAGATACAAAATTCTCAATAGTGGATTTGTTGGGCCATATGTATTCCTTCTAAGTTAATAATAAATCCCAAATACTTCTTCAGTATGACAGTAGAAACACTAACAAGGAAAAAAACCCAAGAACATTCACTCCTCCAGTAAGACCACAGATATCTGTGGAATTACACCTGGAATAAATTTAATACAAAATATGCATCTGCAAATCCGAAAACAAAGGCTACTACTCTCCAGAAGATTTTCTGCCTATGACTTGCAAGGTGTTCAGGCACAATTTTCATATGACGTACTACTGTGGAAACCACTAATACTTTTACTGTGCTATGAAGGAGGAAAATACTGACAAAAACCCTCACCCTTGGGCAGTGAGTCTCCTCAGGCTCACTTTCCATCCAGTGAAGAAAGGCAGTTTCCTAGATGGGATAATCTGAGTACCTACATTTAGCTCTCACATTTAACTTGCCCTGGAGGAATCTAATTCTCTTTATAAACTATAGAGGCAGGTCACAGAAGTTAAGAGCTAGCTGAAGTTACCCTTTGTAAATATATCCTAAACTACATTTGTGAATTCTACTGATTCTCATGATGCAACAGCAACCTCTGGTAATTGGCAAGATTCCTGCAAAGGAGAAAAATGAAAAAGAACTTGGGGATAAAAAGTGTACTTTACAATGCAGCCGATTCCTGAACTCCTTAGCAAAGAAATCTACATGTCATTGACTCAGAAATATCCTTTGGACTGATACTTTAAAAGGGATAAACTTTTCAAGAATAATTTCTCTGAATTTGTGTCAAATACATCAGTTTAGCACTTATCCCCACAATATTTTTTGTGAAAGCACTAATAGGATCAAACATCTCAGGACCACTGAGGCTTGAATGTGGATGAATTTGTAAATTGATAATTGCAATTATAGATAAATTATGTAATAACTGTAATTTAATTAATTTAAAATAAAAATAAATAATGCATTTAATTGCATCATTAAGCTAATTCCTCAATATAATTGTTTCCTCTCTTGCTCTTACCATACAGAAAATTCAGATATATCACTGTACACTGTCCTCTGTTGTTATCAGCCAACTAGTCCAAATCAGTGTCAATTCTTCCTTTGATTTTTGACCTATCCTTACTTGAAGCAAAAATTTAAGTAACAATTAGTGACATCTTCAGAAATACCTAAATGATTTGGAAAAGTCTAATTGAAATCAATGGGATTTAAGATGAGTTACTCAAGAACTTCTGAAAATGTGATTGCAACTATGTACACAAACCTAAAGCATTAACACAAAACCTGACTGCAAATCAGATCAATGGCTAAATTGGCAAGGCTGACCTTATTCTTTCACTAAGATTTAATTCTTATTTGATATCCTGGCATCTTGGAAGTATTTAATATTTATACCTTACTCATTCAAAACTAAACCACAATTTCAGAATCTCAATAGCAGCCAAACCCTTAGACTGAGTACTAAAATGGAAATAGATGCAAGTCCCTGTTGATACAATTACCTTTTCAGAGTTCCCCTTGCTCCTTATAGATATTTTTTTGGAAGAAGATTTGTACGAAAACCAGATGCCTCTATGCTTCTATAAAGTACTTGGTGTCCCACAAGGCGGGGCCACTATTATCGACTTTTTCCTCTTTCCTTTTTGCAGTTTTATTACAAGTAAGCTGAGGAATGTTAACACAGTAATACGCTAAGCTAAACACACACAGGCTCACACAAAATTTAATTCTCACTGTGTTACAAATATATGGAGAAAACATGAAAAAGGAGGCTTTTCATTTTCAGACGAAAATATGCAGCTGGAAGGTTGTGAATAATCATGTAGGTACATATTTCTTCACTAAGGGCCAGGAAAGCTGTAAGACTAAAAAACCACCTAGCTTAGAAGATTACATTGACATCCCTGCTGTCACGTCTACTCTTCCCTGCATCTAAGCCATGGAGATCTACTGATCCTACCATGCTCTAAGGACTGACCCAGTCCATGTGGTAGAGAGCTGAGGAGTGGTGGGATCTCCTTTTATGACCCACGAATACCAAACCCAAGCAAACTGAATTGTCCAGGTAAGCTGAGACTGAGTGCAAACGTCACCACCACACATAAGCATCTTCCTCCTTGTCCTGTCCACCAAGTGACTCCTGCATGCAAAATAATTTTTACCTGTTCCCTCCAAAGTTCTCAAACTGCTTTTACTAAACCTGGCTTTATTTTTTACTGTACCTTGTCATGTTGAAGCTAAACAAGCTTCTCTGTGACCTTCTGTGGAATGAGAAGTGCAGTGTGGCAAAAACAGCTCCAGCTGCACTACAGCTCCTACTGGCAAACCACTGGTTTTCATGGCTGTGCCATCAGAGTCACGCAAGGGCAATTCAGTGTTCTTGCAATCAAACAGGACATTACAGCAGACCACAAACACACAGTATTTACTACTAATTAAATGCTCCCATTTTGTTCAGCACAGCAAGCGTGCAGTACATGGGTGGTAAGTGGCTCTTCTCAGCATGCATTGGCTACTAGATACATTCGAAAAACAAAGTGTAATTAAAATATGCATTTCTCAATGGCTGAAAGGGAAAGAAGGTAACAAGGGATGTAAAAAGCTCTACACCATCATCTAGCTTCATTTAAATGCCATTTAAAAACTAAAATGAACTTTACAACAATGAAATTTACTAGAATTTGAGTATAATGCCTACCTTCAGTTATACCGAATTCCAGATTTAGAAAGCAAGTAGGTATGTCAAAGACACTACTCTAAAAGCAGATCAATCGATCCCATGTACTCTGTTCTTTCAGCAGAAGCCTGTGTTATCAGGTATCTATTATTATCTACCTATTATGAAATTCTGGGCCTATTTTGTGGTGTATTTTTGTAAGGATGCTAGCTCCGTGTTGTTTTGGAAAACTGGGAGTAGAATTTTTCAGCACACTCCCACCCTGATTACTAAAGGAGCAGATTTTGGAGCAGGAAGGGATACAGAGCTTCTAATGGCATGAGGTTTTCCTATTCTGGTGAATAAGTAGTACAGCTGTGTCTGAGACTGTAGAACTGCCTATGTCTCCAGGACTAACAACAAAAGAAAACAGATCTCACAGATGAAGGCACTGACTGTATGACCCCAGACAAGTTGCTTGGGGCCAGATTCCGATCCAAGTGACACTGCTCTGGGTCACTGGCCTAATTGCTCCAATGCTCTTCATCTAACAGTGTCATTGAGGCAAAGTACTGCCCTTAGTTTTCCACTGCTTTTAATATTAACTGTATATAAGAGAAGTGAGTGGCCTTTCATTATTTGTGCTTCCACATGTCACTAAACAAAAGAGAGACAAACAAACACTTCCATTTTAGTTTATTACTGTGAACCTCATTCATACTGGTTTACCTCATTCTTTGGCTGGCTACAACTTGTGCCATTTATTGCAGCTGTGTCTTCATCTAAACCAAAAATGTGTTCTCTACTTCTAGTCATGTGAGTTCAAACCTAGGAAGATGAGGCAGCCTTCTATTCACATGAGCTTTAACGTGACCTGCCAGCTTGCCTGAAAACTGCAAGTGCCTTGATCACACAAGGATTTTTTTCATTAACATCCACTTCCCTTCAACAAAGGGAAGCCCAGACAGAAAAGCAAAACTTGTCACTTGAAGGACAGCAGAGAGGATTCAAGGCTGGGGAACACAGTTTTACTAAGCATTTTCCTTGAGAAAGTAGGGTGCTCAGCATGAGTGGGCTTTTGTAACTCACTGGACACCCTGGCAGCTTGCAGCATGAATGAGCATTTCCTTACTTCAGCGCACGGGTAATTGCTGTGAGCTTTTCACACACATCTCTTGTAAGGAATGGGATTTGGCTCTGGTTTGCACCAGTTTGTACTTTTTAGCTGTGATTTGAAATGTATTACATATTCATAATAGTTCAGGAAATTCTACTTTGTAACTTGAACTGTGTTTTTTACATTTAAATTGTATGCACGTTTCAGAATTGTATGCTGGTTTCAGACTTCCTCTCAGGCCCGGACACATAAAGGATATAGGGGTCTTGAGAGCCTTTTTTTGGCAGGAGTTGTTCTGTTTTGTTTCATTTTTAGCTGGTTTCCTGGGGCAACCAAACATTTTCAATGTCTTTAGATGGTTGACTGTTCCTAACTTTTGAACCTCTGACAAGAGCAGAGAGCTCACAGATAACTTAGGCTGCTGCCAGTTTCGTCAAGGCATGCGAGCATGCAGAAATGAGAGGATCCTGGCTAAACACTCCCTATCAAGCGGAAGGCTACAATGAGTTCAAGCTTTTCAGAGTTACTAGAATGTAAAGATGACACAATTATGAATATTGTAGTCAAAAGAAATCGTTCAGCAGAGGTTTCACCACAATGGAACTCACCCCTCACTCAGACACAGTACAGCATAGAGACTGTGTCCATTTATTAAAAGTCTCAGCTGTAGCTCATCATGTTCCTGTCCTCATGGCCTTTGTGACAGAGCTCTGATGTAGGTTATGTAATGAACATTGTCTAATGAAGAGGAGAAAACTCAAAGAGAAGTTTTGATGTAATTAAGCTAAAACAAACCTAAAACAATTCTAAAAACATCAGATTCAAATCCCTGGTCCTCAATAATTCTAGAACTGCTTTTTTTAAAAAGCACAGCTCAGCTGGATACTTGTAATAGCTTCCATCACAATTTTTTCTGTAGTCTTATTATGCAGGCTATCAACAACCATTGGATTGCAACAATGGCACCAATCACGATCGTGGCAAGACAAAAATTGATTAGCAATAGAGGAATAGCTGCACCACCTTCTATAAACTCACTATGCCAAACAAGTTCCCTTGGGTATGATACTTAAAAAGAATTCATATTTAGATTAGTTTTTCATCTTTTGAATTTAGAGCATTTAAAAGCATCTCAAGGAATGCTTTCCAGTTCCCACTCCCTACTACATGAGCCAATCTAATAAGCATACTGAGATATGCTGAAGAATTTAGTTTCCCTGTATGGCTTCCATCTCCAGCACCGCACACTGGCACTAGGGCTGACAGCCCCACCAGCCAGCCTAGGGGGTTCCCTGATGGTCTGCTCAAGGAAGCAACACAGAAACCAGCTGAGCATTACAGAGTATACAAAAATAGAAAAAGGAGAATCACAATTTTATTTTTTTTCACATGCAGATCCCTGGTTCTGTCTTCCCCGCACTTGTCCAGACATGAGAAAGCACAGAGTACTAAATATGTTCCTACCACACAGGTCATGCTGGGCCGCCTGGATATTTGATGTGTCACAAAACCTGAAATTAAACTCTCATGCTCTACAAAGGCTGCTGTCCTCAGAACCCTGTGTATCAACTGTGACTTAAGAACTCCACGCTTGCTGAACAGAGTGGCAAAGTGAAGTACAGAAGGAACAGATTCCTCGGGTCCAGGTCCCAAGGCCTGGTACAGAGCTGTTCACAGACAGGATACAAGGAATTGAACCTGGACCCTCAGGAGCCTCCATCTAGGGGGTAAAGGGAAGCAATCGCTACACATGGGCAGAGGTGAGACCATCACAACTAATGGCATGTGAAGGCTTCCTGCTCAAACCTGTCCTTTCATGAAGAGTAAGGTGGTAGCTGTGTCATCAGAGCACAGGCAACACTGCCTGGAATTCCAGTACATTCCATGCAAGAGGGACATAACTTCCCTGTGATCTAATGGATGCAGTGAGCAGACTGAGGGGATTTTCAGTTCCTGTGATTAGAGATATGTCTTGAAATTGCACTGAAAGGCTAGAAATTCGTCAGAAACATTTGTGCTCTGAAAGTCACATGTTTACTAATGAACATTTATATTAAATTACCAGTATCAATTTCATCATGGAAGTTAACTGCATTATACTTACTTTATGTCATCTGATGGAAGGTGGACCTTAGTAGCATTAAGATACAATCTGCTGCAAGCCTTCTTTTTAATTTTACCCCTTCCTTTATATAAACTCATATATAATTTGCCTTTACGTAAATTGGATTAAAAGGAACAACGACACAGCATGAGTCACTCCACAGATACTTGTACACTAGTACTTACAGCTGGACAAGATTGAAAGAGCCTTTTAACATCTTTTTATCCTGCTCATTTTGAAGTCCGAATGTCTTCAACTATGAGTACACACAGAAGTGAGCTGTAAAAAAATGCTCAGAATAACCTTTAAAAAATGCTATTTCTAGCTCAGAATTAAATACAGATTATATATATATATACCTAAATACATAAATCTGTCTTATAAAGACAGACAGATTAAACCCTAACAAACTGCAACTTATAGAGAAAAATTCCAAATTAGATGCCTATCTGTATGAAATAAGACAGAACACACACAGCAAAAGCTAGGAAAATACAGTAGCTGTAAGATCTTAATCATGCCACATTATGAATGCAAATTGGTTTTTACACAAAGTCTTTCTAAAGCCAACGGAACGGTTCAGGAAAGACATTTATTGGATGCTTCTGGTCAGTGCAAACTGAAGAATTCCCCTAACAAACGTCCATGGATATACAAGGCTTAATACAGCAATTCCTTAAACTCTGCTTCTCCTAGAGCTGCCAGCTGGGTCTGACTTTCTCCAATATTGGAGAAATGAACTCCAGATTCCACTCCACACTTGGAACCAAGAAAGAGTGCAACCCTGATAATACTGTCTGTCACTCTGCAGGGATGAAAGAACAACACCAAACTAGTTTTAAGGCTTCCCCTCCTTGGCAGTAGCTAGACCTGTCAAGGCTCAGAGAAACAGCTGTTAGGTTATGAAAACAGTACAGCTAATCATTGCTTTTGAAAACATCCATGCAAAACACCTTGTTCATTCAAGCATAAACAAAACAAGAACACTCTGAAAACAATAAAATAAAATTGACTAATGATGCAACTACAAACACCACTGTGAAAACTGATTCAGTTACAAACACTACAATGAATTCTAACCAAATCTTCTGTGCTGAAGTAAAAAATTTCAAGGTCAAATAAAGGATGCTCCGCTGTACAACAAACCCTAGTGAGGAAACTACACAAAGTGATCCTGGAGCAGAGCTTTCTTTAGTTCCAACTGCCTAAGCATTGTCTTTGTTCATAGTTTTCTATAGCAGTGATGTATTTTATACACATATAATATTCTGGTAGTGTTAGCACTATTTCTTCAGCTATGTTTACGAAATTTTGAAGAACGTAGTCTGCAAGAAAAATGCTTAAAAATTCTGTCAAAAAAGAACAGAAGACAGTTTAAGACTGTGGGCTGTGTTCAGCCTGAATTAAATATAGCCTTCAGGTCACAAAAAGCACGAAAGGCCATGCATGCTGGCAGAACAGAAGATGTACCTACTGTCCTGAGTGGTCTAAGAAAAACCCAGACTAAGGACTTTTAAAGATTACCTCCTTAGCTGGGGTTAAAGATACCGGCACTACTTCAGCAGCACAAAGGGAACTGAAAACTACCTCATTCAGAAAAGCCAAGCCTGCTGTTTAGAAGCCATAACAATAAAACATGGAGGAAATTACAGGGACTGGATAAAGGAGGAGATCTTTCTAGATTCTTGGGGAAAAAATGGAAAATTATGAGGCAGAGAAGTCCCAGAATGAAAAGCCAAGGCCAGTAAGACAGGCTTCAGCAAGCCTTTGGAGACAAGAGAACACAACAACACCTGACTGGGACCCATTCAAAAATGAATGATGAAACACTGGAGAACTCTGAATAAAAATATAATGGAGTCTTTTTTAAACATGCCTTACATGACAGAAGGGAGACTCTGCCTGTTCTAGAAGCTATGGTTCTGGGATCAGGAACCTCACTGGAAAGCTGTTGTAAAGTCTGAATTGGCCTTCTGGGCGTACTCTGACCTAGATTACACAGGCAGAATGGCAGGGTGAATTGTGAATTTGGAAACATGAGCTCAGAACATTTCTTACAAGAGGTGGTAAAGCCACCAGATTAGTAGTCTGAGATGAAAATTGCTAGTAAAATAGAAAAATCTAGTTTAAGATAAAAGACAAAAAAGATTAATTGGATAGTAATGGCTTAACTCTTCCTCAATAAATACAGCTTTTGTCTCTGAGATTTTCAGAAGATATATGAAATTTTCAGTGAGAGGTTGGCTTGGCATTCCTGCTTCTCAAATGCTGGAGGGGTTAGAATTTCTCTACCCTAAAGGATTCCTCTTGCCATTGTCCTCATTAAGAGCTACTGATCTGCAGGGCTGAACAAGGGCTGGCAGAGGAGAGGCTGACATATGGCAAAACAAGTAAGGAGCTCAGGTGTCCACTGGGCTACCAGAGAGCCTGTGGCTAGTTCCAGGCTACTCTCTTTGTGAGTGATCTGTAAAGAGACATCACATTTATATATTGCAGACAACATTAAAATAGAAGGAGCTGTAAGGACAAGATGGCTTAGAAGCATAGGCAGGAAATGCTACAAGAGATTGTGTCACAGAATAAATAAAAGAATGCATCTGAGAACTCTAATCTGAAACAAACACAAAGAAGAAGGGATATACACAGGAGACAGTGATGATTAAAATGCTTTAAGTATAACAATGAGTAGAAATTAACTACAAAACTATATTATATATTTGAGTTTCAACCTAGCAATATCAGCAATGGGAGAGAATAGTGCTTCTGTAGGTGAATCTGGCATAATTACACATCAAGCATTTCAGTTGCTTTATAAAGGATCCAGTAGAGTTTCAATGAAGAAAAACTGAATGAAAAGGGGCACATACAGAATACCAGGCAAGATTTAAATAGCTAATAATATCTAACTTGGTCATTGCCAGACAAAATAGTTCACCACCAATTACACAGATTTGAGTGTCATAATGCTCTAAAATAAGATGAGAAGAAAGAAGGAAAGAAAATAACACTGAAAACCCATGAATATAAAGGAAAAATGTGGATGACTATATTTCTTGACACCAGGATGTTGAATAGCCAGTTTCCAGAAAAGCCTCACTGGTTAGTGACATCACTGCTTATGATATAAACAAAGATAGGATAAAATACTTGCTGAACTGGAAGACATAGACAAATGATTAGTTTTCTTCTCTCCCACAATTCTAAAGATCATCTATGAAGACTTGTTGCTTGGCTCCATTTAGTATTTTTCTGTGTTCTAACAGTAAGGCATATTACATGTGAAATCTTAGTCTCTGACAAGAATGTAAAGTTAAAACACAGTAATAAGTATTTTTCTTTGTAACAAGAGAGCTTTTAAAGTGAAGCACTAGATTTTAGCTCCCACCTGAAGGAGCATTATTACTTGTCACAAAAAAAACAAAAACCACCAAAACAGAAAATCATCACTATTTTCAAGTTCAGCCAGGTTATACATAATTTTATGGAAGAAATACATTTCTTAGTCGGCCATTCCACCACTCAAACCCTAGGAAAGTGATACAGTTTGCATTTTGAAGAGAGTGAATTTAAATCTCCAAATTTGCAGCTAGGAAGAGGAAGAAACCAAGAATAAACATAACACTGAATTTTGTGTCCTATCAAAATACCACAAATACAAGCACTTTGCTATTATGCTGGACACAGAAAAAAATGAGCTGTGCTCAGAAGTGTCATTTAAAAAAAAAAACCAACAACTATTGAACAACGATTCAGGACACTAAGAATTACTGTGAAATTTGAATCTCTCAGTTGTCCTTCATGTGGGAGTCTACCTAGACATTCAATTTTCCCCCATCTCTCAGACATACATGATAACATTTCAGAAACAGCAGTGATACTGCTCCAAAATGCCAAAAAAGGGATTTGAAGATTGCATCCAGAGACTGGAAGATGCCACTTCATCCTTTCTGTTTGAAAGGCAGATGTGTACACAATATGGCCATGAAAACCCCAATTAATGAACTCTAGAAAAATCTTTCAGAATCTTGCAATAAATCCAGCATAATAATAAACTTCTGAAATAAATTAAGAAACATGAGACACGCTCAAATAACATGGAAAGCCACAGATGCAAGTTGTTTACACAAACCAGGAATGACATCTCAGCTTATATGATGTAATGTTTTTATACAAGCTTGTTAGACTAAACAGTTGTGATGGTGCCAAGTGTTTGGAAGGTGATGAAATTGATTGAAACTGGCCAAGACAGCAGTTCCAGCTCTCATCCTGATACCTAAACACTATCTTCAAATATATGATGAGAATACAGAAAAGCACTTTGGTGAGATTGTATCATTCAAGCCATCAATAGTTAGAAAATACCAGAATGAAGCATACTTGAATAACCTTGAATTGGACACTTTGTCTAGATTATGATACAGTATTTAACTGCATGATTACATACTAATTTTTCCACATAAATTCTGACTCTTTCAGCGTACATAATGAACTATTTTTCCTGCAACAGTTATTTGCTGTTGTTCAGTGTGTAGTCCCAGGACTTGCTAAACATTATTTATATTCTTCTCTGAAGACAAAATTATGAATTTCATCATGGGTTTTTCCATGCACCTCATGGGTTTTCCAGGCCACTACAGTGTCTGTCTGATTAACAAACATTCACTAGTTTATTTTGAAAACATCTCTGTGAGGGAAGGCAGTAATATGCGTCCATTTTACACATGGAAAACTGACGCACAGGAAAGTTCTTTAAAGTAGTTAATGTTTCTCATCTCAAAGCATTTTTTCCAAGTCCTACTCTCACTGTCAGGAGCAGCTCTTGCCTCTCAGTACTGCTGGAGCCCTGATACCATGGTTGGTACCCTTCTTTGCTGGCAAATGAACAGGGAGAATTTGGTATCCTGGGGTCATGTGTGGCTTTGGAAGATGTCATGCACTGACACACACTGACCTGTCCCTGGCAGTCACAGCAAAGCATGGTCTCTTTCTGCCCTGTTCCTTGATCATATTCCTCTCCCACCTCCTTTTTCTTCCCCAGGCACTTCAAAAGTCCTGTTCATACCTAAGGCTGTCCATTCAGTCCCAGACTGTGCTCAGCAAGTCCTAATTCCATTCCTTTACTCCTGCGCTCTGTGGTCCAAGCTGCCCAGTAACCCCCTCTTGTACTTTTCATCTCTTCTTTGCACACAGGTCACCAGGTTTATTCTTCACAGGTTCCCAATCCTCATTCTTCAAATTAATTGAATCAAATTAATCTAACCTCCTCACTTTTCCACTCCCCCACCCCAGTTTTACTTCCTTGGGCACGTTGCCTGAAACTGGATTGCCTCCCTTGCCCCTTTATCTTCTTTTCCCATTCTCCTGCAGGGTTATTTTGCCCACTGCTGCCTTCCCATCTAACCTAATTCCCAGCTTGTCTTTCCTCTTCTTCTGCTCTTGATGAGCCACTGCTTCACGCCTATCAGCACCTTGGGGCCATTTTTCTTGTCCCTCGTCCATATCTCCCAAGTTCCAACATCCTCTTTGAAGGTCTGTTTCCCTGCTCTCTCCTCTCTGTGTTTTGCCAGGTGTGTTCTGCTGTCCCTCTGTCAGTGCAACCGTTCGAGCTCGGGGAGTGGATGCCGGCGTCACCCCGGAGGGACCCAGCAGCCCAAGTGCATCATCTGTAGGGGGAGCACGGCACAGCCACAGCGGAGCTTCAGGAAATTCAGCTGCTGACATCCCACACTGTTCTACCAAGCCTGGGAAAAGCACGGGTTTTTTCCAGGACTTAGGGTTTTCTGACATCAGCTGTATTTTCATAGAATTGGCGTGCTCATGGCACAAAGCACATCCATCCATCTACTAAAGGTTTAATCCCCAGGTAAGGCTAATACAAATTTTATAAAAGGTCACCGGAATATTCAGCACAGATTAAACATTCATTCCTGACTTAGGTTTACAGAAATATGGCTATAGGGTTCAAATATGGCAAAAGAAAATAACAAATGATACACTTTCTCCTATACACAAGTGAGTTCAGGAGAGTTCTAAGGAACTCCATGTTAGACTGTGCATCAGCCTAACATTAAGCTGTACTATTAGATCCATATAAAAGAATAAAAACAAATAATGCAAGACCTGTTCGTAAATAATAGAGGATGCTGAAAATAGGAGCTCATAATTATGAGCTTCATAATGTTGCATTCACTTTAAACCAAATCTTATCAGGAGTTTTTTATCTAAAACAATTTCCAAAATGCATACATTTATTATCTTCTATTTAACATTTGTAAATTTAATTGCCTTGATTCATTAAGAGATATGACCATGCTTGCAAAAACCACTCGGAAAAAAAACCAGAAAAAATCTAAAAATAGATGAAGTGTCATAATATTATTAATTGCTCACTTCAGCTCCTAGATTTGTGATTCCTGCATATACTTCCATAGAAGGTATAACCCAGTTTTCTGAATACAAAATTTCTCAATATTAATCCTCTCTGAAAACAAGAAAAATATTTTGGTGTCTACATAAATTTCGCATTATTGCTTATGTTTTTGCTGCAGCACCGCTTGCAATTCCAACTAAGTGTGTTGCAGAATTTTCATAGTTGGATATACAGTGTTATGATTTCACTGGTTTCCTTTACAGTCACTACAGCTTAAAGAACACGGACATTTTCAGAATACAAAAATCTAGCATGTTTTTAATGCACATGTGTAAGACATTGCTATTTATCACAAAACTCTGATTAACCTCAGTGATGCCAATCACCTTAAGAACTTAATTTTTACAACAAAGATAAAATAAATTGCAAGTATTTATAATATAAATGCACCTGTGTACACCATCGGGGATCTAAATGTATTGCATATACATTTGCATGCTTATCTAGAAAGATTAATGCCTTAACCTTTGCTGCCTCGTTTTTGTGTTCCCATTAAAACCAGCTTTTTGATGCATAAGTGCCACCTGTAGGAAATACTGAAGTATGCCCAAGTGCAGCCCTGTGCCAACTGAGGCACTGAGCTGTCCCGCTCACATCCCCAGTATAAGGTACCTCCTTTGGAAATTCAACCATGTATTGAGGAAGCAACGACCCTGCATGGGGGCAGCTTACTAGATAAAGGTTAGTTTGTACAGCCACACCTACAGGAAAGTTGTTTCCCGGTGAAGCCTAATCAAAAAGAAACTGAAATGAAAAATACTACTTTTTCCATTTGCTTGTCTGTATCATATTACTCCATTGAAATCGAGCAGTCCTTCATTGTAATATGTTGAGGCAAATAGAGTTTGTCGTTATTAACATGGAGTACTTCACTACAATTACTTAGGATACACAAATATGAAGGATTGCATAATTTATCTATTTTTATTTATCTCTAATATTAAAAAAAGATATATATGCAAAAAAGTGTTTTAACAGAAAAACTCTAACCTCCACTATTATAAACATAGTTCCTGTGGCATTGAGAAGGATTTGAATGGGTGGAAGTGCACATATCTTAATCCAAACATTAAAAGAAAAAAAAAATCAAAGCATTTCTAAGGTAACCATAAAAATAATAATTGGGACTTTTCAATGCCTTGTCATTTCCTTTAACATTACGAGAAAAATAAAGAGCTTACAAAAATTCAGCTTTTAAATGTTAGAGTCTGCCTTGGTCAAAAAAAAGTGATTTAATCACAATGTGTAAAAAAACAACAGAGAAAACTGGTCTGACTCCTTCTGTAGCCATCACCTTTAACAGTTATGCTCCAAAAATACACTCACAACAAGGCAATAGTTTCATTAATTCAGCTGTACCAATCACTGATCTCCATTCCTTGTTATATTTACCAGGTAACATATTCCACACCCAAAGCGCATTTTGCATCCAAAAATGAGCAGTTATTTTTAATAATTCTGTGTGAAATGACACGATAGGGATCCTTTAGTATATGAACACAAATTATACGTCTCCCTGTGAGAAAATATGTGTTCACTGCTTGACAGTCAGTGACTTTGTTTAGCTTTGTCTGTCACAGTTTTACACACGACAGGTCTCTCTTCCCCCCAGCCAGCCTTCGAGCACGTACGCTTGTTTTGGCTGTCCCTCATCACCACCTGACATTTCTCTGCTCGCTTCAACACAGACAACCTTTAATCCCCGCAAGGGAAGCCAAACTTCCCGTGCGTGCCGGGGAGGCCGGAGCGCCGCGGTCCCCGGGGCTCTGCGCAGCCGGGCCCGCGGTGCTGTCCGCGGTGCTGAACCGCGTCCCTCGGGCTCTCCCCCCGCGCCCGGGCCACTCGCCGCCTCATGGCTCTCACGAGCGACCGGCCACAAGTCAGGCCGCTTGCCCACGCAAGCCGGATCACCCGCCCGTGTATGTGAAGCACGGGAACTGCCCTGTAATACAAACGAGTTTGGAGACCGCGGGCAACAAAACCCGACCAGGGCCACTACCCCATCCCTAGCTCCAGACTCCGCAGCGCGGGCTCTGGCTCTGGCTCTGGCTCTCCTTGCCGCCTCTCCCAGAACAAGCCCCAGCGTCCATTCCTGGCAGGGGCAGGGTTGTGCAGCAGGCTTGCCCGAGGTAATCGCACTGCAACGCCAGGCACGGCTTAGGGAGCGGCGGTTCTCCCTCCCTTCCCTCCAGCAAGGTGCAACCTGCTCTTTCTTCTTTTGTTCTCAATGGCAGGAGGGTGGCGGCGGCGGCG
>VZRZ01003270.1:953417-1005576 GCA_013398175.1 Climacteris rufus
GAGGCGGGCGCCCGGCGCGCCCCGGGATCCGCGTTTAAAGGGGCCGCGGCCGCCGCCTCGGAACCGTCCCTTCCCCCCGCTCCTTATGTAACAGCGGCCGCGCCTCCCCGAGAACCGCCGGGGCTTCCAACCCCTCCGGGTCAGGTCCCGCGAACGGCCCGTGCGGGATCCAGCCGGCCGGGCGCGGGCACTGGTGCCCACCGCCGCGGCGTGCTTTGTTTCGAGGTTACTCCGTAACCCAAGGAGAGTCGCCCCAAGGCAGCTCCCCCCAAAGCCGCTGTTCCCGACTTCCCCTTCCCTGAGCACCACACCACACGACACTGTGTGCAGTCACACCGAGCTGCACGGGCTGCGCCGTCCACTCTGATGCTTCGATTATGCAAGAATTCGCAGCAGGAAATACAAGCCGGTTTCAGATTGATAAACCAAGAAAAGCTGGCAGAAGGTTACTGATTGCAGGAGAGGGTACAGGAATGAGTAATTTCTGGCTACCTGCCCTGCACACTTCCCACCTGCCCGTTTTGTGGGAAGGAGAAATAACCCACACGGTAGCGGTGCCGTTCCTACCAAGCTTTTTTAAAAAGTATTTACCAGTCCCCAGCTTCAGGAACAAGAACAGGGCCAGAAAAGCAGACAATTTAAAGAGTAATAGGATAATAAATTAAACTTGTGCAGCACTGCACCATCATCAGGTGTGACAGCTCAGGTCCCTCCCCACTGCAGGCTGGACAAAGGAGCAGCCTCTGGGCCTCGGGGGCTGCAGGAGTGAAGTGCTTTCCCCAGGTCACAGACTGACTTTGGGATCAAGCTTGCTGGGATGGGATGGGATGGGATGGGATGGGATGGGATGGGATGGCCAGTCTCTAGACAAAGTGATTTGAGCCCGTTTCCTACCACACATTGCAACAGGCATTCCTGGCACCAACTTGTTGTTTTGCTAAACCAAAATTGACACCACTTGGCCACTGATTGACACCAGCGCTGGTTGCTTTGAGAAATAGCAGTTCATTGCACACAGGCTCCCAACAAGCTTGGGGCTGTGATGTTTTTTGGTAAGCAAGTCCAGAGAGTCCCTAAAGGTCCCATTTCTCTTTCTGCAGCCCCAAGACCACCAGTCTCTTCTCAGTCCTCACTGATTTGGCACAGTAGCAAGCCCCATGCACAGCTAGATGTCTGTCACTCAGAGGCTTCCCATTGGACTTTGGGACCACCCCATTCTTTACGATGGTTTCTAGGGACACTAATCTCAGGAAACAAGCTCTGGTGTTACCTTTCACAAAGCCACTGCCAAGTGCTGCAGCCTGGAAGCAAGGAAAAGGTTTTAGGAGCCTGAAGTCCTCTGACAGCTTCAAAAATCTTTAGTACGTTGTGGGGAGAAACTGCAATGCTGAGCATCCTTCTGGCACTGTGTACTCTTTACACACACTTGTTCATCTTTCATTTTTTTTCTGCTCTTTGTCTCTCTGATGTTTTTCATCATGGAGAATATGTGCAGAGGGGTCAGGCAGAGGAGAAATGGAATGAGTGGGAAGGGAACCTAAAGGAAGAGAAAATGAAAAGGAAGCAATGACAGGAAGGGAGAGTGTGAGTCAATGGGGAGGTGGGAAGGGAGAGGAATATATGAATGAATGCACAGACAGAATGAGGACAAATATAGAATCAGAGAGGGAAGAAATGAAAGTGGGTGAGACTGCATTCATCAGGTTTTAATTTTGTCTCTGACAAGCATTAATTCCCTGCACTGAAGCAAAACCTTTCTCCTTGAGATTGCAACAGTTCTAGCACACCATCATCTCCTACGTAAGGCTGGAAAATTTCTTTCTCTGAAGATGGTGTAGTCTCTCAGCCTTATGTTCCACATTCATTCCCTTCCACAATGTGGCAGACGCTTCAGCAGCTCACACAATCTTGTTACTTCTTTGCTATAACATTATACAAAGTCCATTTGAAATAGACGCTGTTCTCGAATACTGAGAGAATCCCCATTTTATTCTCTGCCTCTATTTTATACACCTTTCTCTCCTCTACTTCTTATTCTATGCCCTGAAATCAGGTTTTTCAGAATGGATGGATTTTGCATAGCTCTTTGAAAGCAGACAGCTTTGGGGGTGTTCCCATTCCTCAAAGGCCTCTTATTTCTCAGCTACCTTTTGGCAATAACCCCTGGCTGAGCTGTATCTATTTCTCTCCCCACACCATTACACTTTTTTTTTTTTTTTAAGAAAAGACTGATCAACTCTCCAGATGCTGGCAGACTTCAGTGTAAGAGTAGAGCAGAGAAATCTTTTCCACAGCTCTGCTTTTCTAAAGCTGGACCTGCCTGAGACAGTATTTTGCAGAGTCACACTTCAGGCTTCCTTCAGCCTATCACTACTCCCATCACCTGGGCTAGGGATCAACAGTTTTTAAAGCTCAAAGTACTCCCAGATGTGATTCCATGCAATCACCTGGCAATGAATTTACTCCTAGGTATTTCACTCTCAGAACACACAGTGCTCTCATGGCATTTTTCTTACCTGAAAGAACTACACTCTCCTTGTCTTAACAAGGAATAGCATTGTCTGAGGCACAAGTTATGTTTGTGCTAAAGGATGACAGAGTCTCAGCATATCATCAGGAAGTTTATTCTGTGACAGATTATCCCTGACAGTGTTTAGCAAAAAATGTCACATATCACAAATATGGGTCAACATTATGTAATGGAAAGCCTGCCAATGGCAGCACAACCTTAGAGACAGCAGAGGGTCGTGTTTAGAACTGCAAAAGCTTGCAAAGAATTTGCCACAACAGCAACCTTTCAGACTTTCAACATTTAGATAAACAGAATCTTGCCAACTTCTGTAGTTCAACAACAGTGTGTCTGTTATTACAGCACCCTCACATGAGGAGAGAGAAGCAGCATTTTCTAGCACGATGCACGTACCAGGAAACGTGAGCTGTGACACACAGCTCTTGCCTGGCGAGCTTCAGCAACCTCAGCTCTCCTGCCTTAGCCTGCCATTCCTAGTCCCCAGGTAGGTCAGCAAGATCTTGCTGCAGGGCTACCACTCTACAGCAGAAAGGCAGAGAGGCTGCTAGCCAGCTGGAGAGGTGTGTGGGTTCTTTCCTAAAAGGCACGACCTCATTCAAGCCATAAAAGCAAGAGGAAAAGGGGTGTGTATTCCTTTGCTCCCCATAAATAAACCCCTCCACACAATTACAAAGTTCTGTCCTACCTGCACTCCATTTTGGGAAAACTGCTCTGCAGTAGCAGCAGAGCACAGCACAGAGCTGGGCAACCCCATTCTCACTATGTGAAAACTCTTTTGTACTTCATTGTAGCAGGTTTTTATCTGAGAGTTATAAAAGAAATCCCCTTTCTCAGACCTCAGCAAGACTCAGAGTTCCAGCTCTTCCTTCCCACTTGGGAATAAAAAAAGACTTGTGTTATTGCTCAGTGGACTGTGCAAGCAGAAGGCAAAAAGGCTATAGACAAGGTTTGCAGGAAAGAAAAACAAGGGCGGAATTAAAGACAGTCTTTTTCTTTACTTTTTTTTTTGTTTGTTTGTTTAATATGTCACTTTTGAGGGGAAAAGCAAAATATTAAAAAACAGATAAACAGAAGGGTCAAAACCAGTATCAAGGGTCAGTCCTAAAAGGTGCACTGACTAAGCTTAGCAACTAATCCCTGAAGTTTCATGGAAATAAGTTCTTTTCATACTCAAAAAAGATTATGTACAAAATATTCTTGAAATACCATAAGACTGAAGTGAAATCCACAGACTGGTGGCAGAAAGAAAAAAATACTTAAGAGCCTAAGTGAAAGCCATGACTCTGTAGAGTTAATGGGCAGTGTGACACAGCTTCCTTTGCAAACTAAGACAGACATTGATGTATGACAATTTAGAGCACTAGGCACAGTATCTCACCAGGAACCACTTTGGTTTTTCTCAGGTAGCAAAGCAAGAGTCTCCTTAAATGCTCGAACAAGGAGAATGATGGCAGAGGTCTCCCTTTTATAGCCTAGGAAAATCCAAGGCAGAGCAGCAGTGTTTATTCTTAGCGCCAGTGAGTCTCTCCCTGTTTCTGCAAAGGTGACACCCATGGCCAGGCACCCTGACACCAAGTCCAGCAGTGAGGCTACAGCTCTCCTGGGAAAGTCTCTGCCTGCTGTTTTCTGCTTTGGTGTTGTTTGAGATGCTGGGGAACCCCACAATTTCTGGGAACTCTCCAGTGAGATGCACACAGTAGTTCATATAATGCAAAATGTCTCTCCTTCCCTGTTTGGAAGGCTTCATTTCAGCAATTGCATTCAGTTCATGCATTCAGGCTGTTCCTGCAAGGCCATAAAGCACACTTTAAAACATCGAAGATACAATTCCAAGGCAATCTTATAACTTCTAGTGCCAGGGAACCTAGTCATGAATCTAGTTTTTTGGATAGCATGATAGAAAAATGGCTTCAGTGTAGGGAAAAGCTAGGCTACTGCTCAGTTGAAAAGACAATCAGCCTGTGAAAAAGGCAACCAAGGGCATGTGAGATAGAGATTCACTAAAGCACAAGTAGCACACACAGGGTAGCCAAAATGTGATTCTGCCAAGTCTCCCAACACAGGAATTAGAGAGTGTCAATTGCAGTTAATAGCAAACTGCTTCAAAGCAAACTAAAAGCAAACCTGCAACTGATGTTACAGCTGTAAGACTGAAGGAAAGTGCCAATGCTTGAATTAACAAAAATTTCTAAGAAAAGCTGGAAAAGTTAATGCAAAAGGAATCCTTTCAAGTTACGAAAATCTCAAGTGACTCAGAATCCCTAAACTGAAAACCAGGAGTCCAGGGAAGAGTTACTGAAAACTGTTACATGTGCTTATCATGCTCTTCATCTTCTGTAAAGATCCATTTTCAGCCCCTGCTAAAGAGACTGTACAGTCCTGGGTAAGCCCTTGGCCTGACCTGGGACAATTACGGAAATGCCCTGGTATCCAAGCCTTCATTCCTTACCCCCTTCACCATCCTCATTCATAAGGAACACTTCAGAGTATGGAGCCCTCTGACGGCCCCAGTTGGGTGTGCAAATCTCAACCTAATCTGAGCAACATAAACAATTAAAAGGGAATGTTTCTCTCAGATAAAGAAAGTTGTCAAGCAAATTATAATTTTATTAATGTTATTGATGGTGCAGCTTTCTGAATTTCAGTTTTTTTATTAGCTTTATATAGTCTGAATAAGCATCTAAGAAAGACAAGTTCTTTTATATACAAAAAAAAAAGTATTTGTAGCTTCATGAAACGTATTTGTTCCCTAATGGGCATAAAGTACTGTTAATGCTTAGCATTATCACTTATTAATTTCATTTTAAGTTTAGCCTTCCTTTATGAGATCCAGAATAACCTTAAAGAACAATCAGAGCTTTCTGTATTTCCTTCTCCTCTGTGCTGTTAATCAGTCTTCCTACTTTTGTAACCACTTTCACATTTAATTAGTGCCTTATCCTCCAGATACTGGACTATATCTTGACCTTTAAAGGATACTACTGTCTGCTTATCCTTGACAATGCTGACTGCTATTCAGATTTACTTTCTGTCTACAGTTCAGTGGCCAGCCTTTGATACCTTTAAGCAAATTTTAGCCCCAGCTGACTTGTTTCAGTAATTTCCTTAAGATATTATGTGGCACAGCATCAAATGCCTTTGTAAAGTCTTGATGCTATTCTGTACTCTGCTAATCTTCTGGCTTCATCATAAAAGATGTGGAGGGATAAACATTCTAATTGGCCTGGCTTGGTTACTGCAGTGCACCTGTGCCGTATCAGGGTCTCGTTACACTATTCACCTCCATATAAATACATTTACCCCTCCAGCTTCACTATTTATAGTATTTGTTTCACTTTGGAACCATGCCCATAAGACAATAGTTTCCATAGTTACTCTTAATTCAATTTTTAGAGACTCCTGGCACGCTGACACTTTATTAGCCTCCTGATACTTCCTCAATTCTCTGTGGGGTTTTTTAGCAACTAGCTGTTCCATCAGTTCTTTAAATATCTGAAGGGACACCTCAGATGCATTTATTCAAGTGATGATATTTCATTATGTATTTCTTAGTTACTTTTTTCCAGCAGTTCATAATTACATCAGTGATTTCTTAACCAAGCCATTATTTAAAGTTTAATCGCCTTCCCAATAAACTTCATGGCAAAATTCCAATTAGTTTTAGGGGGAATAAGAACTGGTCTCAAAATTTATCTCCCTATTATAAATTAATTGCAATTAATATTTTCTTGGTCAAGTAATTTTGTGTTATTGTGCCTTCAGGACTTATAACATAGTCTTTTCATATTATTTTTAGCCTCTTGGCAGCTGTTTGAATGTATCCTCATGCTGTCCCTGTTTCTCCCCCATGTACTAAACTTGGAATAGAAGAGCCTGTTTTGGTGACCCTCCAGTTTTCTGTTTCTAGTGCAGTTCATATTTTAGTTTTACTTGTTTAAGTAGCCCACAGTGACCCATTCTCTCTTCAGTGTTTCCCATTTTCATTGGAACAAGACACATTGCTGCTGGCTTTCCATTAGAGTGTCTTCTCCTGTTCTCCCAACTGCCCTTCCCCTTTCCACAAAGCTTTTTCTGAAACTCTCTTAACTGATCCAGTGAATGAGATTTTCCTCATAATACTACACCTTTTTACTGGATAACCCAAACTCTTCAGATAGCCAAGAAGGCACAGTTCATTAATAAAGGTAATGAAGAAAATCTAAGTGATTTGTTCCTCAATGTCATCTACTGATCTCATTTTCTTAAAACTATAGTACTATAAGCATTTTGTATAAGCACAGGAGATGGGATGTAGGCTGATGTTGCTGCTTTTGTACCATCACAATCTGCTATGACAGAGGTGATGTGACAACACAGGAGAGACACCATTGTCTCATCCCCCACTGCTACCATGAACAGTCAATCAACTGCTAAGGAAACACCAGGAAAATTGTGTTAAATGAATGAGAGTAGGAACACCAAGGCATTCCCTCTCCTTTGCTCACAGACTGGATGCATAGTGAGACTAGTCTTAAAATTTCACTCATTCGATTCACAGTCACTTGCTCTTATAGCTCTTACTTAGCTCTTCTCCCGTCTTTCAGATCTATGATTATTTAAATATGTTTTGGGTTGACCTAGGCTGGTTGCCAGGTGCCCACCAAAGCTGCTGTGTCAATCCCCTCCTCAGCTGGACAGCGGAGAAAAAATATATCAAAACGCTCATGGGTCAATATAAGGTCAAGGAGAGATCACTCAGCAATGACTGTCATGGACAAAACGGGATTGACTTAGAGAAATTAATTGAATTTATTACCAACCAAAATCAGAGCAAGATAATGAGAAATAAAACAAATCTTAAAAACACCTTCCTCCACCCCACCCTCCTGTTTGGGCTCTACTTCCTCCCCAGCCAGTGGCACAGGGAGATCGGGAATGGGGGTTATGGCCAGCTCATCACACATTGTTCCTGTTTCGGCTCAGGGAGAAGAGTCCTGTCCCTCTCACAGGAGACAGTCCTCACAGACCTCTCCAGCGTGAGTCCTTCCTACAGGCTACAGTTCTCCATGCACTGTTCCAGCGAGAGTCCCTTCCCATGGGGTACAGTCCCTCAGGAACAGCCTGCTCCAGCACAGGTGCCCCATGGGGTCACAAGCCCTGCCAACAAACCTGCTCCAGTGTGGGCTCCTCTCTCCACAGGCCTGCAAGTCCCTCCCAGGAACCTGCTCCAGCGTGGGCTTGCCACAGCCTCACAGCGTTCCTTCGGGCACCCCGCTGCCCTGGCATGGGCGTCCCTCCTGGGCTGCAGGCGGCTCTCTGCTCCCCTGTGCATCGGCAGGGGCTGCCGGGGCACCACCGGCCGCGCCATGGCTGTGCCGCGGATCTGCTCTGGAGCACCTCCTGCCCCCCTTCTGCACTGACCTTGGTGTCTGCAGGGCTGTTTCTCTCACATATTCTCAGTCCTCCCTTCCCTGGCACAATAACTTTTCTTTTCTTTCTGAAATGTGTTATCACAGAGGCATTACTGCAATTTCTGATTGGCTTGGCCTTGGCCAGCAGTGGGTCTGTCTTGGAGTCAGCTGACATTGCCTCTGTTGGACAAGGGGGAAGCTTCCAGCAGCTGCTCACTTAAGCCAGCCCTTTAACCATCCCTGTCCCCTCCCTGCTACCCGAACCTTGCCATGCAGACCCAATGCAATATGGGATCCACAATTAACATTTCACAGAATTCGACAAGAAATAATTTCACATTAGAAATGAAGAGCTGTGTCTTCCATGCGTTTGCTCTGGTAGGAATGCATGTCCACTGAGCACCCATATACAGGCAGGTTACATAAAGAGAGTAGAGTATACAAATAGACAATAAAATGAGCATTCACCTATAGCACTGCTTTAACAACATTCACAAGCATTTTAATTAAACCATGTTGTGCTCTGAATTATGTCCTAGCACAGTAACTGTTCTGCATATATGTCAGCCCTGCAGTATGTTATTTATTGGTAGTGTAGCAATCCTTACAGATTGCCAGTTACTGTACATACACAGTGCCCTGGGGTGTTTAAAGTCAGTGGAGGAATTGTGGCATTCTGTGAGCCTTGAAAATCCTAGAACTGACTCAAAATCTGTTGGTGACTGATTCACTGCTCCTGCTTCTTAAACCAGGCTGCAGAGGAGGATAATTGCAAAGGCCATCTTTTGCCCAAGGAGTTTATTTGCCTTAGGATCTTTCCACAGTCAGTGGAGAGTGGAAAAATCCTCATCTGTGTCTCAAAGGGAGTTCATTGTAGGTGCTCGGAGTTGCTCCAGGGAAAATACTTTCTCTCTTGATTCTACAGGAAGCTGGGGAGAAAAGCATTCTGAGGCTAAATTTAGTCTTTATGAATGCCCCCTAAATGATTCCTATGTGTGTTTGCAATGGCCATCTTTGACAACCTGCAATATATTGTGTGAGAAATGAGAACAGCAAACAAATATGGAAAAACTCTCTCTCCTGGGCTAACAGCAGCTCCTCAGCTCCTTGTCCAAAGTTCAGGGGGCTCAATCTGCACATGCTGATAGGGACAGGGCTGGCTGCAAAGCAGAACAAGTGTTCATTTATCCAGGCACAGCTGTTGCCTAATGACAGAGGTCTGACAGTGGCTCCTGTGTGATGGAACGTGGCTCTGTGTTCAGGCTTGTCCGATCCCTGCTTCTCTGGGACCTGCTGAACTCATATCAAATGCCCATCATTTGTAAATTCTTCTTCTCTAATTTCCTCTTTCTTCCATGTTAACTGCTAACCTGATATCTTACATGAACTTTTAAAACCAAATTTAATGGGGTTATTTACCTAATTTTTCTTTTTAATACCAAGATTTTTCTTCTTCTTGATTCTCTGTTCTTATTTTTATCCATTTTCAGTGTAACCTCACCTACTCCCATCTGAGAGCCAGCTTCTGATTAATGTATCTCCACATAAATTCAATTTAGCCATTGACAGTACTTTTTTGGGTTTGATCACATGACATCCATCTGGTTATTTCTGGGATGAGGAGGGAAAATGAGGTAGAGAATAGCAAAAAGTCCAAAAATTGCTTTCTGTGTTGAAGCAGTTGATTTTAATCAGTGAAATTAAATTTTATTGGGTTTATGTGGCAAGGTTTTGGTAACTACAGGGGTGGCTTCTATGAGAAGCTGCTGGAAGTTTCCCCCACATCTGGTGGAGCCAATGCCAGCCAGCTCCAAGGCAGACCCACCACAGGTCAAGGCCAAGCCCATCCACATTGGTGGTAGCACCTCTGGCATAACAGATTTAAGAAAAGGGGAAAAAACCCCTGTGCAACAGCAATGAGAAGAGAGGAGTGAGAACGTGAGAAAAACAACTGTGGAGACACCAAGGTCAGTGGAGAAGGAGGGGGAGGAGGTGCTCCAAGCACCAGAGCTGAGATTTGCCTGCAGCCTGTGGGAAGGACAAGGGGCACTGTTGCCCGTGGGAGGGACCCCGTGCTGGAGCAGGGGAAGAGTGGGATCAGTCCTCCTCTGAGATGGAAGGAGCAGCAGAGAGGATGTGTGATGAACTGACCACAAATGCCATTCCCCATCGCCCTGTGCCACTGCTTGGGGAGGAGATAGAGAAAATTGGGAGAGAAGTTAGGCCAGGGAAGAAGGGAGGGTAGGAAGGAAGATGTTTTAAGATTTAGTTTTTAGGTCCCTTTATCCTACTCTGATTTGATTGGTAATATATTAAGCTAATTTCCCTGAGCTGAATCCATTTTGCCCATGACAGTAATTGCTGAGTGATCTCTCCCTGCCCTGATCCTCACCCACGAGCCTTGTGTTACATTTTCTCTCCCCTGCCCAGCTCAGAAGCGCAGTGACAGAGCAGCTTTGGTGGGCACCTGGTATCCAGCCTGGGCCCATCTACCACATAAATTTCCTGGTGTCTTGTCCTTAGCAAGCTACTTACAGTAGCAGCCAGTTGACAAGAAAGTTGTATGTATGGATTTTATCTATCTTGTAACATAGTGCTTGTTAGGCTGTGGAAGTATGAATTTGTATATATAAGCGACAGAAAAGTTTTCCAATACCTGATCCTGCACAGACACAGAAGTAAAGCATGAGGTCGAGCTATACATTTTTGTATTTTAAATGCCAATGTAGATTAGCCCTACTATTTTGTGTGGGAAATACTACTACAATTTATTTCCTTGCATTTTTAGAACAGTCATTACATTTTTAAATATATTTTAATGCTGTAGCTCCATCAAATTAATTTAGCAGTTTCGCCGGCCTAATTATACACACATCTACAGTGATATAGCTACTGTCACACAAAAACTGAGCACAACCCTGCCCCTTAATTTCTGTGTACCACTAAACTACTCCTGCCAGGAATGACTTAGACCTGGTATTAAGGCAGTACTGAACCCTGTATGTGCTTTTGGAGCAAAGCCAAATACTCATGTATAGTAAAATCTCTAGAAACTTATTACTACATGTGTTTGCATTCATAAAAATTATTCAAGCAAAGCTATTTGGAAAAGGCACATATGACACAGAGTCAGACTAAGGAGAGATGGAAAACTGAAACTCTATCATTGACCAAGGACTATTCTCATTTGCCCAATAGTGCAATTAGTGCCACTGGCACTAAATTATATCCAAATCTTCCATTCTCTGCAGAGAGTTTGAGGCCTGAGCAAAAATGCTCTATTACCATCTTTTATCATTGTTTCTTGAAGTTGAGTAATATATCACTATAAACTAGGTGAAGCAAATCAAGCTAAATTCAAGGCTTAATGAGAGTAGCAGCTATCAGATGCATAGGCTATCTATAGGCAGACCACTAAGTTTTATGCCCTCAGGAGTTAATTACACAGCTGTCACAAACATCAAAAATGCACAGGACTGGCCTCTACCTGAACTGCAAACAAACCTTCCTGCTTCCAGCACAGGAGCAGTGATGGCTGACAAAAATGTGACAGCAAATAATTCAGGGACAAAACACAGAAAGGTACTCCAAGATGTCTTCAGGGCTTCTTCCCATGCTTAGGAGGCATAAGGGATGCTTAATGACAAATAAGACAAAAACTGGAGAGCCCAGCTGTGAAAGCAGAGGTTGGTCCCCCCACTCCTCTCACCAGGTAGTTAAAAACTGCCATAATAATTAACACTTGTAAAAAATTTATTTAAAAAATATGCAGTGATCATGATGGCTAAGGTGGGGAGAACCAGGCTCTCTGGGTCTTGGTTTTGTTTTGGTGCAGTGCTTCAGCAGTTGTAATGGTGTCATCCAGCACTTTTGGGAACAGTTGCTGTTAGTGAGCATCATGAACTCAAAGTCAGGTTGGACAGAGAGGCTCCCTCCCAATGTGAGGCTGTTTGGTTGCAGAAGGCAAATACCCAGAGGTAACAGGAGTGTCAGCAAAGAAACAGGAGCAAGCAGTGGGGTTAGACTACAGTCAGTTTGAGGGTTTCAGCACTCATTAAAATGACTGCCTAACAGCACTGTCTAAATGGAAATACTATGCAAACTGTGAATTCATCTTGGAGTAAAATCTCCTTCCTGTATCTTGCTGGCAAAACCACTTAATCAACAAATATATCCAGACTGAAACAGATCACGCAACCAGCTTTAGGGAGAACATATAGTATTATCCCTATTTTCTCATTCTGGATTTCTTCATCCTCTAGGGATGGTGGTCTGAACTCCTTACACTGTCAAAGGACCACTGACCTCAACAGAAAGTGGCTCATCTCAAAACACAGCTGAGCAGAGCAGCCAGCTGCCTTTGCTTGAGCCAGCTGTTCCCAAACTGAGGTTGCAATCCCACATGCACCTGCAATGCAGACAACTGAGAGCAGGGTCAGTTCTCCAACCTATTATGTGGTGCTTCCACGGATTGTGGGAGCAAAAGCTTTGCTACAACAATGATCATGGGTATCTTCTTTCACTGCTTTTAAGTTGTTTTCCCCTCTTCCTCCCCCTCAACTAGTGATGGAGTCTTATTACTGCTTGTTCCAGCTGAACCCTAAGGCAAAGTTTTCAGCACTGGGCACACTCCTGCAGAGAGAGTTTTGTATGAATTATAAAGTCAGGGCATTCAAATACTCCATCAATCCACTTCCCACAGGCTGTCTTCACGAATGCTTATTCATCTTGAAATGATGGTACACTAAGAAGTCACTTAAGCTCTTAAGCTCCCCTGATCTCATGTCACAACTTCAAGAACAACCAAAAAGAAGGATGCTTGGAAAAGCATAAAAACAAAACCCAGAGTCAGAAAAATTTGTGGCTACAACCGCTGTTAAATAAAGAGATCACTCCCCACACAGATAAAGCATAACAGTATGTTCTGCTGTATACCTCATAGCAAACTTAGATGCAGTCATTTCTGTCATCAAAAGATTATTGCTGTGGTGTCCGCCTTGTTTTGGGACACAGACAAACATAAAAGCCCCTCTGCACACACCCTTATAGAGACTATCAAGGAGAAACAAATAGCAAAGAGATGTCCTCCCACTTCTGTTGGGGGAGGGCTGGTGGCTATTTCTGACAATCAGATCCTCAGTCTGGCAGAGACATCTTAAGAATTATTTTTTGTTTTCATCACATTTAGCAGTATTGTTAGCTTTTACAGACCAAAGATAACATTACCACACAAACACTGGGTGTGCACTTCCAAAAAGGCTAAGCAACACATTTCTTCCTGCTTGAAATCATGTCTTCCAGGCCTGCTGGAGATCAGAGGGGCTGGCACAGGGGAGCAAGTAAGTGCAAGTCACTTGCAATGTTCTACCTGCTAACTAACGAGCAGACAAGCCCTGGCAGGCTGGCTGGAGCTGCAGGCACACAGCACTTGCTATAGCTCATTGCAAAAGTATAGCAATGCTTTCTTCTCTCTCCTGCCCTCTGCCACATGCCAGCAAGCAAACAGGAGCATGGGAGCAGCTGACCACTTGTGATGCCAAGGACTGTGTGAGCGGACTGTAACAGCCTGTGCTCGCCAGCACTTCGCAAAGAAAAGGAGAAGGCAGCGTTCCTCTCAAGCCTTGGGTGAGGGCAGGGAAGGAAGGGGGAAGGAAACCCCCTGTACTCATTATCCTCTCATGGGAGCTAAGCAGAGGAAGCCAGATTTAGGAAAATGTGCGAATGTGGGACCATGGCAGGTTGTCCCCTTCCATACAACACAGCAACTGAAGGAGTGCTGTCAGGGCCACAATGCCAGCTCTCCATGCAGAGCTCACACAGTTTGGGAGAGTGGGCAAGGGGGAAGAACAGGAACCCCTGTGCACCCTGGTATTGCTTCTTCCCTTCCTAGGGCACAGCACAGTGCCTGGGACAGACAGAGAAGCAAACACAGGGCAGAGGTGTTCTTACAGAATCACAGAATATGCTAAGCTGGAAGGGACCCACAAGGATCACCATAGGACTATCCCCACTCTCAAAACCTCTTTGGCCTTCTCTTTCCCAAAGTGCTTTCTGCTGTTCACTGTCTTTGCTTACCAATGGTTCTGAGGGAATAGAAAAAAAAGGAAAAGCATAAAGGGCAAATAAAACTTGCCATCTCCAGAGAAGGCACAGCACTGCTGCAGGGATCAGACAGCACATGGTAAAGATGCTCCTCTCAGTAGGAGGAGCAGAGGGCAGATCAGGGACACACAGAGAAAGCAGAACACTTAGAGGAGTTCAGGAGACTTCATCTTGACATGTACATCCTGACTGAGAGCCCTGTCTCCACACTGCCCTAGCACTGGGCCTGCAGGATCACTGAACAGCAGGAGGCTGGTGGGGAGAATGGACTCCACACATTTCCATTGTTCAGAGGCAGTTTATCAACTGGTTGAGGACCTGTCCAGGTCAAGTTTGGTTCTATTTTCAGAGCTGCATAATGACTGCTGATGACATCTGCCCACGACTGGCAGCACACATTGATGGGTACTGTAAATGACCAGTTTCCAAATGTACAGCCACGTGTCTCCTTTCTGCTCCAGGCAGCTGATAAAGATCCACTGGTGGTAGCTGCTGTTTAATATGGTAAATGATTTTGGAGATTACGGTCTTCTCTTGTGTAATCTTCTTACGTAAGGACTGACAAAGAAAACGTGAAGTGCAGAATTTGAACATCAAAACAGCAGTGGATCTGGAGCTCAACATCTTGAAAGTATTTTCTGACTATTCAAAGCTAATAGAAAGGCGACAGAAATAAAATTCACCCTCTTACATGCACAAGAACCTTAAATAAGAGTTGCACCTCACCATAGAATCTCGTGTGATAATCCACTACCTAGTATTTAGTTAATTAGATGTTCAGTGAATAAAATGGGAGGAAACTAAGCAAGTAAGTTTTAATTCTAAGTAAAAACAAAACTGAAGAAAAAGCTTCAAAAACTGGAGCTTAGGGATTGCAGATGGGTTATTCCTAGGGTAGGTTTATGTTGGGGAAAAACATGTTGCTCTTCCTAACCAGCTACCTCATGGTGACACGCACAGTTTGAGGTCTTTTGCATGCTGATTTATGGTTCCGAGCCATGATATTCCATTCGATCTCTTCACGTGCTGCGTCAGCAGCTCCTGGTCTAAGTGTATTGCTTGGAGCTCCTTTTGCTCTTTCCTCATAACTTATGCTGGTAGTAAAGACAGAGAGTCTGACTTAAAATGTTTAAAGTCTTGATGGCAGAGAGAGAAGAAAGTAAAAAACAAAACAAGATAAAGAGAACAGAAAAGAAGTAAAAGTAGCAGAATGGGTGGAAAATGCTGAGAGGCTCTTTTGTCCTTTTCATTCATATCGATTACGGTCTGCTCTGTTCCTTTCTTTATCTTTCTTTGCTGTATCATGTGTCATACTGCAAGCTTTGAGAACACTGTGCTCAGATAAAGTGGCAGAAAGCCAACACATGCAAGACCTGAAAATACCAAAGAGATTAACAATGTTCACGGGTGGAGACTGTTTGCAGAAATGTGAGAAATTTCATGCCTACAGAAAAAAAAGGTCAAGATCAGGAGAGGGTCTGTCCTGTCTTTACTTCTGAGTGTGAGGTGTAGAGAGCTCACAGATTTACAGAACTCAGTAAGTGATGGAGGTTTTTCATTGCTTTTAGATGAGAGTTATATCAGTTTGTAAGAGAGCTGAGAAAATACTGGGAAAAAAACCCCACCAGCGTTTGCTCAAACTTTTAAATTAATTCAGTTTGGCTGTGTTTGTCCTTCACATACGTTCTAATGAACAAATAAGCTGGTGATGAGACTCTCAGAAACTGAAATCATTATGCAGATTATTCAGTGAAGGATTTGGAATAATGCATTGGTAAAGACTGGATTCCTAAAAGACAGAGGCAACTAATGAAATTTCACCTCTGCCCTGTTGCTGCACTAGTTAGAAACAAAAAGCTTATATCCAGAGGTTTTTTTGTCCTATTCTAAAAGCTGTAATTCTGAAATTAGTTAATATTAAAATGTTTTTCTTGTTGGACCTGATCAGCCTCTCAAATGGAAAACACAGCCTAAACACGCATATTTTATCAAAAACTTGTCATTTTTTTTCTGTTTGCCTTTTTTCCTTAAAATGCAAAATCTTGCTTGATGTACATTTCCCTGCAGTAAGATCAAGGCTGAACTCAAGGAAAAAATTGTTAAAGCTCCTAACATTGGCTTTACAATGAAATCCACAGGCATAACAAATCCAAACACCATAGGTGCATCCATCTTCTCTTAAGCCCTGCAGAATGGCTCTGGTAGAGAGAATGTCCGAAAAGAAAGAGTAAGGAGGAAAAAAACCCAAGACTATGGGAAGATATATTGCATGTCCTTGTTTTATGGTGGAAAAACAGTAATGACAGTGATAATCTCTAGATCCAGCCAATTAAGAAAATGAGAGTTTCCTGTGTTTATTACTGAATTACTGAATGAGAGCAGAGCTGTGACCACAGTGAGCCCCACGGAGCTCTGTCCCCTCTGCTTGGTGCTATTGCTGCACCCACCAGTGCTGCAAGTGTCCTGCTTTGCTGCCCTATGCCCCCCAGTGAATTTGTCCCCGCCTCTCACTGGTGCTGTATCTGCATTCAAGTTCATCATACTTGAGACAGACTCCTCAAGGCAGTTCTGGAGGGGGTGATAACCCACAGTGGACAGGAACATACTTGACAGGAATTTCTAAAAGAAGTGTTCTTTGTAGGGCAGACAACGATAGCAAAAACCAAAGCTCCAATATTTTTAAACTATTTTGTTCTCATTACACAGAAAACACAGAGCCAGGGGGATTTCAAGAAGCTAACTTTGTGCTCAAACATCTTTTCTATTAAAATTTTTCTATAAATGCTCTCTGCAATTTTCGTAAGGTTCTTCCAGTGCTCCTCCTCTCACTTGCTGTGTTGTTCTCAATCCTGAGCAGTAAGTTGGCTGTCTGGATCTCCTCATTCACTGTGACATTAGGTACTTAAGCCTAAGGCACCAACATCTTTCAAAAGGTTGCACAGGGTGGCAACGCTTTGATTCAGAAGACAAAATGCATCCAGGCATACAAGCCTGAGTTCCACTTATTTCTTGACCTGTGCTGACTATTTGCACTCTTTCTCTCCACTCCTAGGAGGGAGACATTCAGTCATCCAAATATTTCTTTTGGACACAAATATAGCTTAGTTGCAAAAATAACTGAATGTATATGAAAGGCAGGCGTTATTTATAAGTGCTCTGTTCTGTGTGTGATTGATTGCCTCCAGGAGGGATACTCAGATGGAGCTGAGCTGTTTGTGTTGGAGGCAGTGGCTGCAGACCGGTGTCGTTTGGTGGTCACCAGATTGCTGAGCTTTCTTAGCACTCTTATGTACATGCCCCAGCAGACATGACTATTTTAAAAGTCACAAATACTGCTTACTAGAATTCTGAAGGAATGTATTTTATGGTTCTGCAAAGTTTTTGCTTTTCCTTCTGCACTGAAATCCGTTTTCCTCCTCTCAACCTGCCTTTGCCAAATTGCCTTTTTAATTAATTCACCTAATTACATGGCACATAAAATATAATTAATGTTTATTTATATATAATACCTAAATATTATCCAAGTAATAGAGAGTAAGGAAAACTGAGAGGATGAAATCTCTTGTGAAGTCACCTAAGACAGAGATGATATTCTTTCTTTGCAGAGTGACAGCAAGAAGGAAGTTCACTGACTCCTACACAGGAGATGAAACAAAGGGATTCAGCTCAAATAGCTCAGTGGACAAGCAGAGAAGGATTTTCACATGAAGACATTCTAAAAAGAGACCTGAAACTTCACAGCACTGTTTTTCAAAACTTTGTACTACTACTATTGTTTAGAATAATTACTTTATACTTGCAATGACACTATCTCAAGTATTTTAAAAATAACAGGCCCTGGAACTATAAACAAGTAATTTGGCAATGATCTGGAGGAATGCTTTTAGTGCAGCAAACCCTGAATAAATTAAAGGAATGAAGCTATCACAGAGTCTGAGCAGCAGGAGCCCTTCTGCTTTAAGACATATACGTGTCGATATCTGTTTCTAGACTTTGCTTCTAAGTTATCAAATAGGTCCCTAAAATAACATTACACCAAAGCACAGATCAGGTCTGAAGAGAATACTGGCAAACAGCACCTCAACAGAGAGACCCTTCAGGTTTCCACTCAAGAGCAAATAGTTCCACGCAGCCGTGAGTATCCATCGAGAACAGCTGAAAGGATTAACTACGGCCAAGTCAGATTTCATCTCTCCAGTAAATGTCCTACTGAGAATAATAAAATATTGGATAACAGTGGATTACAACATCAGGAGTTTTGAAAGCATTCAAACTGTGACACTCCAGAAGAACCCCTCTTGGTTTAGTACCCAAACTCCAGACAAGAACGGTACTGGTGGCATTTTGGAAAGATGTGGACACAGGATTTAGATATATTTTTATATCCTGTGTTTCTATTTGAAAATATTTGAAGTGACCACTGAGTTCTAAAAGGATGTACATAAAGAGCTGAGGTTTTTTCCTCATGTTTTGATGATCGATAAACCACAGTATGATCTTTACATGCCTCTTGTTCATCACAAGTCTACAGAACGTAAAATCCCTAATGAAGTGAGATAAATTATTATGCAATAATAGAAATGGTATGCAGCAAATTAGGTTGACTTGTTTGGTTTTTAAATGTGAGAAATATAACTCCATTAGAAAATGTGTCAACATCCTTAGAAGTAAAAAGGGACACAAATTCAAGTCTTGAGCATGCCCTTGCAGCATATATTGGAGGTAAGCAGGCAGAGACTAGCTTAGAGCTAAAATAAATACTTCTGAAGATGAAAACTTATCAGAAATGATCATCACCTCCAGTTCTGTGCACTCAAGAGGGAAATGCAGCTCCCATGCTTTGACTTGATAGTGAACTCCGTCATGGGCTGGAGCAGCACAGTCCATGAACAGAAGGGCAAAAACCTTGTGTACAGTTTAGAGACAAATGCTGGTTATGGAAGACACCTTATCTTGTTGCAGAGAAGCAGCATGCCTTAAGGAGTCTCCTGCAGCTGCACGCTTCCACGGTGACCTAGACACTGCAGGAACCCACTCCCTTGGGGAGGATGGGGTGTATGACCTGTGTAGCTGCAGGAAGACTTCTGCTCCACTACAACTAAAAGAATAGTATGTACTGCATACAAGTGCTCAATTTAATTAAGGTTTAATCTCCTCAATCTCTGCATTAATCCTTGGTTCTCTGTAATAACATTCCCACCATGGACTCCAGGGTATTTTCTGGCATCGAACAAGTCTTAACTGCTGGGTTTGGTCTGGTTTTACAGACTCTTGTGTATCCATCTTCATCTTTTATTTTCTGAGAAATAAGTGAGGCAGAAAAAAAAAAATCAATGTTTGAGCATTAATTGGATGATAATGGCAATTTATGGATTTGAGGAGGAGAAAAGGTGCCACTAGAGTGTGTAAAGTGGGCAGCTGGCACAGTAGCTTTTGCCAACATTTGCGTCAACGTGGGAGCACAGCAATATGGTAGCTGTTAACGTTGCACTCAATAAATATCTCATCATCTGTGAAGATATGACTAGCCCTTTGGAGGAAAAAGCTGAGTATTCTCTGCATCTGTGGCAGGATTTTAAGTGTAATCCCAACAAATCTCAGCAGGCCTTCATGAGGGCTTAAATACTGTATACATAATATTGCTTTCTCAAAGTCTAGTGTATAGGGAAGCAGTGAAATAATAATGAAATAATTCACACATTGGATAAGCCAGAGAAAAACAGTGTAATGCTCAACATGGCACTTTTTCTCAGCTTATTCCAGCCTTAGTAAAAAACACAGGCCTGCTGTTGTCCAGTGCACGTGACATTTTTGTTACTATGTGACTTGGATTCTGTGTTATGTATATGGGCATACACAGAAGGGAAGCACTTAAGTTATTTCCAACTTTTTGTTGTTGTTGTTAGAAATAGAAAGGACATTAAAATCCTTGTTTTAGGACCAAGGAAATTGTTTCTGTTACATATGAGTTTGTAACTATTGGAGTTAAACAACAAAAATGACACTGCAGATAAAAATGGCACTAGACCTTGGTGGGGTATGTTTCTACAGCTATTTCTTGCCCTGAGGTTTCCTCTTGTGGATTTTTTACCACTCTTACACAACAATTCACTACTTTTTTTTAACAGGGAAAAGATAATGTGTTAGGTTTCTGCCTTCTTGTCGTGTTCTGTTTACATTTTGCCATGACACTTCGCTCTGTGAGGAGTGTGCCCACACTTCTTTCTCCATTTTCTTCCCACAGCCCTATACTTATGCCAGATACATTTCCTTAGAAGAAAGTTCTCTACAATAAAATTTTATCATTACATCAACAACTGAAATATCATGATTCTGAAGAGCCAAATCCACTGAGATTTTCAAGAATTGTTGTCAGTGAAGCCTCTAAAAGCTTGACTTATAGATACAAGTAACAACAAACAGAACTGAATCAAACTCAAAATAGACACTATAATACTTGGCTTGATCTGTTAGCCTATTTCCCTCAAAATGAACACACTAGATTTAATAAGGCAATGTAAACTGTTGATTATTTTTAGGACCTACAAAAATACCCTAAGTTAATAATTTCCTCATTTTTTTCTTTCCACATTACGCATCAGGATCTTGCTGCTAGCATGCACATGAACCATGGAGTAAGTGTGATTTTTAATACCAGATGCAACAAAAAAATGCAACAAAATAAACCAAATGCAACAAAATGTCCTGCCAAACCACCCGTAAAACCACCTGGCTATACAGGTAAAGAAAATTTTCCTTTTGGTATTAATGAGGCCTATTCACTCTCCAACCAGCCTCCAAAATGAGGATTTTACCCACAGAACATCACCCATGCATTTATTTTTACATTCACATAAACCTAGACTGTCTTTTATGAACGAATTTGAGAATGTAAGGCAGTGGAGGGAAAAAAGACAGTAATAATTGACAGTGCTATATCAAACTAAAATGACAAAATGACTTACTAAAGTGCTTTGGCTACTATGATGGACAAAAATGCTCTTGTATGCATAGGAAATGAAGTTTTCTAGTTTCACATGCAAATATAATAAGGGTCATTTACACTTTCTTACTGAAAAGTTAATGACTTTCACATTTCCTAATAAAACACTTTCAATAAGCCTCATTAATGCAGTTATTTACATTCACAGCTATTGGCATAAGCAAAAAAAAAGGAAAGATACTTTCTCCACCTATCTCTTAAGCCTCAAAGCTTGAAATTTATATCTGTAGAGAAATATCAAACAGCAACATTCCCTCACAGCAAAACCCCAAACATAAAATTGCGCCTTCTGAATGAAAATGAAGATCCTGCAGTGTTGCTCTGGAAAGTGAGACACCAGCAGGCGGATTTTAGCAGCAGGTGGCCAAAAAAGACTAAGGCAGAGGTGGGTATAATTTTTTCCTGCCAGCGTGGGGTCACCCATCACTGAGAAGTGAAGAGTTCTTGGGGATGGGCCGACCCCAGGAAGGGCACAGGAGCGGGAAACCCAAGCACCCCGCAGTCACCCCTTCCCTTCCAGTCAAAGGCCAAAGCTGTATTGTATTGCTTTTAGTTTGTATTTACCACAGAGGTGAAAGAAGACCCTCAGGCTGCCATCACCAGACTGGGTTGACAGCAAAGAAACTGAAGGATCAATCTCCTACTTGCTCTCTCCCGCGGTGTTCCCAGTGTCCCGAGGACACGGGAGAGCCCCATCAGCCCAAATATGTGCACTGGCACATTGCTCAGAGGGGGCTGAGATTCCTCCCTGTATCTGCTGCTTCCAGCTCTCGTTTCCCTTTGCAAGCAGATGCTACGTGGTGAGTTGGGCCTGGCTTGTAGCCAGTCCATGGATGGAGATCTGTCCTGTGGACATTGTTGCACGGTTTGTGTTTGATAACGACGGGATAAGGCTTAAGCCACGGCTGTACTGGCCAGCTGTCTTCAGCCTGCCTTCCAAACACCAAACAAGTCTCAGGAGAAATGTCAGTAGGGAAATACTGTATAATTGCAATTTGTATAGAGAGTGCTCTGCCTTGGCATAGAGCGTGCTGTTTTGGAAAAGTTTTCCTAATCAAGCAGTAAATAATCTTGTATGAAAATAAAGACAGCTGGAACTTCATACCCTACATAACTAACTTTCCAATAAGAATTAAAATGGAAAAAAAAAACCAGTAAATCCAAGCATGCTAATCCATGTGAGATTCACGAAAATAGAAGGTTATATGCATGAAATTTATAAAGCCAAGTACAATTCACTTTTCGTTTTGAAGTGAACCACTACTCTGGCGGGGTTTACAATTTTAAGGGGACTTGAAGCAAAACCACTTGAGCTGCAGAGTAAAAGCATCTATTTCTTAAAATAGGTGCCAAAATAAATAGTTTGACATCCCAACCAGCAGAATAGAGTATTTTTCAAATATATAAATAAAACTCTACTCAGAAAACAAGCAACAAACAAACAAGTAAACCCTTATCCTTGAGCATCTGTGATCCAAAAACATTCAAGTCCAAGAAAACAAACTATATTTGAGCTTAGACATGCTAAAGAGCAGGTCTAACCATTCCTTCAGAAGAGGGCACCATCTTCTACGTCTTATTCCTAAATCGCATACACATACTCCCCTCCTCCAAAAATAAATTTTGAACAGTATTCATTTCATGGAAGTGGCCATATCCTTTTGAACAGATGGGAAACCTGATGGACTGGGATGCAGTGAATCCCTTATTTGCTGATTTCAGGGAGGGAAACCTGGTTTTGAAAGTTGTTTTTAGACAGTTTTCCAACTTCATGGTTTAGGAGAAGATCAGCAATACAGAAAAATTCAATGGTTTGTTGATAAATTCTGGAGACATGTGGGAACCAGACAAAAGAATGTAAGCAAAGTAAAAATTTAAAGAAGAAGGCATGTCATGTTTGTCTTCATAATGTGGGTATTCCCACGCAAATCCCTCAGTCATTGCATACTCAGGATTGCACCAAGCCATTAATTGTACAGTAACTTTTCCTTCTGCTCACCACAGTATCACTATTCCCTACTTTCTGCATATCTGAGCATGTAATTGAATTTAATTTTTCCCTTCAGGCAGTGGGTCATTTTCCTCCAAGCCCCTCCATCCTAGTTTCTCTGCTCTCTTGAGCCCCTTCCTCTCTTAGTTGCTCAGCACTTTTCTAGTTCCCTCTGCTCCCTCTTTCCAGTCTCCCTCTGCCCCCGCAGTGCTGTACCTTGTGCACAGGGTGACCGTCTGGGATCCTGGCTTGGGGAGCTGCCTTCGCTCGGGCTGGAGATGGCACAACGTCTCCGTGGGCCCTTCCCGTCACTGAGGGCTCTGCACTGCCCTCCTGGTGCTCCTCCTCCAGCTCCTGCCAGTCCCCTCTTTTGGGCACAGAGAAGAGAGGTTTTGTTGAAAGTTGTGTTGGGGCCTCGTGAGGGAATGGTCCTGCCCACTCTGGCCACTTGCCAGACTCCAGAGACACCTGAAGTGAAGGGTCAAGTAAGAGTCCTGGGATATTACTGGTCCCATCCCAAACTCAGATGGGTGCAAGCTTTCAGTTCTGAAGGCAGTCTGCCTACCAAAATCCCTTTGCAACCAGTGCCCCAGTAATCTCCAGTACCAGAACTCGGCAGGGTGAGCAGGGGAGAGGAGGAGGTGGCTGCACAGCCAGGCTTCCCCTGCTGCCACTGTCATCGCATTTGCATTGCAGGGAGATGATCTGGCTGCCTTTGTGTGGCCCTTTGGCAGGAGCCCAGCAGCATTTCTGTGCCACTGCTCACATTGTACTGCAGGAGTATAAACACAGGCTTGTCCACAGTGCTCTCAACAGCTCTGGAGGAAATCCATGATTGCCCAGTGTCAAATGGCCCAGAGAAGCTGGGCTTTCTCTACACCAGCTACTGTCCCCCATCCTAATTCCCTGTCTCTTGTAAAAATGTGGAAATTTGCTGGTACCAGAAAAATTGGACAAGGGAATATGATGGAAATGTGATAAATATTCTCATTCAGAGTTTAATGCTACAAAATTGCCTTTAGTGCTCCAAAGACGCAGACTGGACAGTGTTTAACATTTCTCAAGACCATGCCAAGGTGCCACAGAGATAAATAAATGAGATAGAAAATACATGATGTTTGAGAAGAATTGCTATTGTGAGGAGAAAAATTATTTTAAAACCAGAAACTACCATCTCAACCAACCCTTTCTCTACACTATAAATATTTAAAAGCATAAACAATATTATTAATACCCTACTGTCTCCTGTCCAATTTCTCTTTGACAGGAAAATCTTGGAAAACATAAGACAAAGTCTTTCATCTACCTAGAAATCTTAACACCCCACTGCTAGGCACTACAGATGAGCTCCTGGACCATTACACTGACTTTGCACAGATTTGCATAATCACACATATTTCAAGGCCTGAGAACACAAGAAATAGATTAGGAAAAAACCAGCGAGGTTGGTCCTCTCCAAGCTTTGAGATCTATAGACTGGGGAAAATTCCTTTGTACTTCCTGAACACAATGCACAAACTTGAAGCCCTCTGGCCTTCCTCGCTGAGCTTTCTGCCTCCTACATCTGTAACACAGGCAGCGGTCCAGACAGCCACAAACACTGGTGTCCAGCTTCCCCTGGCCCCCACCACGCACAGACCAGGAGCTCCTGTTACTCCTACAGTGAACTCTGGGCAAATTCCAGTAGCTTTAACAGAAGCTGCTGTGTGTCTTACAGCCCCAAATGATGTGGGATGTTTTTTCTCATTGCCTCTGTTATCACTCAGGTGGAGTTGCTTTGCCAACAAGGAAAGCCCTTCCCTGTGTGTGGAACCTGGAATCTAGGAAAGTGTAGGTGTGCAAGCAGGACCTCCATCTGTTCCCCTTTGCCCATCCCACAGCGGAGCAGGCAGAGGGGTGAGGCACACACAGGAACACACTACCACTTACTGCTTCAATTGTGTGAATCAGAACATGGCATTTCATGAATAACCCCTTTTCCACAAAGACAAAAGCAGGATTTTACTGCTGATTCCCCTAATGCTGCAATGCTCAGCTGATCAAACTCTTTGGAAACTGATGTAAATTATCTTTACAGCACTGTCTTCAGTGATGCCAGACAAACTCATACCCACTGAGAAACTAATCCTTACGTACTACTGCAGTAGTGTACTACTGTACAAAGAAATACATTTACAAGTGTAAATATGAATATGAAAAGAAAAACAATCTCTCTCTCCCCTAAAAGCTGTTACCCCAGAATTTCTGTAGGACTATAAAGGTCTGCAGACTATAGACTTTATTCTGTCTACTTTTTGCCTGAAATAAATACTGTTTTACACAAATGCAATCTTCATAATTTTTCCTATCCCAATTTAGTTACTATTTGCTGTTCTGCATTTAATTTTCAATAAGAAATTAAATATGTACCCTGATCAAAAAATCAATTTGCTTTTGAATTACCAAAACGTTAAAACTACACTTCTGTGGCAGAGATGGCGCTCTGATGAACAGAGCCATCTACAGAAATCTTTTTGATAATGGTGTCCTTCTTTCAAATCCAAACATTTCCTTGATGTAGAATACAAATTGAGCTCTAGTGTATAAGTCAGCTAGGATTTCAAAGTTGGCCTTTATACTTTGCCATTAATTAATTCCGTCCAAGAAATTCAAACAAAGATACAAACAAAAAAGTTCTCTAAATACATTACATAAGGCATTCAGAATATTCTAATTCATTCCCCTCCAGGAACACAGAAGAGTCAAAGAATAGTGTACACAGCATGTTTGGACTGTATAAAAAGCACTAGAAACTGTAAGAATAGTTTAAAACCCGTTTATTTAAAGCTCTCCATTATAAGAGCTATTGTAGAGTATTTGCTAATCAATCTAGACTTGTGAGTTCTAAACAATTGGAGGCTTAATGAAGTGTACTTTTCTTCACTTTCAGACACAGGAACAAAATTTCCTATTAAAAGGAAGGAAATGCAAGCAGAAGGCAGAAGACATCTTCCAAAAATTACTGGAACTTCTAAGTCATTTAAATATTGGCTAGAAAGCCAGAAACTCATGTTTGTGATCTTTTTTTAGGGAGGAAAAGATCTGAGAAAGAGACATTCTTTCCCAATACACCCCATGTACAACTTTAAGTCAGGTAGAAAAAGTATTTTCTAAAATACAAAGAGGAAAGCCTCCAAAGTCAGGGGAAACTCACACAAATTACTCAAAAAAAATTAATCCCATTTTCTTGCAATTATCACAGCATAACTAAGACAGAAGTTGGAATATGGGTCAGTGGTTAGCCAGTATAGTGAGATCTTTCATGCTGAGTAATCAAAAATGGTTTGTGCTTAGGAGTAACACAGCACAGAATAAGAGCAGAGTAGATAGGTCTATTCAGCCTACAAGTACATTAAGATTTTTCTTTTTTTCAAGATTCACTGAGTTCAACTTGTATAGAAACATAGGGGAAACTTATCCCCTCACACCTTTGGCATAAAACATAGCAGCCTCCATTCACCTGGAAACTAGATCTGTCAGACAGGGGAAGAGGCAAAGTCACAAATGCTATGTCAAAAAAAAAAAAAAAAAAAGGGGGAAAAGTGGACTTTGTTGTGCTCCCCACTACCCCACAATATGCATATGCCACCTCCTATGGTGTTATGACAATTTCTCTAAAAGGCCACAGAGCTTAGTGGATGCCACAGTGCTACCACAGTTTCTGGCAGCTCCTTATTTGTGCTAGGATCTCACATGGTCATTGTTTCTGTGTACCCCATCTCATGATTTTCTTGTCATCTTATTTACAGTGCAGTGAGACCTAGGAAAGTCCCACACCAAGCTGGATATGTCATAGGACTAAATTTTTGCCACTTGTTTGTGAACGTGCTGCATGAGAAAGCAAAGCTTTGATATTCTCTTCACTTTTTATTTTGAAATAGACCTACAATGATGTACAGTCTTAATAGAGTTTTAGGTTACAATAACTTCTAGCATTTCCTGTGACTGTTTGAGAAGATTCAGTTCCTGTAAGGGACAAAGATTAACTCCAGTGCCTATATGGGCAGAGAGAAGCATATATATTTCTATTTTTCTTTGATCATGTTTGAGAACTAAGACTAATGAATTACTTTATTTCCATCATGCAAATTTTGAGGTTTTGGGGGGTTGTGCTTAACATGCATTATAATTAGTTCAATCTGTTTAAATATTCATCAACGCCCTTTAGGCAAGGAACCACATGCACTGAAAGGCAAAAAAGAAAGAATTTCACTTACATATTGTAGGAATCAGCTACTGGGAACTATCTATCTAAATCCAAACCAAGAAAAGATCAATGTTTTACCTCTTTTCTCCCTGTAATAAATTCCAAATGTCCTGATTCAGTCTTTTTAGTCTGCCTGAAAATTGAAGACACAACTAAAACCATACTGAATGTATTGTCTGCCTCACTTAAATAAACCAAACCCAGAGGAACCTCAGACCTGCATTCTCAAAGCTTATCCATCTGCAGAGCTTTGTAGTCTCTCATTCAAGAATTTGGATTTTCTCTCAGATACGTGGCTTGGAAATGAATCTGACACAATATAATCCCCTTTGTTATGTAATTGGAAATCTTCATCTCTTCTTTTAATATTAACACAGGTTTCAGAGGAAAGAGAAAATTCCAGTTTTCTTAAGGAAACAAAGCCCATCTGATGCCACATGGCTTAGCAATGTATAGACAGATATCCAGGCATGAAAAACAGTATCATGTGACGATATCTGTATTTTTATTGTGACTACAATTTATAGACCACATATTCTGGTGTGGTGACAGATGAATACTTCCACGGCACAGTGTGGGATGATGGCCCATTATGCTAAGGGTCTGTAAGGAAGGTTTCCATGACAGCATTTTGTGGATCATTGGTATTTTGGAAATAACATTCAGTTTTGATCTCTGACTTCTACAGGTTTTACTGTTCCCATGAAACATTATATTCAGGCAGAAAAAAAGCCAGGGCTAGGATGAATATTTTACATACAGCCAAGAATGCCTGGAAATGATATGCCTGTGATAAACTGTAGAGTTATGTGATAAACCACAGAGCTATTTGTTAAATGCACCTATTACACATCTTTAATTACCTTCTGCACTCTCTGGCCATAACCATTCTGTCTTGGGACTTATTCTGAAGTTTTATACTGCTGAACAGGTTCAGACAGCTGGCATTTCCAGCCTGCTGTCTACATTAAAATATAGAACCTTTCTTGAAAACTAGAACTGATTCAAAGCCCAAGAGAAGTTAGTTTCAATCCTGGGCCAAAAAAAAAAAAAAAAAAAAGATCTTCTATACATTAAAACGTGGTGGTTTTTAAAGCACAGCATCTTGCTCCACAAAGCTGAGGATGAGTTTAGCGCTGAGTGAGAGGGGGGACTTGGGACAGGAAGAGCCTTAAGAACACTTCACATTCAGATGTTCATAAAAGTTGTTCCAAGTAAGGGTATAATCTGTTTTGCAGCTGCTTATTCCTCCACATTTGGACAGGGATTTTCCAAGGGGAAAATCCTAGCTAGCTGCCTAGTTCCTATTGAATTTCAGTAGCATTCCACCTCTTAACTCCAGTGTGCTGCTCTGAAGGCTATGAGACATCAAACACTGCCTCTGTACACAAGTTTAAACACGTATTGGGTATCTGTGATTTTTCGAGAACAAGGCCAAAATCTGCAGCTGAGGGAGAGGTCCTGTGCAACTTGCTGCTAGTTTGGAAATGGGGACTTTTCTAAATCTACCTATGACTCTGATAAAGCAAACTACATTATCACATTATTCATATCTGTCTGTAAGCATGTATTTACAATTTATATACAACAAATTATCTAACTAGTTGCAATCTGCTTAAGGAGCTTTTCTCTTAAGCATTTGAATTTCAAAGCATAGATAAAATTGCAGAAGGATTTAAATTGTATACAAGATCTGAGCTTAGATAAACCATCTACATAGATTCTTAATCTTTTGTGGGCAGACAGTACTTCTTAATCAGTGTAAAAAAGAATTCAATGATAAACACAAACACTGAGTGACAATACAAAAGCATGGATTTTCTAGTACATTTGAAGGTATTGCACAAAAAATTCTCCCTGATAAGGAAGAGAAGATGCACTGATTCCAAAGTGCAGCTTTTATTAATCAATTTGCCCACATTTTTTTAGAGGATTATGAGTAAAATCTAAAGATGCAGATAATGAAGAGTGCAGCATTCCTCAGCTGTACTCTTAGGGACAGAGAAGAGACCTACTCACATACTCCATTCCTAAAGTAAATCCCAAAGTGTTTTTCTGTATAAATGTCAGGCAGGAGCATGAGCCACTGCTGTCCTACTTTCCTGCATGCTTCTCCATTTCAAGCTCCAAATAAGCCAATAAAATATACCAAGGTATGCTTCCATCCTTACAAATGCTTTCAGTAGTCCTGTACTGTGTAAGGAAAGCAGTTTTGCTGGGGTCTGGCAAGGAAACAAACCTTTTGCTCCTGTTTTGAAGAATGTACAGATTTAACTTGTGAAAAAGTTGTGTGTAAAGAAACACCTGATATCCTTTAATAACAAGCAATGTGAAACCAGAGCTTCCACAGGAATCAACAAGAGCAAATGCACTGGTGGCTCCACAGTTAACCCAGCACAGCATTTCTTTGCACTGAGCCATGGTACTGCCTAATGATTAACACAGTAAGAACTCATGTGACAGACCAGGGCTAGGAGAGAGGCTGAGGCCCAGAGCACAATCCTAGCAGCAATGGTACTACATGGGACAGAAATTTGTTGCTTGTCTAAATTTACAGCAAGAGAATGAGTGAGATAAAGTCCTGAGGAAAAACACACAGATGAAGTAGGGAGAGCCTGGGTTTATTGTAGCAATGTACTTCATCCAGCACTAGAGAAAAGGTAGGGTCTGGCAGTATGCTCAGGAGAGATGTAGTTTTCTTCAAAAGGAAAGGTTGTTGTTCTGAACTTATAGCCACATCTCCTTTGCTATTCACCTGATTTCTCACAACTCTAGTCTTTCAGACTTGTTTCATGTTCTTTGAAAAGGTCTTAGGTTAGAGTGTGGTGCTAATAATGCCAAGGTTGTGAGTTTGATCACCACATAGGCCATTTACCTAACAGTTGGACTTGATTACCCTTGTGGGACCCTTCCAACTCAATAGTCTGATTCTGTGATTTAGAGAAGTTTGGTCTGGGGGAAGAGGCACAGTCTTCCATTTCTGAGGAATGCTAGTAGTCAAAAGAACAAGTGAAGGTAAATTACTTGATGGGATGCCCCTGAAATCTGTGTTATTGTCCTGCAGTTAGTTCTGTCCATTGCTACCTCAGCTTATTTATGAAGTCTGAGCAGCACTGACTTCCATGGGTAAGGTTTGTTACTCTACTACAAAGAGCAATTGAAGTGGGGGGAAAAAAGTACTGCTCAACCACTGCCTTCCCCATTTTGTCACCAGGCTTTTGTTTATTCTTTGAAAATGTTCCCTATCCTTAAGTACAAGATAGTCAGATTGAGGAGAACATGCCTGTAGGCTTTTGCAGACTGTTTGGGATCCAGAAGCTGCAGAATTTCCCAGGTAAGCAGGCACTCCGAGCCACAGATAGGACTGGCACTTTGCCCTGCATCCCTGCCTCCAGAGACCCTCTTACCCAGAGGGGAGTGTTATGTGCCCCACAAGTCTGACAACTGGCTCCTCTCTGTTCCATAGTCCACTTTGCAACTTTACTTTGGAAAACACATTGTACAAAATGTGGGATGACAATCAAACAATCCAACAGTCAAGGGCAAAGTAACACCGTCAGCAGTGAGTTTTGATGATAAAGTGTTCCCAACCCAGACAATCTGGGTATATAGCATGCTCAAGCCAAAGTCACCAAATAAAAATGAAATAAGAATTAACAAGCTGTGAAGGAAGCCAAAGAGGATTTTTTACTTTCTGCCTTTCTGGATATCTTGGCTCTTGACAAGCTTTTGAGCTGGGGGAGGCTGGGGCTGTCCTGCACAGGGAGGGCTGAAGGAACACAGAGGGCAGGTACAGGTAACACCCAAGGCACAAAGGGCAGCACATTGCAGCAAAATGGAGCATGTAAGTGTTCAAAGCATTTATATGCCTTATTTTTTTAATTATGTGTCATAGGAAAGTGAAGATAGATGTATCTTGGACAGAGTTTTACTTTTCCTCAGAATGTCTTGGCAGCGTGGTATTGTGCACTTAGCGAGTTCCCTAAAATCAAAACCTTAAATCAATGGGTGAAGTATGCCAGTGTGTCTTCAGCTCAGAGATGTTTTCTTTTCCTTGCTGATGAAAATTGCAAGGAACACTTGAGATGTAGAAAATACATTGCAAACCCCCACTTTTAAACAGACAGCATTTTATAGAAGCTGGTAAAATCCTGTGGCTCCCTGGTTGTTTTGGCTCCTCTGCCTGACTGCAATGAGAGCCAGCTATGTAACATCTGATGCCTACAATTCACTCATCAGCAGCTATTCTGGTTTTTTTTTTTTTTCCAAAGAGAATACCACATAACTCTAATCAGAGCTGATGTAGATCAATGTGAGCCTTTACTTTCATTATATTTAAAGGGACATACGATTTATTGATTTGTGTATCAAATTTTAGCACACGTGTTTTGTCTTTCGCCTACAGTCAATGCAGCAGATCTGTAGATCCAAATGTCATTCAGTACAAAAACAGAGCAATACCAGGAAGATGATTAAGCAATGATATCAGCATAGGACACACTTATTTTATAAAGTTTCAAGGTTGTGGTATGTAAAGAAATTTACTTGAGCACAAAGTTAGAGCCCTGAAAAAGCATTAAATCTGAATGTCCTTGCTCTGTGGGGGTTTATAACACAGTTGCTTGCTTGACTTAAACATGCTGTCCTATTTCTAGGTATTTAAAACTAATTTAAAATTAAAAGCTAATTTATCTTGTGGTGTTGATAATTATTTGAAACAAGCAAAGAGCTTTTTTTTTTTTTAAACAAAGAAAAAGCCCACATACTGTCCTGCCATATAGTCTTTGTTTAATATGCCTTTTTCTTCTTGTTTTTCCTAAACAATACGGTCTGATTATACCTCTGACATGAGCTCACCACTAGAATGAGAAATTAGGTAGCATTCACCTCACTGGCCGTGTACAGCCATGCAGAGCTTTAGTCTGACAACTACCTAGGCTCCCTCTACAGTCAAAGCAGTAGGAAAAGCACCTCACTCTACTCCATCCTCAGCCTGGGATCTTCTCCAGTGACCAGCTTCACCTATGTGTCTGACCGTGGCTACCTACCTGAAATTTACAAAGCCAATACAAAGCACACGGATACCAGCTGCAGTGAAAGCTGCTGGTTTTACTTAAAATCATCTTTGCTTAATTTCACAGGTTTGACCCAGCCCCAGTGCCTCCCTACAGCAATGCAAGACAGGTAACTTCCGTGAGATTACTGCATTCTTACTGTCAGCAAATGCAAAAGGGACTTGCTGAATCATGCCCTCATGTAGGGCACTTTCTAAAAGAAAGACTGATGTTCACTTGTTAAACCCTGTATGAATTATACGCCATCTTTAACAGGATTAATTGACACAGTATTAAGGACAAAGAGCAAAATGACAGATGTAATGCCTCTGACATCTGAGAGGGGCTTTTAGCTCCTTTGACCTTTCCTACTCCTTTCCTTGAAGTGCAGAAATATAATTCATAGTTATTTCCACTTGGAAATAAGGAAAAGGAACATGGCAAATAAGTTAACACCTGTGAATGACAGCCTGATTTTCCACTAAGGAGGTGTCATCAGCCACTAATAATTCCTTTTTTCCAGGGCACAAAGCACATCCCTTATATGTCTCCTGCATATTAGCAGTGCTGGAGCTGGGGACAGAGAGCACGGGTTTTATTTTTGCTGTGTGAATAAAACCACGATCCTGTGTGAATGACTCACTGCTGTTGTGTAAGCTTGTAAGCATCTTTGCGTGAAAGATGAAGGCATTTTAGATGAGCCCGCTCGAATCAGTGCCATCCTCTCAAGCTTGAGGACATAGTTCTGAAGAAGGCAGAACTGAAATGCATCAAGATTTGAGCTAATATGTTACTGGAAAATAAATCCACCAAAGATCAGCTAAGAACTATTCTTTACTTCAATTCACAATTCAGCTTGGCTATGGACATGCCTCTGGTTAGGACCTTTTTGAACTACAACTCCAATCATGCAGCATTCCTGAGGGCAGGTGTGGTCATTCTAAATCCCTTTTAGGGAACTGGTAGGTCTGAAGCATACACCAAAAGGAAGTCAGTTTCATGGTAATATTTTAAAGAATTTGTTTCAACAATAGCAGATTGGTCAATTTCTTTAATTATTATCTACAGTTTTAAAGGGAAACTTTTTTCCCCCCACCTCCATTTTTCACTGAACATGACCTGTAAGGACAAATGCGGGCTCCTATGAATCCCCACAGCATTGCTCTTGCAGGCTGGGTACCTGTCCTGCTCTGCTCAGCCACAGCAGCTGCCTGGACTGCCAGGGGATGAGAGGAGCTACCCTGGGAGCCCACACAAGCCCTGCCTGCCGGGGCCTTTGCTCCAGAATGCTCCTCTCTGGCTGCTGGCCGTGTCCCCACGTGTTGCCTCATGCATCTAGAGGAGCTACTCGGCTCACAGGGCAGCACACATCGCTTGCCTGGGAAATGGTGTGTGCAGGGAGCCTGGGAAACTGAGAGCTGTAGAGGTGTCCCATTTGTAAGAACAGGTACATTCCTTTGTCACAAGACTGAAAGTACCTATGGCTTTTATGAACTTAGAGCTGTTATTTCTGGCACTGGTTCCCACTACCTCACTAATCCTGGAAACCCTATTAGCAGGTACTGCACAGATTACATCAATCACAGCCCAACATGAAAAATCTTGCAAAAATTTATCAACTTGCATATGCAGTCTTGCCCAAGAGATGACACAAGAAAGATAATAACAACTTGAGAGACAAAACTTGTCTAACAGGCCCTTATTCTTTAGTCATCCAGGACAATGTTTTTCTCTGCTGGCTTTACTTCCCTAGGCAACTGCACTGAAGCTGGAACATTTCCCTCACACAGCCCAAATGTTGGTTTCCATTTTGTAGAGCTACATAATTCGATTTGCTTTGGTGGTTCAAAAGTTCAGTGGGGAAGGGCTCCTGTGGAGAGGAGAGTGAGCAACTCCAGCTAACAAATGAGTGCTTGCCTTGGAAAATGGCACATGTCTGCTCACAGGCATCCAAACTGCTAAAGCATCCCACTGAGCGCAAGCCTGGCACAGGAAGAGACTCTACAGATCTTTCAGTCACCAGGAGTAACACCAACAAAAGCCAGAAAAAACATTTTCCTATTAAAAGGGAATCATTATATATAGTGCTTCATCAAGTTTACTGTACCAGTTTGTGAATTGGGAGGGAAAACAGGACCCAGTTGTTTGAGGAAAGCATTCAGATGCTCCGTGGTGGTGTTGTGACAGGGTAGAGACAAAAGGATACACAGAGCACGTAGCTAAGAAAGGGGAAAGACAAGCTGAATCCCAACTGCTGTGTCAGGACAAGGTGTGTGTTGCAAGGGAATCACCCAGGTCCAAGTCCACATCCAGGGCAAGAATTAATACAAAGGCAGCAGTACTTGGGAAATTTCAATTATTGTGCATTGCTAAGGTAAAGCAAAAGCATTTTCAGAGCAAATGAATAAAGGTAAAACATACTATTCTTTTTCACAAACAGAGTAGATCACAGCAGTGTTATTCCACAAGCACTATGGATCACAAAGAAATACATTCCTCAGGAGTACTGTCCTGCTCTGCTCCTACTGGAGAGAAATCTCACACTAAGGGAGAAGAATTAGACCTATACGGGAAGCACAGATAAGAATTTTTCCACACCGCTGTGCTGCATTTATACAGCATCTCTTATCACAAAGGGTTTGAAAGATCTTTAGCGTGCTCAGCAGTGTTAACAAGACCATTCAGCTACCCATGAATACAAGCTTCTCGACTGTACCACACCAAGAGCCAAGCCCTGTGCCTGGAAAGGCTCCTCAGTGGTGGGGCAGCAGAGCCCAGGGCACACAGCCCTGTGTGTCCTCCTGGCACACACACAGTGGCCGCTCTGCCCCAGCTCTGACTGCACTGAGAGCAACCCAGCAACACCACACACTGAAATTTTACATAGAAACCCTCAGTGCTTTCACCTGCACACACCTCACTGAGGGGAAAATCTTGTGTGTGGCAGATGTTAGCTCCTGGAAACCTCAGAAAGGCAGAAAGAGAGGGAAGTGCCAAATCCACCTCGACTGGCAGGCAAGGATGTCCTTGGTGCTGTATAATCCATCTGCCCACTCAAAGGTACAGCAGAACCCAGCTGACCATAAGACTTTCCTGAAGCACCTCTCCCTGCACATGGTTTATGGAAGAACTGCGTGGAATGGTACATCCCAGAGCACCATGCTGTGCATAACCTACCAAAGAAGCTGCACTACCTGCTGAGCTTGAGCAGACCCAAGAAACAATTTAGAGCTGAAGGTACCTGTAGGGCACTCCCAGCCTTTTAAGACCTGTGCTTAAAATGTCTGTTTATGACCTCGTCCCCTCTCACCCAACATAATAGGAGATAATTTGTATGGAAAAGCCAGATGCTGGTAGAGAATATTGTGAGGTCAAAATATTTTATACATGTGGTTGGGAAATAAAAAAGGCAGTTACTAAACTGTGGTTTACATAAAGCTCTCTTAACATTATCTTTTTAAAGTCACAGCAGTCCTAGAAATACTCAAGTTGGGTGGTCAGTATTTTAGTTTCAGTTTCAAGTAACTAGTGGAAAATAGAAACAGACAAGCCATGAAATCTTAAGCCTAACTTTGGCTGCTTTTCTGGCAAGAAATCGCTGCTCAGCCTGAAAATGTTGCCATAGTCTACAAGAAAAAAACTGTAGATCAAAAGGTATCTCAGAGTATGTGTCAGTTTTAATGTACAAGACCTTTATCATGAGGAGAACTAGGAAAAAAGCCCAAAACCACTGAGGGCATTGTGGCTTTTTTTTTCTTCCCAGACAGTAACAAAACTCTTGAATGGTATTATTTGTGGTTTGTGTCTGTGCATCAGGAACATGTGAATTTTCATTTGTAATTATTCAGACACAGGACAGGAAACCTGAGCCAAGGTTATGTTTTATTTCTGCTCTGAAACAGCCTTTCATACTTCCTTGAGATTGTTGAGGAATGACCCTCAAATCCTGGAATGATACTCTGTGTTCTCATATCAAGGTGCAAATACAGTAAGAGAAAAATTCTGCCAGAAGCCACCTTTAGTCACTTCACTCACTTTCAACCTTTTTCCTCATCACTTTACAAATCAAAAAATAAAAATGTTTCTAACAGTAGGGTTAGCAAAGTCCTTGAGAAATGGCACAGGAAAGAAAACCAGCAGTGTTTAAAGAGAAGCTTAAACAAACATATATCAGAAATGTGTTTAAAGCTGCAGGAGCTCAGCCAGAGCTGCTACTTAGCAGCTGGGGAGACAAGGGACAGCTGTAAGGCTGTCAGGGTGGCACTTGAAGGTGAAAGAGCCCAATATCTCCTTTTTCACCCTCACCAAGGCAGAAACTTTGGCTTATGTGCTGGGGGAAGTCCTCCTGACAACCACTAACCAGCCTAACCTGAAAATTTAACCTTACCCAGAGGTGCTTTGCTCATTTTAACAATAAAAACCAAAGGAACATTCAAAGGAGAGGGAGCACCTCTCACCATAAATCACGGGATGTTCAAAAAGCTTTATAGATTCAGTTGGGTTCAAAACAATGTTTAGCTCCCCTGCTGACAAAATTGGTTTTCCTGCTTTCTTGTTTTGAGAGTATTTGTGCTTCAGCTGCAGCTCTGTCCCTTGCCTGCACAGGGGGCCGTTTTCCTCACAGCTGTGTTCCAACAAACAGAAGGCCTGTGCATGGGAAAACCGACAGAATTCTACCTTGTCCTCAAAATCTTTCATCCAAAGACCTGATTGTGTGCAAGAGGTGCCTAATGCACCCCAGCAGCCATTTTCTGCACTCACAACACAGTTAGAGCTGCTGGGTTCCCAGAGATCAGCTGTGCTTGATTCATCGTAAATACTGCTGAGTTCCTTCCTGTCCTGCAAAGGGACAGCTCTGTGTCCTCATTTTCACTATTAGGATGTTTTTGAAAAACTCCCATTATTTTGTACTTTGAAAACATGCTGTCTCGTCAAGCATAAAATGTTGGCACTGATAGACCTGTGGGCTTTTATACAGTAAATTGATCGGATTATTTTGTTTAAAACTATTGTTCTGAATACAATTAGAATTTCTGGCTCTTGGACTGTGTTCGTTTTGGCCTCAGCTAAAATTCTGACTTGAAGCCCGTATAAATATTTGCCCTTTTAGCATTTATTTTGATTCTAATCACACTCATAGTTTGGTTTTTTTTAAAAAAAGAAGAAAAGTACATAAAAATCAGATTAAATAGATTACTTTGCTACAGTTTTGCCATGAATGTCTGTTCTGCAGAGCAAGACATCACTGCCAGACTCTTCCGGCAAACTCTGTAAATGTTTACTTTCCTGTCCTGTAATTGTTTTAACTTGTATTTTCGTGCACAAGTTAACTATTGGCCCTCAATTTAATTAGCAGGATGATTCTGACCAATGTTCAAATTCCAGAAATTTCTACACTCATTCTCCTTTACTTAAATACCCCAATCACTCTTAACAAATTTAGTACTGATGCAGGCTGACCTCCAGCATCAGAGCCTTGCAGTGAAACCCCAGCAGGTTTTAGGTGTGTATCCCAAGCCTATTCAGAAGAGATCCATTTCAGCCTTTAAGCACACAAATCTTGGGCTCTGATTTATCCAGGAACAGTATTTTCCTGTTCACTTCTGGAGGCAGATTTTGGATAAGATGAATGGCTGGTAAATTAATATATGTCTGGCTATAAAAATGGAGCTCAGGTTTTTCTAACAAAAATGAAATTCATTTGTGGATGGACTTCAGCCTGCAGACTGACTCTCCCCACATTCCCAGGTGTGCTCTGGCATTTTGTACTGAACTAACCCCGAACAATAACATGGAGCCTTTTAACTCAGCTTGGCCGGCTCCAATGAATAATTTTTCATCATGTTCATAGTGGCAGGCACTCTCTTTTCACAGTCTACCTAACAAAAGTTAGCCCTTACTGCGATGTGAAGGCTGCACGCTGCTGTGCTGCAATGTTTCTGAGAGATAGGCAAAGGCACGAGGGGCAGGGCCAGCAAGCAGCAGCCTGGAGCTCCCAGCCTGCAGCAAGGTGTAGCTCCCAATCTGCACACACCACTCATGCTGTCTGTAAGATCTAGCACGTGCTTTGAGACCACTTCTCTTAAAATATTGACACAGAAATTTATCACAATTATCATGAATTATTGCCTGCCTTGCCAGTTTTCACAGTAGTCAGTGACTGGTTGTGGAACTATAACGCTGTCTCAGTGCAATGTATGGTTTATTGTGGACAGGACAGAAATACGGGGAAACCTACAGTGTTGCTAACTCAGAGCACCTGCTCTGCAAACACACATGACTTGGGTGACCTGGCTTTGGGGTTGGAAACTCAGGGCTTTTCAGAAGGCACAAATCCCAAAATAGAAACATGAGAATTGATACACCACAAATACCTTGTGCCATATGGCACAGGTGCATCACAAGCTCTTTGAGATTCTCCAATGCATCACTTCAAATGCTATTCAGTGTCTTTGCTCTGAAAATACTTTAAAAAAAAACAAAACTCAGTACATACGACACCCCATTTTTACCACAGCTTTTAGGAGAGGGAGAAGGAATTTATCAGAAGTGTATTTAAAGGAGGGTCCAAATATTCCTAACTTTACAGATTAAAAAAAAAAAAAACCATGTTTCAGCCAGTTCATTATACTATACAAAAACAAAATGTGGTGGAGTTCATTATTATACACAAATAGTGATGTTTCTAGTGTTCTTTACTCAATATGAGTGTATCTATACTAGAAAGATATAAACAGAGGGTCAGACAGGAAACAAGCAGATACTACAGCTAGGCCTGGTTATGAAAAGCTCCAGAACTGAATCCAGTGACTTTCTGTCAGGCTAATGCACGCCATGCTGAAAGGCAGCCAGTAGGGAACTGGATACTTGAGCAGAATACGTCACTTTCCTTGATATCCTTTTCCAGTTGTGACTGTTACTGTTAAACATTCCTGTCTTACTATTAGCACTCGTGGCTGCAGCTTCCAGCTGATGATCCTCCTCATGCCTGTCTCCCCTGGATTCAAGAGCCCCTTAAAACCTATTAAAGTATTTATATGTTGCAATCAAGTCACCCCTCAAGCCTCTTCCAGATGTACTAAATAGATTGAGTGCCTGAGAAATCTCTCCCTGGAAAGCATTATCTCCAGCCCTCAAATCAGTTTGGGAATCCTTACCACACTCTGCTTGTTTCCTAACTGCTGGGGGGAGTTGTTTGATTTCTTTTTTTTTTAATTTGTCCTGGTTTTAAAACCATGATCAGACAATCTTCCCCAGTACTAATTTACCAAGGGTGTACAAAACGATATCACCCATTTTTCCTATTTATTATGTCTCCTTTAGCCATCTGTGGATTTTTTCTCCAGTGCTGAATACATATCAGGAGTTCCATCTGAAATATTGTCTTAGTTGCATGTCATATTCAGCAACAGACATAGCTGGCAATCCTTGTTCTTAAAGATGAATTCTTGCATTGAATCAGTCAATCAGTGGAGGAAGTGGCTGGATATCCCTGACACCCTATTCATCCTGTTATTTAGTATTCTACCAATCACTGTTACCCCATTTTTAATGCTTACTCTCAGATTATGGAGAAACTGCACCTCCATTGAGCACTGGAGTGCACTTGACAGATGTGATAGTGCAATCCTGATTGAAAGGTACATCGTAGTCAAAAAGTACACTTAATTCTGAGGCTGAAATCAGCTCTGTCTGGCCATGTTAATTACACTATTAGACTTCAATTCTCTGTGCCACAAATTTTTTTCCTAAGATTTTTCTTGCTTTTATATGCAAAATGAGAACTATTCAATTTGTTGGAAATGTCATTAAGTAAATTTCCTGTTCTTGCCAAAAGATGGTGATTTTTTCTGCTCCTCTTTTACATTTCAAAACTTTTAATATGTGCTGTTTGAATTTCCCCCACTTTTTACTCTCTATACTTCAAATTCTCTACTTTGTTTTCTCCTAAAGTAGGATATGCTTTTAGCCAAAGCAATATTTTCACATAGCTGAGGAATATTGTCTTTTTGGCCATATAGAAAAATCTTAGAGATCTTTGAGATTTCTTTGACATTTTGTGTGCACACACATCATATTTGTTATTATTTTTGTTCAGCCCTGATAAAGCAGACCTTGGGAATCAGTCACCAGAGACAACAGTGCTTGGGACTGGTCCTCTCTCCATTGGATCACATCCATTACTGATGTAATCAGCTTCTGTGTAAACACTGATTTCTGGCCCACCAAGTAAGTCCTTTTACTCCTTATAAATTAGACTCAAAGTGCAGCTAACTGTGTATAAAGAGCAAGAAATTTTGAAACAGAAAATATGGCTTTAGAATTAGGAACTTTAATAATGCTTCACTTCGGGTGCCTAAGAATTTTGACATATGAGCTTAAGGGTCAAACTGGCTTTCTCCCATAAACCAGGATGTTTTTTTCACCACATTTTGAAAGGAACTTAGGAAATTATGTGTTGTGTTCTCCCATTTTATTTATGATCCACAATAGGTTCTCCACCATCTTCTGATGGGCTTTGCAGCAGTATTGCTTTGAATCAGAACTAATCTGTTCTCATTTGCCAATGTAATTAATACTAGCAAAGGTCTCTATAATACCCAATTAACAGACACATGCATCATCAGAAAACTAATTCAGATTCATCCCCTTCCAGGTTCCTAATTTTCCCTAAATATTGTCTGAATTCTGTGCAGAGCAAAGGCTTTTGATAAAATTGGCAAATTAAATGGTTCCAGCTACCTTAGTACAGATAGCTCCATTATTCATGGCTTAAAATCCTATCTGCAAAATCCATATGACTTAGAAACACTGTCATAGAAGAAAAAGATAAGCTGCTTATGGTAGTTTGAAAGTCATGTTAGATTACTGTGGAATTTGACTGTTTTTCTGAAGGAAATCCACATGTGTGTCAATTGTAGCAGCTAGAATTAGGTCTCCTGGTTATTTATGCAGTTGGGGTAAAGATAAAATTCCTTGCACAAGCTAAAGCTGGGAAGGCAGCTGCTGTGTGTCCCCCCGCCCCAGCACAGCCCTCTCTGGCAGCACAGCAGTCTGCTGGGCTTCTGCAGCCATCCCCCCACCTGTGCTCTGTGCTTTTTGCATGAGGGAAGTGCAACTGGAAAACTGCTAAGCCAGAACTCTCCAGAGAATTTCTCTTTTACTATGCCATGCCTTGGTGCAGAGCTGTGTAGTTCATTTTATGAATGGCTGGTACATTGCATGACTATTTCTATTTTTATTCCTTGTTTCCTTTGGCAGATTATATAAATGTGTTGCTACAGCTTTATGTACGATGCAAGGAAAAGGAGTTTTCAAGCAGATTGTTCTGAAAGCTGAATCAAGGAAACAATGATCCCACAGAAGAGCTAACATGAAGAGGAGAAAGAGGCTCAGATCAGTGCGTGAAGGTAAGATCAGGGAGACAACGCGATCTGCTATCTATTAGCAATGGAATTTTTGTCTGTAATTGCCTTCTTTCATTCTCAGTGCTGAGTGACATTACGTGTATGGAGAGACTTGACAAACACGGGTTAAAGAGAGAAGGGAATACCAGAGCCCACGGCATGCACTCTTAGCCCAGGGGGCCAACCTTGTCCTGGGCTGCATCGGGAGAGGGGCCAGGAGGGGATTTGCCCCCTCAGCTCTGTCCTTGTGAGACTGCCCTGAAGCATTGCATCCAGCTCTGGGGTGCTCAGGACACAGAAGACATGGACCTGTTAGAGTGGGTCCAGGGGAGGCCAAGAAGATGATCAGGGGGCTGGAGCACCTCTCCTACAAAGGCAGGCTGAGAGAGGTGGGGCTATTCAGCCTCCAGAGTGGAAAATGGTGTGTGCTTTGAGACCCTGCTGCCTGGTGAGCACCGTGGGTGCTTTGTGTTTGAAAGCAGCTTAGTGTTTAGGTGCAAAAAATATGCACTGAAAACTTCCTGCTTTACAGATGAGCCAGGTAACTAGGGTGCACACAAACCATGATGTGCACTGCTTGTTTTTCTGGAGGCTGCAGCCACTAGGAAATTATTTCAGAACACCTGATGTAATCAGGCCTTCAGACAAGGACAGATGTCATCAAGCTGAGTCATGGGATTATTGTCAGTGGTTAAACTGACAGCTTAAAATGCAGAAAATAGGCAAAGAAAGAGTTGAACACCCATAATAAAAACATTATGGGAGACAGATAATTTTATTGTAGCTAACAGTGAACAGGAACCAGCATTTGCACTGGAGCAGGAAAAGCAGTGAGGGAACACAAGACCAGCCACTGTGACTGCAGCTTTGCTGAACTCACTGAGAGCCATGACAGGAAAGGTATAAGCACCTGAGGCAAGATTAATGATGCTGCCTGCAGGAGAAGGTTTGAAGCAAAAACTGCCAAAGGAAGCAAACAAGAACTAAAATGACATGAACTTAAAACATGTGTAAACAAAATACATTGGTTAACAAAGAAGTCATGGGAATACCATAGGAAGTACCCCAGACACTGGATCAGAAAACACTGGATGACTGTATCAGCACTTTGCCCTGCACCAGGAATCATGAGGGAAGGACACTGACAAATGACTACACGCCTGGACAAGTAAATCCAGTTTTATACTTGTGTATGCCATAGAAAGCCACAGCAAAGAAGTTCTCGTGTATTTTTCACCCTGCTGTGCTGTCTACATTTTAGTTGGGAAACCACAATTCAATTCAATAAAAAGGTGAAGCACTCATATCAAAGTAACAAATTGGAAGTCTTAAGAAACACGGTTCAGATAAATATGTGCTGGAGCAGATATCTAACTTTTAACCCTTGTTTATGTATTAGCCAGAGAGAAGACATAAGGTGAAATAAATGTGGTGGAGTATTTTTTCTTTTAATATATGCTCTGATGAAAAATCAAGATGAAATGTCTGTGCTGTAATTGGCAGTACTCAAAGCATATTTCCTTTCTGAAGTCAGTGATTAGCTGAAATATCACTCTTCTCTATGGCCCACAGTCATTCTCAGAAAAAAACAAGCTACATGGGTTATTTTCAAGGCTGTTGTTACTTTTGGCTGCTTGTAGAAATGTTTCAGCTATGATTTTTCAAACTGAACTGGACACTTCCAACTGACATGACAAACTTTAGGCAGGATGTCTTGAATCCCCACCTCCTCCAGCCCTCACGCTGTCTGAAGAATTACCACGACCAGAAAAGGCTGATTTCCTTTCAAAAGCTGCAGGCATGACAAGTCAGCACTGATTGAGGGAATAGGAACACACTCCTGCTCTCAGGCTAGTTCCTGATGGACAGCAGAAAAGGACTTTCTGAAAAAACCTCCTATTACACTAGAGTTTTAAAAAAAAGCTGTGTTAGTAACACAAATAAACTTGTTCTGCACCCACAAGGGAAAGAAAGCATTTTTTGGACATCTCTTGACAATTTTTGGTAAATGCTTTGACCCCAAACATCACTGTTCTTCTGTCCTTTTCTGTTCCCTCTTGGCAGGTCTCTGCAGTGTGCTGGTGGTACACCCCTGCTCTGTTTAGTTAATTCTGTCTGTGAATGACAGCTTGTTTTACTGGGGTGTGAGCAGCCGGTCATCTGGCAAGGACTCCCAGACACTCCAATCCAAAAAGCCAATCTCTTCCTAGCTCCCACCCTGCAAGGCTTTAATGAGGTCTTATGGAGAATAAGCAGCTATCAGAGATTCATTAAAGATGAAGACATCCTCACACAGCTACTAATTGCTCTAACTCACAAGATTGCGTTGTTTGTGAAAACTGGAGCCTACAAAGCAATGCTCTCAATTTAAATTTTTGCAATGCTTTGTGTCTGTTTGGGAACTTTCCCATTCTGCCCATGAATCAAAGCACACAACAGATTTATTTTCTCTTTTATAATGACAGAAGAGAGTTATTCTGCTGGGGTCTGTGCATAACCTTGTCTAGATAAATATTCAGCTGCTGAAAGCTATGCTATTGTAAACTTTCTGAAAAATAATTATAAAGGTATCATCAATACGATGTCCTGTATAGTATTTAACTACTGGAATACAACCTTTCTAAATATCCATGTACCAAATATTTTACTACTGCAGGTCTGATGAACTAGAGTAAAAGCCTAGCCTTTTAAGAAGAGATGTGCAAGTCACTACTGGCTGAAAATGCATTTCCTCAGTGAAATCACAAAGTCTCCAGCATATATTGGTTTTGATCTAATTAAAAAAAAAATCCATTCATCTGGCTCATGCTTTTTATGAATGCAATAACTTTCAGTTTACCCAAAAAGTCCTCAGTTCTACCTTGCAAATTCATTTAATATGGCACTTGTCATTCATAACCTACGTATCAAAGTTTATGTTTGAGGATGTTTAAATTAAGCACTATATAGACCAGAGCTGTTTGTACCACTCATTTTACTTAGAAATACATGTGAGAATCAAGCCAGTAGGTTTTGCCTCAAGATAATTCAGAAATTCTCTCTCAAGCTGCATTTCTACAGAGAGATAACCTGTGAAACCAAAGCTTAAGGAATTCCATTGAAAGCATTTGGGGATAATATTAACAGAGGGTTTTGTAAATTAAACACAGCAAGAGATTTTAGGATCTCAGAGGGCCATGATCAGAACAGGAAAATGACACGGGATGTGCACCTGCATGTGCTAGTTAAGCACGTGACATCATACCTGTGAAAATTTTCTTCCAGCCCTGTCTTCCTCACCTGACCTGCTCACTCAGGCAGCACATGCACCTGACAGGCACAGGACTGACTGGCTTTGCTCGTTTTCCTGGGTTGTTTTTCTTCTCTTGGAAATATTTTGCAAATATGAATTGACACCCTAACTGGCTTTTTCTAACTTATTATGAGAACAGACTTGAAAGAGGGGCAGATTCCCCATTTGAAGGAGGAGAAGGGCTTTGCTCCACAGTGTGGAGTTTCCTTGAAGTGTCTCACAGGGCCGTCTGTGATCTCTGCTCTGAAGCTGAAAATGCTTTTGAAATAGCAGCTATGCAGATGCCCCATTCTGATGCTCAGAGTCTGCATTGGTTTAACTGTTTCTAGAGAAATAGCTGCAAAGATCTTCTTGGCTGAAAAGTTGTCTATTGTCCTTCTTGGAATGATCATGGTTAACACCTTTGCACTACAGGAGGCTCAAACTCTGACCAAAAGGATAAAGTTTACCTGAATAGATAATGGTGGTGGTACAGCTCATGGCTATGAAATAATCCTCTTTTCCCCTACAAAGAGCATGAGAAACCTCATGCCCTACTTACAAAAATGTGAGACAAACACCTATGCGGCTGAAAAAAAAAAAAGAAACCACAGAAAAGCAAAACAAAATTTCTGAAATACAGTTATAAAATCTTAAACTACAGCTCATAAAGGTCAGGCTGTCCAGGTATTCAACAGAGACCTGCACGTGCTGCTATGGTGGCACTGGCTGAGCATTTCATGTTGGCTGCTCCCCAAACTGCTGTGAGGTGCTGGGTTGCTGCAGCCCCAAACAGCTCTGTCCCAGCTAAGACTCAGACCCTTGGTAAGCTTTAATGCTCTCTTCTAGCTGGAGGATGATTCTGGTTTCCAGCTAAATTTGTAGAAAATTTGTAATAGCCAAGAACTAAAATACTTTCCATGGCATTCTGCATGCATCACGGCTTTTACCAAAGGAGTGACAGGACAGAAACGACACTGTTTGGAAAAGGAAGGGTTATCAGAAGCTCTCCTTTCCTTTCCTAGTCCCCGAAGGTCTGACGATCTTAAGGAAAGCAGGATTTCCTTGGCCTCTTGGGTTTCTCCCTGAGCTGCTGGCTATAGCCGGAGCGAGCAAAGCCCAGTGCTGCTCTGCAGAGCTCCCTGCCGCGCTCTCATCAGCCACCCTCAGCAGGTAGCCACAAGTGGCGTTGCCAGGGTGACCTCCTCGCCAGCAGCCTGTCTGCCAGGAGAGCCACAGCTCGCCTCTCACTGCTTACAGCAAGTACATTTTGACAGTGGAGCATGCAGCCAACAACTCCACACTGCAAGGCTCCAGCGAGCTCCCTTAGCCATGGGAAGCAGCCTCTCAGCCAAAGTGGAGTTCTCAGTACCACGGGAAGGCGGTCAGAGCTCTCAGGTGCACAGTTGTGCTGTAAACCACGCATGGACACAGCCTGGGATGGCATCCCACAGCAGAGACACAGGAGCACCTAAGGGTGAATGAGCAGCACAGCGCTCCTCAGAAATCTCCTGGGAAAATCTGCTGGTACAAGGCATTCAGTCAAAAGCAGAACAAGCAGCACACGAGCAAAATCAGCTTACCGCTTCCAAAGTGGGGGAGGAATGTTATTTCCCTAAGTGGACGGCATGTGTTCTCTTAGCACTCACTAAATGACTACTTTCTACTTGAAATGACATCTTTTCTTACAAATATTCTGCAAGGCATCTGTCTTCCTGCTGCCTCCCAGAAAGGCCTGCACAGTCCCTCGACTCTGGGCTCAGGGCCTCAGTATAGGCTTTAATCAAGGGGAAGTTTTATTGTACAAAAGTAGGTGTCAAGCAAGAAAATACAAGTACTTCTAGAAATTATAAGGTACAATAAAACAAAACCAAAGAAACAGTGTTTGCAAGAGGGTCCATAAAGTAAAAACAAACCACAAAAGCTCCATGCTATAAGACAGTAACGCTACACAGGTAAGAGTAAGCATAAGGCTGTTTCTGGAAAGTATTTTAACACAGCAGCCATGTTGTAAAACCTATTCTAACCAGTGCTGAGAGAATCAAAACAGAATTGATGCAAAAAGGAGCAATGTGGTAGGATGAGTTAAGGGAATTAACATAGCTAATAAGAAGGATGCAGAATAAATTAGCTATGATAGCTAATTTATCTTCAATAAACACATTTATATATGGGATTACATGAATGAATGGGACAAGCAGATTTTAACTCTCTGCAGGTAAGTGTTCTCCCATTTGCATTCACACTGATTCACATGCTGCTATATCTATATTAAATTATAAAAAGGATGACAAGTCCTTTTCCTCAGTAGCTACAGAGGAAAGGAGGTTTGTCCAGTCACCAGAGGTAATTACAAGCTGTGTTGCTCAGCTTCACTGTGCCACCTCTTGTGTCTGTGCTTGAGAGATGGGAGCTCTCAGCCTCCCAAGTGAATTAGTACCATCACACCACAAATTGAAGGCAGGAGATCCAAAAGTGCTTAAGACAGAGAAAGCACCTGAAGAACTCTAAGAACAGGCATAAGAAAGTGGAAAGTTAATTTCCATCCTTGTGTTTTTCCATTAAAAGTTTGTGACTAGTGATATTTCATATTTTCCCCTACTGAGACACAAAAGCATAGGCTTAGGGGCTGCAGCAAGGAGAGCTCCCTCCTTGAACCAGGCTTCAGGTGGCCTAGAACATGGTGCAGGAACCACAATAATTATCACAGACACCTCAAAACACTTCTGTGTAAAACAAAGGAAAATTCTTTTTGACAACAACAAGCCTTTGCAGCTTGAGGGTCTGGTGTTCAAAATGGATATTCTGCCATTATAGTGGATGAGCACTTGAGTCCACTCACTTCAGTATTCAAGATGCCATCTGCTGTTGTTGCTGGTATTTTTCTCTTCTCTCTCCCTTTCTAAACAGTAACTGTGCTTAAGGAAACGCCACCTTATATCAGTGTCTGTGGCAGACTGCTGTGTACACAGTGTGCTGTACATGAGCTGCAGGGTGCAATTCCACCCCCAAACAACCCCTAAGAGCACCAGGTCCTGCAGCCAGCACTCAGCAGCACATACATCACCTTGCAGAAAGATGATTAAGTCTCCAGCCACCAGAGGCAGGGTCTGGCCCCAGATGACAACAAATTAAAAAAGCAAAGCAGCACTGAGAGACACCAAAATGACTTGGATACCTCCTGTGGATTTACACAGGCAAGAGTAACTTGTTTTGTGGATAGATGTGGAGGTGCTGCAGATTTCAAAGGGCTAAGCTGGGCCTGCACTCCAGAAGACAGCTCTGTTTCACAGCTGAAAAGCACATGTGGGCTGTGGGTGAGCACCAGCTTAGCATGGAAGGCAGGCTAAAGGAAATGGTACATGAACAGCACATCATGCTCGTGTGAATTCACTGCAGCTACATGGTTTCTCTGCTGTACCATTTAGGATCATCCTCCCTGCACAGTAAATAATTTACCGTCCCCTTTCCAAAGAGAACTTCCTATAGTACAGAACACATGGAAAATCATCATGACTGACAAAAATCTAGCTTGTGAAAGGGTTCTTGCACTTTCTGACTATGAATAAGTTATGTCCTATTCACAGAAACTTAATGTAACTACAATATTTAGCTGCCATGGTATTCAGTATCATCTTGCCTGCACAGTAAATAATTTATCTGTTTATTTCCACAGGGGACATCCTATGAGCCGATTTGAATGGCAGCTGATTGCATGCACAGTATGTATAGCCTGAGCAGGGATTTTCAGCAGGCCTGAGAGCGCAGTCCTGGTTACTGCTGCACTGTGGAACAGCTGAGAAGGGAACACAGTGCCTGTTGAACAGAATCCATAGCTACATGTGTGCTGGGATAGCCCGCAGGATACCTTCAGCAGCCTGCCATTTAGTGTATGATCCTAAACAAGGAGCAACTGTCTCTGAGATGATTATATTTCCTTACTCCTCAAGGAGGCTATGAGTCTGAACTAACACTTTTAAAGCACTTTGCATGAAAGATTATAGCTGCAGCTTACAGGTTTGCCTGCTACTCCCTTTCCATTTGGCTGATGATGCATTTCTGTGCACCATTTTTGCTGTGTGTCTGTCACTATGCTGTGCTGGCCTTCACTGAGATGTGTTTTACGCCAAGGTCTCTCCCTGAAAACAGAGAACGAGCCTGTATCCACAGCAGGCTACCCAAAAGGATCAGGTCCTTTGGGTAAGTGGCCTTAAGTGCTCCTGAAATCCCTTGAAGCAGTGCATGGGCTAATGTGCTTCTCAGAAGAATTAAGGGGAGTAGATTCTGTTCCTGGATGAGCGAATTAATCTGATTTATAAACTTTGTACATCTCCATTGCTTGTAGAACACCACTCAAAAATGCACAGTTGAATTAGCAGGTTATTGATGTGCTCCAAATGAGAATTTGTCACCAGTGTAATGCAAGTCTTTTCAACTTGTACAGGAACTCACAACATTCAGCACTTTGCTTAACATCTGAGTGTACTGGGTTGGTTTTTAAAACATTAATTTGGACTGTGACTTCAATGAGATCTTTCTTCTCACAGCAATTATTCAATTCAACTTAGTTCAATGAAGTGACCACTGTATATGCCAGTGTAATTAGGAGCAGAATCTAGCCTGGTAAGATATCTGACTTAGAAATTTAGTGTTTAGGCTGCACTTAAGAATACAGTTACATGATGAAGTACAAGTAGCCTTGCTTTCCTAGTCTGCCAGTAGTACCAACTCAGAACAAACAGTCAAGGGAAAAAAATACAATTGTTTGGAGACTTCAGAATTCCCTACTGACCTCCTTAACCCACAAAAATGGATTTTATACTGGAATGGAAAATAATGGTCCTGCCAAGTTAATTTTATTGACATTCTACACTTTTACATAGTCTGGAGGTCCCCCCTGGCTTGGAAAATTCTGGTGGCTTTTTACTGAAAGTAGTCTCAGTTTATATTAAATCTACAGAGACATTTGCCACTTCCATGCACTTTGGAAGACATTTTAATGACCATATTATTAGTGTGAGAATATGAAAATTTTGCCTTACAGTGAGATGAATTACACTTAGGATAAGTAAAGCTGTGCAGTTTGCAAATAACGTGGGTTTCTCTTGTTGCTTGAGCAATAAATTACTCCTGGAACCTGGGGACAAGTCTGCCCAGAGGAGATAATCAAAATGGATTCTGTGCAGAAGTTATGCCAGAGTGCCACAGAATGAAAATTTTACTTCTAAGAAGGCTGCAAAATAGTAAAATAAGAAGTAGAGAAGAATAACCTTTTTTTCTTTTGTTTTTGATGCTTGCCTGATCGGGTAATTAGAAACATTTTGGTTCACCTGAAATGGAGCATTAAGCTTTTGTTCCTTATGAGATCTTTCCTTGCCTTTCATTTGAACACTTCTCTAACAGAACAATAAAAGTTAATTTTATTTGTATAGTCTCAGTCCATAACCTTCCTTACATATGTTTTCCCAAAGAATCAAATCCAAACTAAACACGGAGACAGCTTTGTTTATGCACAGCTGGTTGTTTTTTTTTTCTGACCCTAGTTTCAAGGAAGTCTGCTGTCCAGGGAGAAAGGATTTCATCTGCTGTGAGTGCCATAATATACTTGTGCAGATTATAACAGTGACCCTGGTATATTAATTGTGGCACCAATTTATCACATTGAAGGTAGGTGAGCAGAGATCAGCACTGGTTACTGGGCAATAGAACTACAGTCTTAAAACCCAAACAGGCAAAAAGGGACTCTACATCAGAAAAATATTACAGTCTGATAAACACAATGCACACAAAGAGAAAGGATATTTTATATGGGGAACTGATCTCAGTAAACTTGCACATTACAAAGGACAAGATCCACTGTGCCCCCATGATCAGTTTAGTACAGCAGCCAAGTCTCTCTCGTTGATACGGTCTACAGAGCAACACTGTATACGACTTTAAGATGATGTGATTTATAGTTTTGAGGCAATAAACAATTTTTTCACAGATTCACCTCTGAAAAAAAATTATCCTTGCAATGCCTCCTTTCTGAAACAATGTTAAAAAGAAATATTAACTTTGATACCAAGGTTTAGCCCTGTTTCCTTAATATTTTAGCAAGTTTTCCTGTGAGACTCTCAATCCTCCCTGCTTTGTCACTTTCCTGGAGAAGTTATTCCAATAACTTGGGGCAGAAAAGGAAACAAAAAACCCGAACTGTAAATGCTGCTATATAAACCAACTATTTGTTCTAACTGCATAGTTCTGAAAAACCACTCCCAACACCTGCTTATAGTCACCTCAGAAAGCAGAGTTGAGAAAGAAACGGGCTCTCATCCAACACATTTCCCATTCAAAGCATTTCACAAGTATTAGCTAAACAACCCTTGTAATGTGCCCACAAGACAAGTAATAAATGGTTTCTACAGACTGAGGTAGGAGACAGGATCTGGCTGAACTGCCAGTGGCCGCCAGGAGAACAAGGTGCAGAACGCAACACAAACTCCGAATTTCCCTGCTCCATCCACTGGGAGCCCCCATTAGCTATTTATTTACCTTACAAAAGAGATTCATGTCTCTTCTGGGGGTCAGCAGGAGCTAAGGTGTGGTAATCAACACAGACAGAGCAGCTCTCGCCCATCTTTTGGTAGCACCATTCTCAGGAGGACGCCCTTGTCCTGCCCACGCAGGGTGGTGGCAGGTTGAGGTGCCCCAGGGTGTGGCATTAACACAGTGCAGAGGGACACGAGAACCCACCCACTCGGAGCATTTCCTGTGTGGTTATTTTAGCCCTGAATTATGCAAAGCCTCATCACAGCCCACGTGCCTTTGGGAGTCAGCAGTGGGGTTGAAAGGCTGAACCTGCAGGTGAATTGTGCTAGTCTTTGGAGAAGCAATTATTCTGCACTGACAGACACAAATTTTAAATAGCAAAGGTTGAAATTAAGGTACAATTCCTATTATGTTTCTGGCAGTTCCACACTGTCTCATTAAGAAATATAAATTTATAGAGAAGACAAAAATAAAAGGTGACAAAGACTGTACATTTTCTCTCAAAATATAAATTATTCAGCAATACTAAAAACACATGAGCAGCAGTCAGGTTTCCCACAATTCTGTAACACTCTAGTCTTTGGAAATTTCTATTGAATTCAACAAGAGACTCAGAAGTCTTCCTACCTGTCTGC
>VZRZ01003270.1:1005614-1149440 GCA_013398175.1 Climacteris rufus
TTTTGGTAATAGGTGGTTATTGCTGTAATAAAAACTGTAACAAAACAGTCAAGCAAATGTGAAAAGCTAACAGCAAAAATAAGAGGTAGTGGCATGGAACACCTTAAGAAAGAAAAAATCAATTTTTTTTGTCCTACAACATTGTGTCTTGGGAACACTAATAATAGGTGACTCTTTTCCCTGTGAAATGACTTTTCCCTTCTTTGCACATGATCTGACACAGGACTTGTCTTACTGCACTATCTAGATGCAAAGCAAGTGAGAAAAGGAACCTTTGTCTGCTATTTTAAAGGCAGAAATTCTGTCTGGAGAAGGGATGATTAAAATGCTCTGTGTGGCAACGGTAGATGAGTGACTGTCTCCCTGACAACAACGATAATGCTGATATGAATAAAATCCCAGGTTTACATACAAGTTTGGAGTCTCAGGTCCTAGAAATGTCAGAAGCAGCTGAGCTTGGCATACCATCGAATATGGTTATTGATTTCTTAATTATCAGGCATGCAGCATTGATATTCTGTTTATTTTTAGTTGAGTTTTCTCTCTTTCTGTGGCTATCTCAGAAAAAAAGTAAGAATTCTAGAACTGTGGCTCTAACAGCCTCATTTTTTCCCAGTATGCCGTTAGATACATTTATTGCTTTACGATTTCTTAACTGATTCCTTACATCAAGGAGAACATGATTTGGTTTTCTTTATTGCCACCCGACTTATTTCTATCAATTAATTGCATTAGGTGTTCACATAATTACCCCTCATTTCTGGAATAAAACATACAAAGTTAATGTTGTGTAACTCTGGGCAAATTATACTATTAGACCTTTTGAAGAACTCTGAGAGGAAAGGTGCTTTATTTCTGCAAAATATGGGTTTAGGCTTCAGAGCCAATTGCTTTTTTCAAGGTTTAAATCAAGCAGATGCAAGCGTAGCTTCATTATGGCTGAGACAGTGTGTGTTTGTGAGCTGTAATCAATAGATAAGCACCAATTCCCTGAACTAAAATATATGTCTGCACATAAATTGCAATGCAGAGGCTTCCCAGGCTGCATGGCCTCAGAATCTCGCACCTGCTGAGCGTAGTCTGAGGAGCACAGGGTGATCTGGTCTGTTGGGGTGAGTACAGACAATGCCCCATTGCACTGGGCAATAATTCAGCAGAGAGTGTGTGGGGCTGAGCAGCTGCAGCCAGGGTCCTGCTAAAGCCTGGATGTTAAGATGTTCTGCTAAGATAAGATGTCAAACAGCAACCAGAGCAAGGTCTCCCACTTCTTCCAAAACTACCCTAACAACTGTGGAGAGTCAGGCTCTCCTTGCAACTTGTCTCTTACCTCCAAGTTGGACACAAATCAGGAACATAATATGCAAAACATTTGGGGTAACTCCCTAGATCTCCCCAAATGCTGTGCTGAGACTCCACTGGAACCAAGCACACACAGAGGGATTATCTCTACCATGTTTCCTGCCCCTATCCCTACCTGTGCCAACCTAACTGGGTTGGTAAGAAGCACAATACCCAACTCAAAGAGAGAAATGAGCAGGAGCTTTTACTACGCCATAGAGTTATAATTACATTTTCACCAGCATGCCCGTGGCCAGACAAGGAGCAAGGCTTACTTAAAAGGAGTTACACCAAGGTACCCCCATGGTTCTTCTTGCTTTTAAATATCATACGTCAGCAAACTGTTCCCAGAGGCCAGCAGGACATCACACATCATTTTCTTCCTCTCACAGTAGTGTTTGTTATGCACACACAAACACACAAGCTGCAGCAGAAGCAGGCTGACCCAAGATCACATTCAGAAGTGCCACCAAGACATCAGAGACAAAGTCACCCAAGGGGGCAGGTTGGCTGTTGCCAGCTGCAAGGGACTGGTGCACAGCAGTGCTGCTGCCAGAAACTCGCTGCAGCCCAAGCCTGCTCTCTCTGAGCCTTGCAGCCAGGTAAGATCTCTGGAGGAGCTGCCTTTACAAGGAAGTTCCTGCAGTGACTGGGGACAAATGAGAAGGAAATTATTCCTATGGCATCAACTGTCATTTTAATGGGCTACTTATCACACCATTGCTACTCATGTCTGCTATCGTAGCGCTGAGGTGCATAATTGTTCTGAGCACTGTGCTAACACAGGGAAAGGTGATTCCCTGCATGTTAATCATCTTACACAAGTTATGCTACATTTTCCTTCAGTTATGGGCGTGGGGAAAAACCCATCTATGAACGCATTGCTCAATTTTCAGATACAGCTTTGATAGCAAAAGAAAAGTAATTAGTAGCTTGGTCCCTGGCAACCCGAAAATAATCATTTGAGAAGTTTGCTTTCCAAAGTGTCTATTCAGAACACACTGGTTTAATTTCTAGGAAATGACTAGAAGATAGAAAGCCTTTGTTATGCAAAGGTTCTTCAACCTAAAAAGAACTTGAAATAAGAATAATAAAATCATACTTAAAATTAATGTAAATGAAGTTCAATTTTGAAGTATTTGCCAGAAACAGCAGTAATACGTATTAATTGTAGTAAAATTTTACAGTAGCATAAAAGACTTTAGTATCAGAAGATAACTACAGCATATGCTTGCTTGTGTAGCTGTTTTTTTCAGTTCAGTTTAGCGTAACTACCACTGCTTTTCAATCTGTGCGCAACTGGGCTTTAGCTGAGGCTTTGGCAATGCTTAGTCCAATTTGCTATAGGAGTCTCTTTCCCAAAAACCTGGAAACGGGGACCATGATGGTTGCAATATTTGTCTCTTCTGCCTTCAGGCTCTGACTTGCAGCATCACTCCTTGTCCTCTGGTCTTCCTAACCAGGAAGCAGAGACGGGGCTCCTATTATTGGGATGAACAAGACAAAGTCAAAGCAAATGCTTCAGACTTGGAATTGTTTGCTATAAAGTATTTATGATGGAATTCTGAAGGCTGAATTAATTAGTTATCAGCATCTGATTGCAGATAATTCCCAATAAACAGGAGGAAAACCAGCTGAACAGATTGTTTACTATGGATTGTTTGCCAGGCTGTGGGCACAGCAGCAGCAGCCATTCCACATTTGCATGCCCTGAGCACTTTGTCAGGCAGCCGAGGCTGCAAAGGCGACAGGGATGGATGCTCTATTGCCTAATTCCCAGCGGAGGGCTGCTGGAAGTACAACCAGTGGAAGTTTTCCCACGTATTTCAAAGGGTGGCAGGGTTTTATTCAGTGTGAACCGTGACACAACCAAAGGCTGTACTACTGCAGACCTATTAACATGAAGTAGATTGGTCCCTTGAGCATAAAAGGTTCTTCAATAAGCAATGAATGTTTTTCAAACAACTCTGAATGTTTTTCAAGAACAATGAATATTTTTCAAGAACTGCTGCACCTACCATTTTTAAAAGGATAAAAAGGCTTCAAGTTTTCCCTAAAAAAGAACAGCCATTGAGTTTTGTCCCACTATGTCCTTTGTTCCAAGCTGATAAACACCTGCTTAAAAATTTCTTATTTGTCCATCCTAATTTTTTTTTGTGGTGAAGGCTAGAAATGGTGATTTTATTTCCATTTTATATTTGTGGCTACTTTATACCACATTTACTTTATGATGGCTTTTTATTTGAACTAAAATAGTTTTCCCTGGTGTTTCTTTCCCTGATTCATCTAATTTAAAGTGATCACAGATCCTCTTGCCCTTTCCAAGCTGAACAAATAAAGCCCTTCTGCTTTGCTCCCATATGACGCCCTCCACGTGCCAGTCATTACCTCATACCTAATCCTGTTTCACATCCTCTTTTGTGCACATGGGTGATGAAGGCACCATGTATTTTTTCAGGATAACTATTAGGATTTATCTGAAAAGCGCATTATTAGAGCCATAGCTTTCAAAATACCTTACATATTGCTTTGCAGTGTTTCTGCCCGTGGGGTGAGTGTGCAGTGGGAGCAGAAGCCGCAGGTCACAGGATGTGCTCCTAAAGCAAATCATGTGGCACCTGTGAGGAATGCACCCACCCTGCCACTGAAGGCTGGCAGAGGGTGTTTTGAAAGCATAAACCCTCCACACTACCTTCTTCAGGCTTTCTTTTCCAAGTATGTCTCCGAATTATAGACCATAGTTTACTTGGAAAGGACAAGGCTAGGACTACAGAAGAAATAAAACAAAGACTTGTAGAAGTGGGAAAATTATTTTCATGGTAATACAGTAATGATTTTCTTTTCAACTAACAATGCATAGGCTATCATCACACCACACATCTATCACAACTATTTTGTAAAGCTGAACTATTTTTGCACTCACGTGTTATAATTTATACTGCAAGTTTTGTGTCTGCTTGTGCTAGTGTCTGGTGAGACCTATCAGGCAAATATTCCATTTATTTTGATACATTCAGCTGGAGTTGAGCTATGAGACTGAACATAGCATTTTAAAGATATTTATTTTGCTAGGGAGGGATTTCCTCAGTCTATTTTTTCTTAATATTGGATGCAGGTTTTAAGCATTGGTAAAAAACCATCTCTTTGTCGAGCGAAAGAGCAAATGTTATTTCAGGCATTTTTGTCAGGCTATGAAGACACCACAACCAACAATTTTGACTGGATCTACTTCTCTCTACACTCCTCTGCGTTTCTCATGAGCAGCACATTTTGATACCATACATTTTCCCAGGAAATAAGAAGGATGACAGTGAAATATAAGACAGCAGAAGATCATTCTCTCATTACCACTAATACTCAATTTCCAAACATCCTTGGTTAAAACCGCTGTTTTTAAAACAAGCTTTTGCAGAGCAACAAAGAATTGCTTGCATTTCTGTGCAGCCTGAAGAAGAGGCTGTGTTAATTGATCTGGCACGCACATGCATACAGCCCACATTGTCCTGCACACCGGGTTTGCAGTTGATGGCCCTGCCTGCTGTGCCGTGGATGCGGCCCTTTACAGATGTGGGGGGTGTTCCAGGCCAGGCTTTGCTGGCAGCACGAAGCAGCCACGGCTCTTTGTCTCCCAGCTATTTTCGTTAGGTCGTATTCATGTGCCCCTGAGAGGGAGAGAGTCAAAGTCCTCTGCCTGCTGGTTATTATGCTGCTGCACAAAGGGGTCCTTCAGCCTGCAGCAGGAGACTGAAAACAAGACTGTTGATAAATTATTGTGGCCCATCCTATTCCTATTGACTGTCACTGCAGCTGGCTGAAACTGAAGTTAACACCCACATCTGCCATAACCAGGGTGTTTTTACACCCAAAAACAGAACAAAAGCTCCATGCACGGAGATCCCGTATCATGAAATTCAAGCAAGTCCAAAACTATCTCATGTAATTTCTTCAAGTATTGAAAATATCTGTTAACCACATTTAAACTATTACTACATGTTCAGTACAATTTCTCTCCCCTGGTTGGTGTCACAAAGCTGAACATATCACTGGCTCAAGTTTTTATATTAATGGAAGCTTATGTCAGAACAAGTACTGAAAACTACTTTAGCTACTTGTAACCAATTAGAAGACACTGCAAATCAGACTATAACCTGTCTCATGGACTTTTCCTGTGCGCCACAAACCCCCAAATTACTGTAAGAATAAATGCACAACATTTCCTATGGTCTGGAATATAAATACATTCACCTTCAGGTGTGTACTAGGAACAACAGGAAACATTAGCTCCCTGGCTAACTGAAAATGAAGCTACTGCAGTTATTTATATTTGTTAAAAACAAAATACATACCACCTATCAAACAGAAATTAAATCTCTCCGTTACTACTAGAGCAGCTGAGTAACTGACTGTACCTTAGAAACTACATTGACTTTCAAAGCCATATTTGCTTCTGATATGTATCTTTTCTGTCTGACATGATTCAAAATGTTTTATCACATGCAAATCCCTACACCAAGGAAGACAAAATCAAATCTGCAGTACAACGTCAGCGATGACTACTAAAGTTTGCAAAGCAATGCTGATGAGCAGAAGGCAGACTTCATGGGCTGCATTAATAAAACAGATTATTATTCCTTCTTCTTCAACACTGGTAAGGCCTCAGTTGGAATGAGTACAGTTCAGGGCCTGGCACGCTATTTTTTTTTATGGTTGAGGGAGTCTTTGAAGAAGAGGTTACACAAATATTTCTCAGAGGTGAAGCAGATGAACTTCATATTGTCTTAAAGTTGGACTGAAGACTCTCCAGACAGTCCTTCCAAGTATATACATATATATATATATAAAACACACTATTTACATTTGTGAATAGCAAGGTCAGTGTTCCTGGTTAAGAATAAACCAAAAATAATTGTAAGAAAGAATGCCAAAGCAAAACCAGAAAGCTATTGCTACACTAATGGATTTTTGTACGTTAACCTAATGTTGGTTTTAGGAACTGCTGCATTAAGCCTTTTCACAAAGATTTGTATTTAACAACTGTTTATAAATTACCCACATGCTTAAATGTTCTTAAATTCAAGATCAAAAACCTGTGTCCTCGCTACAAACTCCATCTAATGATTCAGATGATATTCTGAATCTAATGATGCAGCTCATTATGACAGCCACATCCTTCCTTAAAACAAAGGACTTTCAGAGGAAAAGAACAAACATCTTGATCATCCCACCGGTGTTCTGCACTATGGGCCCTTCTCTTTGGGCTAATTTTGGCAGAGGTGGATGCTCTCCCTGCCCTGGCAGGGAAGGATTCCTACAGGAGCTCGGGTGCCATCACAGAGCCACCGTGCCAGCACAACCCTAAGCGGGGGCTGGCAGCTCCGTGCCCCGGGAGTGCGTGACCTCGGGGGCACGGCGGGGCTGCTGCGGCTTCCCCGGGTGCTGGAGAGGCCGGAGCCGGCCCAGCCCGTCCTGCAGCCCCCAGCAGCCCCCCGGGTGCGGCGGGAGCCCTGCAGAGCAGCAGCGACCCGGGAGCGGCTGCGCGGCTGGGGATGTGTCAGCGCCTGCCTTCGGGAGCGCACAGCCGCAGCTCCCGCTGTCAGCCGGGGCTCTGCCGATGCCAACCAAACCCTGGTGTTGTCTAAATGAACCCTCCCTGCAAGCACCTCAGCCTGAGTCAATTAACAGGTGTAGGAGGTGTAGGACACCTCGAGTGTAATTCCCACCTGCAGATCTCTCATCCAGCTCCTCAGCAACAAGCTCCCCGTTAAAGCGGCACTGTCAGCCCACACACAGACCTGGAGTTACAGCCCATGAGCACTGGTAATTTATTTTCCACATTTACCTACATGTGGGTTTCAGGCTTTCAGGTAACAAAGCCACACCAGCATAAGGTCGATGCAGTTATTCAGAGTTGTTAATAGGAAATAATCTCAATGAGCAGTTTACTCATTGCCTACAGAGGGAAGGAGTAGTCTAAGAAATGCCTAAAGAAAGCCTAAGTACCTTGCCTTTGGGAACTCTAACTACCTTTACCTGTCAGTTCTCCCCTGGTGCAACAATGCCAGACCAGAAATGAAACACACAGAATGGAGAAAAGCACATCTCAATTGAGGCTCCAGTTTGCTTCTGGAAAGCAAGAGTGAGCATGCCTTCCTGGGACACAGCTTCTTGACTCATCCTCCTGCTGCAGGAAGGACCTGTAGCTGTCAAGAGGCAGGAGGACAACCAGTTTAATCTTAGGAGCAAAGTAGTATCAGCCATAGGACAAGAGGAATGAATCCTCCAAGGCAATATGAGTCAGGAGTAGTGAACACTCAGCCTAAACAAAATACACAGCATGCCCAGAAGCTGGGCAGAAGAGGACAGAGGCTGGACTGGTTTGGAGGAAAGGTGGCTCATCCTTGCCCTCATGGCAGCCTCAACAGTGTTCCAGTTTCACATCACTGAGGCAGCAGAGAGCACAGCCACCCTGTGACTGTGCAGTGTGTGTGTCCACAGTGTCCCTCCCTTGAGGAGATGATGCACCCCCAAAGGTCCCTTAGAGCAGGAGCCAAAACAAGCTTTCTGGATCTCTGAGGTCTCTCCTCCAGTGTCCTCCAAAGAAGCCAGAGAGATTCCCCTGCTTGTGTTGGCTGCCCTGCTCTCAAGGCTGTGGGCAGAGTCCTCATTTCACAGGGGAGCTTGCAAAGAGGTCTAAGATCTCCAGCTATGAAATTATTCCTATTGAAATTCTACAGGAAGAAAAAGGTGAAGTGGGAGAGTTGCTATCCCAGATGTATCAGAGGAGAGGTTTGAACTAAAAACTTCTGGGTAAAGCAAAATATGTAACTGGCTCCTTGGTAGGTCAGAGTATTCAGTGACCAGATGGAAAGGGCTCCACTGACCCTGTTGCATTTACTGCTCAGCTTCTGAAATGCTAAAATGGCTTCAAGGGAGCTTTCCTCCACCTGATGGTCATTTAACACACCTCAGTCCCTTCTCCAGAGAAGTCAAGCATGTTTCGTGGACATGCTGAATTACCAGCTACTGGTCTGAACAACTCTCACTCCTAAAAATCAAGTGAAACTTTCATTATCTAGCAGGAAAAAAAAACAAAAGCCAGCAAGGCTTTTCAAATCCTGTATCAAAGTAGTTGGGAGATTTTTGTTAGAATACAGCAGACATTACCACAGCCCTTGTAGTGGCCCACTGAGCTGAAGTGCCCTGAGATATTCTGTGCTCAGCATGAGAGATGTCTGTTTACAAAGAACCCAACATCCAGCATTTTCTATATAAAACCAATGAACAGCACAAATTCTGGTTCTTCACACCATTTGCTGGACCCGCAGCTGCTTTGACACTGTTGCCAGAAGGTGCAATTCACAGTCATCTCAGACCAAGAAAGGAGCATAAGTCTCATAAATCAAGACTGCTGCTTTGCTGCTCTGCACCTTTGTAGGTGTTTCACAGAGACCCCTGGGTGAAGCAGTAAAAAGGGAAAACCTACAGGTAATGCAACGCCCACAAAGTGTGACCCAGGGTACACCTCTGAGGAGTTGTTATGATGATCGTTTGCAGCAATCGAGCTCAATGGAGGCTTTCGTGTTCAGCACACTGCATCATCTCCAGGGAGTTTCCTTTACAACACTTATAAATGAGAAAACAAGATAGCTTTGGACTGCACAGCTGCAGGGTGCAGGAGGAAAGCGATAAAATAACACAGAATTAATCCATTCACTCAAAGGCCACTGAGTTGAAGTGCATAGATTTAATGAGGTTGGAACTCTAAATGGCTAACAAGTTAAAAAAATATCATTATGCCCTCACACCCCATACCCAACCTCCTCTGCTGATCTCCCAGGAACTGTAGCAGGCAAGGCTTCCCACATTATGTAGGTCAGCATCTACTCTAAAATTCATGTGTTTTAGTGAAAATAGAGGGCAGACACTGGAGATGTGCTCCCTGACCCCCCTCCCTGCAGAGCCACGGAATTGGAGATTATTGGATTTTTTTCTGACACTCTACATTTTGCACCTCACACAGCTGAAGTGCATCCACACCACACAGCTCAGGCTAATGCTCACCCTCAAAGCTGTGCACAGGCTTGCACAGCCACGGTGGAATGTCTTTTGGCTTTTGGGATGAAGTGGGAACTCAGGGTTTAGACATACACACTGCTCATATCTATGTTATAACTAAAATCAGGTAAAAAGAGTAGTACACCTATTTGGCTAAGACACTGATACACTGTAAGGTTTTCAGTTACTGGAGAACACTGAATAGAGTAAATTTTTAGGTGGTAACATCCTATTACTGACACAAACTCCTGGGTGCAGGCTGTGGTGAACACTGCCCATGGGCTGGGACACAGCAGCCACTGGGCACCGAAAGACCCAGAGCCACCTCAAATCCAGCCATTCCTCCCTACCATCATCCTCACCTGCCTGGGCACAAAACTGTTGCTTCCACAAAAAAACCGCACAATTGTGTTCTGCCTCCTTGAGGAAGGAAGATTATCACAGACAAAAAATAAGTCATACAATATTTACAGCACAAGACAGTTGTACTTTAGTCTGATCAACCTGGGATAAGAACCTAAGAAGGATGGAAATGGGGGGGAAAGCTTGAGTCTTATGGAAAATATCTGGTAATATGACACTTCAAAGAACAGATGCATATCACAGGAACGCTCAGGCTATTGCACAGGGTGGAGATGGGGCTCTTCATCACATCCCTGCAGTGCTGAGTCAGAGCCCACGAGCCACCACAACTCCTCGTGTGGTGCTGGTTCCCTGAGCCACACAACTCCTGCAGCACTTTCTGCAGGGGCAGCTGTAACAACACACATTGTTCTGGACAGGTTTCTGAGGAACTGAAATTCCCCTAGGCTTTCAAATACATCATTCAGTCTTCACTTCTGTCTTGTACAGGCTTCTGAAGGTAGCTGATTTCAGTTTGAGCACAGTGACTTTCACACAAACTGAAGTACCTATTATCTGCTGACATGAAAGCTGTTTATACAAAACAGATTATTCCACGCATACAATGTGTCTATTTAGAACTGTTATTCTTACATATATGACTATATGAAAACTTCCTCCATTGGCAGCATGATTCTCTCCATGTGTATTAGTTATTAGTTTTAGTAGCAAGGAGAGCTACAGGGCAGGCTCCAGTGAGAGGCTCCTGAAAGCTTCCCCATGTCCAACAGAGCCCATGTCAGCCAACTTCAAGAGAGACCTGCCACTGGTCAAGGCTGAGCCCATCCACATATGTGGCAGCACCACTGGGATAACAGATTTAAGGAGGAGAAAAAACTCTGCACATGTGAGAGAAACAACCCTACAGACACTAGAGGTCAGTGGAGAAGGGGGAGGAGGTGCTCCAAGTACCAGAGCAGATCCCCCTGCAGCCTGTGGTACCTCCAGGACAAGGCAGCTGTGCTCCTGCAGCCCATGGAGGGCCCCCCACACACTCAGTACAGTACCCAGTCCCACAGCAGCCTGTGAAAGGGCTTGTGGGGACAGAGACACCCCGGCTCCCAGGGCAGCTGTCCAGCTGCCTCACACATGACCCTTGTCACAAGGAACTCCCTAGGCTCAGTGCTCCTGCTTTCAGAAATTAGCAAAGCCAAAACCAAAGTTTCCCACCACAACCTTTGCCACCGGTCAGGTGCTCACAGTTTTTCACAAAGAACTGAGTCCTCCTCTTGGGCTGGATTTCCAACACCAGGGAATATCCTATAACAGAAAGCACTGCACACGCACATGCGCACAGAACTTGCTCCAAACTCTGTCATTGACTGACTGGAACAAAGCACTGCCTGCTCAGGAAGCACAGACCATCTGAGGGAAGCAAACCTCATGTTGTTTATCCCAGATGTGTATCTCTCCAATAATTTATCACTTCTGTAATCTACTGCCCTAAGAAGGATTATTTATAATCCCTTGGAAAATTTTGTGAACTTGCAAGGAGCAGGCAAGGACACAGAGTATCCCACAGGCTGGGGAAACCAGAGATGTGGACAGGCTCTAAGTGACCCCAATTATCTGAAATATCATAGCCCCAAGTGACAACATAAATACCTAAAAACCTGGTAGTGCAAACCAGTAAAAATAACCAGATCAATAAAAACTACATAGAATATTTCCAGCATCAAGTGAACAAAGCTGAAAAAGCTTGTAAAGCCTGGAGCTGAAGGTAACTCAGCTCTCGTTTTGAAAATTATAGATTCCTCATTTTCATAAGTTTAATCCTAGTTCAGCTGGCTAGGATATTTCTGTTAGCATAGTTTGAGCATGCCAGACTTTCAGCCCATGCATCCAAGACATCTTTACAATCTTAGCGCACCTTAGCACAGAACATTGCCTAAGCTCTGTGCTGGCAGCAGAAACAACCCCTAACACAATGACAGTCCCCCCTCTGGTTCCTAAGTATAGTTTAATTCCACTGTAGACTTAAGAACTTTTTGGATCTTTCTTACAGAGGTTAACATCGCTTCAGTGCAGACAGCTGTAAAATATATATATATACACACAGAGAGAGGTAAACACACTCAGTGTAGGTGCATCTGACTCCATTAAAAAGATGTGCCCACTGGGCTGTAAATAGCAAAATTAATTCTGCATGAAAAGGCTCTTATTTGTGTGGTTTTGGTGACAAACCCTCTCAGATGCATGAGAAAGGTATAATTAGCAGCCTGCTATTCCAACACCATCACACTCATACCCCAAACAACCTTTCTCCTTACTCCCCCTGTAGCTTTCTCCTGTCCCTGGAGGCGCAATTGCTGCCATCACTGCAGCTTTACAAATCCCAAAAGCCAACCCCACAAAATCAGGATGTATCCAGAAGAAAGCAAGCAAGAAACTGCTTTAAAACTCATCGCACAATCCATGCATGGTATGGACAGTACAGAGCTGAGAGTGATGCAGGGGAGCACACTGAACATAACTACCCCAGGAGTGGGACTGATGGGCTGTGAGATGCCCCAGGAGCTGCTCCTTGGCCTGCTAAGAGCACAGAGACCATGGCCAACCCATTAAACTCACTATGTCCAGGGATATTGCTGCATGCCATACCCCTGCCAGTAACACACCTACATCATTAGGATTTTTAGGGGCTTTTTATTTTATTTATTGAAAAACAACCCCAAACACCAAGAGTTTAGATTGTCCTCAACTGGGATTTACCATGGTTTGTGTCCACATGCTACAGTGTCCAGCTTGTCAAGACCTGTGAAACACAGAAAAAGGGGACTGATTCAGTGTTTAACACAAGTTACACTCACTCCAAGTGTGTGGTTATTAATGACAAGAAGTATTGCTGCTGGTGGATGTTTGTTTTTACATGGAGCATGGTTTATGCTTCCTAGCAGCAAGCATGGTTTCTGTTAAGCATCATATTTGCTCCAAAATTAGAATAGTTTACTTGAGAGCACACACAGGTTTATCTCAAATCTTCTGTGTTCTGTTCAGAAGGTGTGTATTTAGCCCCGTACTTCTGTATAAATCTCTTTAAATGAGCCATTTCCAAGAAAGGCTAAAGTTTCATTTCGATATTGTCTGCAGGCTAATCCAAATAAAAGAAATCCCATTACTAAGGAAAGGACGAGACAAGATGGAGAGAGCAGCTGAACACACTTCACTTACAGAAAACAAAGATGGGCTTGTTCTGTGCAGTATTGTGCAGTAGTTACTGCTATCTTCATCTCAAACCATTCAATCTCTTCTCTTCCCAGTGCACTCTCCTCTTTAATATCTCCTCGCATCTATTTCCATCTACAGTCAGAAAGCCCAGACTGAGACACAAGCAACTTCCAGCCCCCAGGTAATGCAACCAGCCCTTGTACACTGCCTGACAGAGCCGCAAAGGCTTCCTTGTCCTGAAGGGGCTTGGGTTTGTTTTTAATCTATCTCATATGCTAATGACAGATTAAAGGAATAACCAAGGGCTTGTCAGCACATGACCACGTAATCCATTACGGAATGACCATGTCACTGCTTTCCCCAGTAGTGAAATTTTCAGGAGTTGCTCAAATTCTCCATTTGCTGAGACCCTTTGGCCTCATGGCTTTGCACTGTAGAGGAACTGGGAGGTTTTCAGTCAGGGTGACAGGAGGAAATTATCAAACTGATCCTTGGCAGCAGCAAAGCAGCACATCCGGCACCTTGTGGCTCTGTGGAGGGGAACTAGACCTGCTGTCCCTAATCAGCAGGACAGAAAAGCTGCTTTTATAGCAGGACTCTTTCTTCTTTTGTACTTCTCCCCAAGCTGCTGCCAGCAGATATTGGCAGGCATTTCAATAGCTGTTTTGAATCAGTGCCTGGCAAAAGCACAGGCAGGTTAAACCTGAACATCCTCTATGGAGCTGCACTGAGGTTTCTGCATATTCCTGGTCTGGCTCAGCCCACAGACAGAGCTGCACTTTCCCAAGCAGGAGATAAGGGAGCCTGAAAAATACATAAGCAGTGTGTGTATTCCCTGCCCATTGCTGTCCTCCTTGCACCCCTTCCACTGTTGCCACCATTGTGTAGAGAGTTGTCCAAGTTTACTTCTGCTCTGCATCTGTACAGTTGTCAGCTGTTCACTGGAAAACGAGACTGAAACACAAACCAACAGCTTGTATTTCCCTTTTAGACTGGAACTCCATTTCCTTTAGACCCTGAGGACAGGGAGTGCTTTTAAGGAGATTGCTTTACTTGGAGAAGCCAAGGCCAGGTTAATAACTCGATTGCTGCAGTTTAAAAGTATCACCGGCAGTTAGAAAAAGTAAGCAGCTTCGCACCCTGAACAGAACTTTCTCTTGAGGAAGTCCCTGTGGTGTGCTGTCCTCTCACAATAGGAAAGGTACCTTGACATTCTGCTGGCTGTGGGAGACAGGGGATGGGGAGGTGGCAGTTTCTCAGTCCCAGCTCCTTCCTGCCCCAGAGGGAAAGAACTCTGTTCCTTCACCCCACTGACACATACTACAGAAAGCAGAGTGCAGGTGCAAAGGTGAAAAATCCTTTCATACTATGTCATGCATGAGCATTGGGATTTGTTGTGTTTTGATCATGGAAGTGCCACATCCAGGATTTCAGGGCAGATCCAGTACCATTTCCAATGATGAAGTGAAGCATGCAGCATAGCTCCCTTTTCCCAAGCTGCCATAGGACTGCCCACATCCCCACCAGACATCCTTCTGTATGGCCACAGGCAATGGATCCAATTGAAACCACGACTGCCGTTTATCCAGAGTCACAGCAAGGCTTGTGGCAGCAGCAATACCATTACACGCTGACAAAAGGGTGGTCAGTCCTTCCTGGCAGCAGCGATAGGGGCTGCACGTGAGCTGGAAGGAGACAAGAGACTCCCTGACCAAATGAAGTACAGGATTTAAAAAAAAAAAAAACAAAGGCAGAAGGAAGGAAAACAAAATGGAAGATCAGAAAAAAAGCAGAATACAAAACCAAATGGGTGGCTGGCAGCATCCGTGGGAATTTGTTATTCCCCGAAGCATTTCGAGAGCTCCGTCCCTAAAGCAGCACATCAAGGGGCTGGATGAGAGTGGCTCGGAGCCAGAGCCCCGGTGTGCCGGCCCCGGAGCCAGGTGTGCCGGCCCCGGAGCCAGGTGTGCCGGCCCCGGCTGTGCCGCTGCAGAGCCCGGCGCTCCCGGCAGGAGCGGGCACCCCGGGCCACCCAGGCTGAGCTGTGACTCCGCCTTTGGGAAGCGCTGCGAGGCCGACTGCTTGGGAGCACTGCCATCACCTACAATGTCACCCAGCTTCCAACCCTCCAAAATCCCTTTTTCCTTCCGTAGCCGTCTCCTTGCTTTTTCACGCAAAGTGTCATCTCAAATGGCAGTTTAAAGGCTCAGTTCCTCACACCCTGGGTACACACATCTGAAGGAGCAAACGCTGTTAGCTGCTGTGACCCCTCGGTACTTAGTAAGTCACATAAGCACAGGACATGATGCCGAGTTTCACAGCTCCCCTAGCGAGTGAGCTAACAGCGACCTGCCTGTTTTTTCCCCATAAATGAAGGCCAAGATTAATTCCTCAATTCCCTGGACCTCCTCCGCTGCTGCCTCCCTCCCTGTTTCTTCCCCCACCCAACCTGAGAAATTGGTGCCAGTAGTTCAGACCTCTCAAATTCTTGCGAGCCAAAGCAAAATATTTTTCTTCATGTTGTATTTTATATGTGAATAAATGGCTTTTGTGATTAATAAATGTTCCCATGATGTGCTGACATTTAACCATCCCTTCAAGCTCTTTAGCTTACATTTTTAGTTTGACATTATCCCTTAATTCTTTTAATAAATGGTGCAGTTTGGTAGTAAACTGGGCAATAAATCATACAGGCTCTTTACAGTTGGTTTTACAAAATGGGCTTTAAAGACAGCACAGGAAGAGGACCACATTACTAAAAAAAAAATAGATAGGCAGTTCTGTGACTGCCTGCAGCTTTGAGCTGAGTGCTTGCTGTCTATTTTCTCCTGTTTTGCTTTGACTTTCAGCCTTTGCCAGGGGCTCACATGCTTGGAGGCTGCATATTGCACACGTGGCTGGTGAGCACACCCAGCCCTTCCCTCCCTTCTGCCCCCCAACCTCTGCAAGTACAGTTTCTCTGCCTTTGTTTCCCAAAGTGTGCATGGCAGGTATTCCCTCATGCAGTTGGAGGCCGTGCAGTCAACTTCTCTGCAGGCTCAGCAGAAGGGCCGAACACGGCTGCAGGAGGCACAGGCAGTGGCTGTGTACAATTCCTGTGCACAGCCCAGGAACTGCTGGGTCATGCCCAGCACACCTGGAGCAACTTCAGCTCTTTCCAAGCACAGCTCAGTAGTCACCCACATGATTCAAGACAAATTAATTGAGCAGCACAGGTACTTTGGTGATGCCATAACACTTGGTAGAGATAATTAATACACTCCTCTGTGCAGGGAAACCACTGAAGCTTTGTATTCCCACTGCAAGAATCAAGTGGAAAAAGTTCTCAGTTTGCAAACCACCTTACACTGAAGCCCCAAGAAAATGTACGAGTTTAATAGCTGTGTTAGGATGCAGCACAGATGCTCAGCTGCCTGTGCAAGCTGCTTGCTTTGACACCCTACAACCTGGGGTTTATAGTGGAAGAACCAGGTACAAAAAGGGTAACTATTTTGATCACAAAAACAAATTACAGGACACAGAAACACCTGTCAGAAAATTCCACGAGCAGCCAATCTGCAAGAATTTAGGTTACCCCCTCTGAGAGCACTAACCCACATCCTTTGGTCCTTGGCAGGTGGAAAGTCATGAGGAGGTGGCAGATATTGGGAGACATGAAAATCTGACTGCTCCTCTGAGATGTGCCATGCAATATCATTGTGGTAGTGGCCAGATTATAAAGCATCCCTGTTCAGCCTGCAGCTGTGTGTATTACTGATGTAATTGAAAGCCAAGCCAGAAAGAAGATGAAAAAAAGAAGAAAAAAAGAGAGCAAGAGAGAGAAAACAACACGTTTTAGTTTTGGCCTGTGACACTTGGGACATTTTATATCAGAACAAGTGGGCATTTGTCTGGGGCTGGTCTGCATAGACACACCATCAGAGATGCATTTATTATTTATCCAAGCTCTGGGCCTAGAGAAAGCAAAAGGCTTATGTAAACCCCCAGTTGGGATTTCTAGATCTTCACTTAGACATTTTCTGTACCAGCTTCCCATGCAGACAGCCCACTCAATTAGAGAGAGAGAGAGCAAAAAGAATTCCTTCGTCAGAGAGTGGGTACCATTAAGTGCATGCCTTTGAGCTGCTCTTGTGTAGCTGAACTGTAATTTTCCCCAAAGTGGGGAGAGGAAGAGCACTACCTACCTACTGCTGGAAGGATACCACAGGTATTACCTCTGTCAATGCAAAGCTGCCCAAGACCAAGTAGCTCAGCTCTCTGCTCTTAGTCGGAGAAGAGAAAAAAAAGTGATGCCTCTGTGCACCCAACATAGCTGCCCTGGCAAGGAGAGAGGAGAGAAGGGCTATCCCAGGTGGGGCATCCCTTTTCCTTCCTTTTCACTATGAAGGGACAGCCACAAGTCATGCATCTAAAATTAGCAGTTAAATTATGTACTCGCAACCTGACTGTTTGCACTCGGGTACCTGAGTCCTATTTCTGGACACAATAATTCTGTAGAGCTATATAACTGTTATAATACCAGGTGGTGACACACCTCAGGCATTTCCCACAGCCTCAACGTTGGCCTTTCAATGGTGGCTACCCTGATGAGGCAGAGGGTGGGGAGATGAAAGGGCACCTTGTTCACCCTGTGCACAGAAAGGGTTTGAGAGCAGGAGAGTCTCAGTTCTTAGGAATGGTCATATGCAGTACCACAGTGTTTTGGTACCTAGCTTTGTGAGTGTTAGCTCACAGGAATTCAGTCATGTCTCAATAATTAAAAGCCTTTTGCTAATAACTTTGGCTATGACAGTGTAGGTGGCCAAATAAAACTCACCCTGTCTATCAAAGGTCAAAGAAGCAAATCATTTTTAATTGAATATGCAAATTGCATGACCTGTCTCAACATAAAGAAGTTTGAAAGCAAAGATGGGAATTTGGTAAGTGATTCCAGAAATCAAACGAGATACATCTAACCTTTAATTAATTATCTGCAATTAGAGAGCTCTCAAAAGCAACAGGGGGGGCATGCCGAACTGGCTTGGGAATTTCAGCCTAAACGACAGGGAGAAGGCAAGAAACTCACACTTGCAGACTGGATATAATTTGAGCTTTGAAGGAACATTGCTGTTTACTACAAATCGCTCCATTTTCAGTTTTCACATAGCTCCAGGCACCTCACTTCTACATTCCAGCTATTTATTTTGTGATTTTACAATCCTTATAGTTTCCTCCACCACACATGTAAAAACCCCACAAAACCAAAATCTGACAGCCTGGGCAGGGAAGCAGTAAAACTGGCTCTACACAATGTGCTGTGAAATGCAATGAACTAAACAAATAGAAAAGCAGGTGGTATATTTTCTTAATTTGTTTCATCTACCTTGGGTGTTGCTTAGGAAGCATTAGGTAGGCATTTACTAATAACTGTGTGTGTTGCAGCAGATGGTCCTCCATTAAAAATCAGATCTCAGACAGAGAGCTCTGGGAAGCCCCTGAAGGACTGAAGAAGCTGTCAGTCATGTATTTATGCCTCTCCAGAATTCAGTCCATAAAGCCAGCCTGTGTAAGCCATATTACCCCACAGATATGCAATTCTATCCTGTCTCTCTCCTGCTGAGGTACTGATCGTGCACAGGGAGCATGTGGTCTGCAGCTTTTTCCTTTGACTGCTGGTTGCAAAAGGATGGTGGGAAGCAGCAGCAAAGCTCAGTGCTACTTCCTGCACCGGCCAATGACTGGCTATAAATAAATCAAGATGATAGACAAATAGCTGCTTGACAAAGAACACAAAATAGAAGCTAAGGCTGTAACAACAACAACACTTCTATTACATTTCAATGCCCAGGGAAAGCTGTACTGTGATTGTGTCTCAGCTCCTAGATTTCCCTATTCTGGCTCACAGATTAATTTTTAAAACCTAATTTTGATGCAGTATCTTTGAGCCTCATCTCCATCAGATGTGGTGGGGAGCTGGCAGACTCATCTCTCTCTGCACAAAAGGGCTCTCTGCAGTTTGGGATCAAGAGTAACCCCAACTCGACTGGAAAAAATTTAAAGTGCAGAAAGCACCCTCTGTGCACATCAGCAAGTGTGAAAGACAGTTTGAAGGCAAGAAAACGCTTCTCAGAGCCATCACTGATGTGCCTGGAAACAGTCTGGCTTCCTACGATGCCAGAGCAGTGCTCAGTTTGGCAACTGCTGCAAAAGCCTTTGAGATGCAGCCCCCTCCCACACTGTTGCCTCCGGCACCACCAGCAGCACCTCCACTCACACCACGGTCACCCCTCCAGCACAACACAAACTCCAAAACTGCTCTAAAGGATATTGATGATGTTCTACCTTCATTTAAAGCAGCACTTGCTGTAAGGCACGTAGCAGTGAAGCCTGCCATGCCATGCTATTGTATGTCAGGAGATGAAGACTCATTACACTCTGGAATATTTTCAATCATGACATCAGAGCAGATGCCCTGGAGAAGATTTGCTTTTTCCTCCTGTCACTGAAATGTCCTGGGGAAATTCATTTATCCCATTTGAAGCCAACTCACAGGTGGGGGTGGGCAGGGAGAGGCTCTGTTCCTTTGTGCATGAACACACATTCTCTGTCTCCCCACACTGAAGATGCAAATCATCCTACTTGTATCCTGTATAAATCGTTTTAAAATTTGTAGATAAAAAGGCAAAAGCAGATTGCTTAATGATATAGAAAGATTGCCTCTGTCCCATGGCACAGAAAAGACTGCTACTTAAGCACCTTGGCTCCCCTGAGCACTCACTGCTTTGCTTCTGTACCAGGACTTTCTCAATTTGTGAAGAGCTTGGCCTAAGATTTCCCTTATGGAAGCATTTCTGTAAATCAAAAGGGAAAAACTTCCACAAATCATCCATCACCAAGCACATTGTGATGCATGACGGAGACTTCTTCTAGCCAAAGTCAGGGATATAAAGGACTTGGTAAAATTTCCTCAATTAGTCAGTGTAGAGTCCTAGTGCCAAATCTGGTTAAACATAAAATGTCTTCCTTAACAGCAAACCCAAATTGCCCACAGGATGATTGTACCTGCTGCTCATGTGCATTTTCTTTCCTTAATACCTCTGACTTCCAGACTTCCAAAGACATTATTTCCCTAATAAAGAACTTGCAGAATAAGCACACAGCAGCTGCTAAAATATTTGGCTCTCCAGTTACTTGGTGGTGATATTTGAAAGGATATAAACTCGTCCATATTTTTGGCTAAGCTATTTACAGGAGCTCCAAGTGCCAAAAATATGCAGGTGTGCTTGTTGAAACACATTCCTGTGGCTTCTTTCTGGCTGACATTGGTTTTGGGTAACTGGGCTTTCACAAAAACATCCATCAGTTATGACAAGACCCATCATGGTCAGTGCACTGAGGAGGAAATCTGGGCCCCATGAAGACCCTGTGCCCCACAGAGCCTGGCAGGGAGAGGTGGGAACAGAGAGGCGCATGGGCTCGGTTGTGGCAGTGTGAAGGTAACTTCTGGTGGCACAGCTCATTTCCCTGCCTGCACAGGTGGAGGTCTGTGTTTTTATAGCTGCTTCTACACCGCAGTGGCTGCACCACTTTAAATATCTTCCCCCAAATAGTACAGCAATACCTTTAGAGAAATAAAGCTGCTTTCCAAAGTTGTATTATATGTACAAAGTCTGAAAAACTTTACATACCTGAGCAGAAGGCACATCTGCTCTGTAAGCAGCACTGCATAGAGAAAGTTGTTATTGAATTACTGTAGCACTAAGTCAAAGGCTCTGCATCAGGCTGCAATCCTGTCACACACCCTGCAGCAAGGAAAGTCATCCCTGTGACCTGCACTGCACTTCTTTTTATCTTTTTTTTCTCCTTGTTTTTAACTGCATCTTTAGGAAGTATTACCATGTCAGCAATCACCTTGTGGACTAACAGCTTTAAGTAATCCAAAATGAACTATAACCAGTCTATAACTGCACTCTTACAAGGGAAAGGGTTCATTATGTGCTAGAAGTTTTTATTTAAATCAAAATGTTCTAATGGTTGAGAATTGGTGAACATCATGTTTGAGGCAGGATCTTTAAAAACCAACTTAGAAATATTGTGCTGACCAAATCTTCTCAAGCTTGCCCCATGAATTACTCTGCACCATAAGCAGCAATCTCCTACCTGCAGGATTGTCAGACCCAGAGTCACCATACAGGTGTCACTTCTGCCACTCTGTTCAGAAATGCTTTCATTGTGAAAAAGTCAGTGGCCTAGCAGCAACAGAGTACTGAAAGCAAAAAAAGGCCCTGAGCACGATGTCTCGTGATTCTGTCTTGAACCTGATGTGAGCTCTTGGATGCCCAGATGGTTTCCTGGCCTCAGGAGCTCCTTGTTCAGAAATTTGTTGAAATATTTATGCCCTCTCCCTGGTTTCCATGTGAAGCTGTGGGGTGCATACAGGGCTTGGCAGTGGGGCAGGTGCCCACTGGTCCCACTCCACAGAAACCTCTCAAAGGAGGGGACACCCGTAAAGGTCAGCTTTGGAGGGTACCTCCCCTGGAGCACACGGGGCCCCAGCATGGCTCAGCAGAGCCTGACTCCCTGCAGAGGAGAGGCAGTGACGCTGCCGAACAGAGGGGCAAAGCCTTGAGTCATCACCTCACACCTCTTGCAGATAACAGGCTCGATCTATTTCATTACAGCAAAAGCTTCAGCCCAGCTGCCAGGATCCATTTTGCGACACAAAAATGCAAATACACTTTCCCCATCTAGTGGTTCAGCAGAGTAAAAAAGCCACTTTTTCTCCTGCAGCTGATGGAGGAGTCACATCTGGCAGGGACATCTCCCAGCTGAATGCTCATCCATCCACAGCTCTGCTCTCCGAAAAAAGGAGAGGAAAAACCCTACAGAGAAAGAAACCTTACATCAGGCTGCACACCTGTTGGGAAAAAAAAACTAAACCAATTAACCAACCAAAAATTTTAAAAGCAGACAAAGTAAACAAGCAAAGCTGCTTTGTATGCTCTAAAGGATGTATAGAGAAGTGTATTCCTTAGGTTGATGCAGGACTTAGTCCAGTGCATTTTGAAATCAAGAAACGGGTCTGACAAAGTATCAGAATTACCTTGGAGAAACTGACATTAGCTGTGACAGCAACAAAACTGTTTCCTAGAGCTCAAATTCTCTTTCACTGAGTACAAGTCTGACAACCAGTGTTATTGGATCAACACACAGAAATAATAAACTAAATCCCTTTGGCGAGGCACCTTTCAGCTGCTGTGATTTACAGGTTTACTTGGGCCATTCAGTGCCATGAGTCTCCTCACTGTGATGTGATTTAAAACAATGCAGGATGATGGGGCAGCAGTGCCTGGCCTTTCTCTCCTCCTTTACTGCCCGTTGGAATTCTGAGAGGTTTTTGAGGCGTGAAGGATGGGGCAAGAACAAAAGCAGCCCCCATCGAAGGTGCTGTGGGGGCAGCAGTGCTCAGGCACTTCTCTTGCTCCCCAGCCGCCGCCCTCACTGTGCCGCCCAACACACACATCGCGCTGGCAGCAGCGAAGGCGAGAGCCTGACTTTGGGCACTTTTGGAGTAGCACGAACAGCCCCACACAGCAAGACTGCAGCCTGGGCTCCTGCTTGCCTCCAGCCACTCAGCCGTTCCCTCTGCCTGGTCCTCACAGCACTGAAACTAAACCCCATGCTGGACACATGCCACCCCTTCCCAGTCTAACCCCAAGCCACAGTCCATTCCCTTTGTTTTCCACTTCGAGTAATTACCCCAACACAATTTGAGATGAATGCCCTGTGACATTAATGATTAAAAGTACTTATGGCCAAGAGAATTCAGTATCACAAGTAATATAACCAGACTCCCTTGATGCAAATCTGGGCTGCATCTGTGCCCAAACTGATCCCAGTGGTATGCAGGATTTCTGACTTGTTCCATTTTCTTTTGGAAAGAGTAGTCAGGAAGGTATTTTTGCTTGACCCATTACAATTCAGAAACTTCCTCCTCTCTGTCATTTTACATCAACAGCAGAGAAATGATTTCTTATTTCCCATTTTGTTTTATGGATTTTCCATAGAGAACATCCAGTGCATGAAAGAATGAGATACACCCACTTATATTTAAAAGTGGATTTTTTATATAACAGATTTCAGCTTATCTGTTTCACTCACTTTATATGTAGTGCTTGGTCTGTTCACACACACACACACACAAAAAAATCATAGCTTTATAGAGAAGGAGATATTCCCATACAGATCAGATTTCACTTTAAGAGAGAAAGTCTAGCTAAACTCACAAGAGAAAAGGAAAGAAATTGGCCAAATGGACCCTGTCTATTCGGAGCTTTTATCTGGAGGTTTTCTTGACCACTCACTTTAGTGTAATAGACAGCATTTCTTCATAACAACCTTCAGTTCAGACTGGCCAAAGCTGGGAAACAGTTTGATACCTCAACAAGCCATGCAAAATATTTTGCTGGCAACTTTAACAAGGGAAAATCCCCATGGAGTGATCTGGTCTGCACAGCCCAGGGAGAGAAGCAGCTTCTGGCCTGTGACTTTAGATGATTCTGGGCTTGGAGAATGCAAAATGCACATGAGACATCAGAGGTGGGGACCAATGGGCATCAAAGCGAAAAAATTTCCCTGGCCAGCACATCTCCCCTGAGCTGCTCCTTATCCCTGTGATCAGCTGTGCTCATTCCTCTCAGGGAGGACTTGGAGAGAAAGAAAGGGAGGGCTGCCAGATAGCTGAAGGGAAAAGCACAGCTAAATCTACTTCCATTTTGTTGTAGCTGTAAAGAGGACAAGACAGACCTTTTCAAGTTTTATTACTACTGGAAGCAGCAGAGGTTGGGATCTTGGGGAGCACAACGATTTGGTGGTGAACTTCAAGTACAGAAAGCTAATGATGGGAGTTGGGGGGCCGTGTTGTTTTTTGGTTTGGTCCTTTTTCTTTTTTTTTTCCCTCAGAAAATTTAATTGCATAAACACCACAGAAGAGAAATTACAAGTTAAGTCATAACCAAGGGAGACAGCACAGCAAGCTCAGCTGTGGAAAGCCCAAAGCCAGTGAGAGCAGCACCTGGAAAAGCACAGGCTACGGGGAGCCCCATCACTTGCTAGTCTGGAAAATGTCTTGAGAAAAGGGAGTTTCCATTCCATTTGTCTTTTAGAGAGTCACAGGTTCTCTCTGTATAATTCCCAGCATCCTCAATATTCATCATCTATCTTACCAGCAGGAGGTGAAACCTCAGGGAAGAGATGTCCCCTTGTGACTGGTCTGACAACATGAATCACACCAGGTGGTTTGCACATTTCCAGTAAAAGGCAGCTCTGAGATCCTCCCAATGTGCTCTTGTTTTAGTGCTGTCAGATGAAGTTTTGTATGATGCTTTTCTGGAAAGTGCTGTCCAAGGGCAATCACCTTACACCTCTGAAACCACCAGGATCTCATAGCTTTCCCCTCAAACAGGAGGCTCTTTCCTCCTTCTCCTATGTGGATGAATAATTCTTTCTCAAACACGCAGTTGGATTCAGAAGGCCCAAACCACTCTCTCCACAGAACATAAACAACTTAGAAAGCAGCCTGAAAACTTTCCCACACTGAGGTTGTCACCTTCTCCCCTCCCTGTAGGAGGATCGCTCTGAAACCAGGACAGTAATTCAGTTTTCTGGCTCTCTCCCTTTTCACTCCTTCATTTAGTGTTGACAAAACACAACTGTGTGCCAAACACAGCGCACTGTCTGTGCAGAGGAAATGCATCTGGGACAGACAAAAGCAGGAGCTGCAGCTCACTTCCCACAGGACACCTCAGAGGCCAACGCTCCCCCCGGGACAAGGAGTCTGGCCAAACCACTGCCACAGGCAAGGCATCCTGGTGACTGGGTTGTGGAGGTGATGCCATGAAGACTTAATGTGACCTACAAACACTGACACCAGCTGCCAGCAAGCAGGCAGGGGAAAATAGACTGCAGGCAGTAGAGACCAACATGCCAGATGAAGCCCTGCCCACAACACTGTGGGTCAGCTGCTATGGATTGGTGCTGCTCATGTCCAGCAGCATCACCCAAATCCTGGCACCTGCCCCTCCTGGCCTCCATCTTTGCTTTTCGGCTTGTCCTCCAAGACACTTCGCAGTCACTCGGCGCTAAGGGATGCAGAGACAACTTTCTCTCAAGAACTGAAATGTCAAGACGACACAAGAAAGCTTGGTTGGAGCCTTTCGCAACAGGAAGGAGGTTGTTACAGCAGTAATTTACTGTGGTAGGTTTTGCAGTGTGATTGCAACATATCATTACACCAGTTTTATCCTTTTCCATTTGGCAAACGCCAATTCCTTCCCCCTGTTCCTTACAGAGCACAAGCCAACATGGCTGCATTTCAAATGGTTTCAAACTCTGCCAATAACAATATATATTAAAAAACCCCAACAACTGAAGAGTTCTCACAATTGCATTAGCTTACCCAAAACTAATACACACTTACATACACACATGTAAGTAAAAAATATACACAGGTCAGCCAACTTGAAAGGGTGGCGCCAGAGAAATGGTGGGGTTGGTCTCTGTTCGTAGATAAAACAAACAAAAGATAGGTTGAGTGGGAGTCCGAAATGAGATGGGCTGTTCAGGTCTCCAGGCAGATAAACTCCTGCTTACTTGATAGCCTGCTGTTCAAATGCATGAGGTACTTTCCAGGCACAAAGAGAAACCACACTCCCTCTTTGTGAGACATCTGCGCACCACAGAACGTGGAGTCAGAAGTCACGGGCCACAGGCACAGCAGAGGATCAATGTTCTATTGGTGTCAGGGGAAGAAGCATTGAGGAAATAAAGTATTTCACTGTGATGTCCCCCCCGGCTGATCTATGCTCTTCCTCAGACCAACAGTCCAGTGGTAGAAAGCTGTTCATTGTGAGCCTTTGTCTGAGAGGCTAAAATGAGTATTTCAGTTGCTGAAGCACATCCCTCCCCAGGGTTGGCAAAACAGAGGTCCCCTCAATGGGGTCACAGACCCACCTCCTACAAGAACCTCTGTGTTTGTGCAAACAATGCATGGAGAATGTGATAAGTGAACTTTGTTTGTTAATCAAACTTTGCTTAAATTGAATCAATTAAACTGATTTTTGCTTAACAAGAGAACTGCAGATTTCCGGGAATGTAAACAATGTATAATGACCCACCTAGTTACCGCATTGTCAGGAAACTTATCTATGTAAAGAACCGCAAATATCCAGGGGAGGGCAGATAATGTACAAGGATTCACCCAGTCACAGTTGTGTAAGTAGATTGTATAAGAAGACTGAAAAAGTCGTAACAAGGACCTCACAGGAAGATTACAGCCTTCAGCCCCACGACCACCAGGAGGTAGAAAATGATATGCGCAGAGTACACCAGGAAAGGACACGAATACCGGAGGAAGAAGAGTATTTAACCAGGAACTTTGGGGGTCGGGGTTGCGCGCCGTTGGTGGAGCAGAAGCTCCCGGCCGCCCAGCGCTGTTTTGTCTGCCGTCGCTTGCTTAATAAACTAATCATTATTAATTGGCTTGGCTCACGTCAATTTATTTGAGCCCAACTTATAACAGAGAAAGGCATTTGCTTCCCTTGTTGTGTTTTCTGGGGATGGCAATGGGGCAATTTTTGGGCACATGCCAGATAGAGGAAGGTGCACGGAAGTCTAAATCCTCCCACTTGATCCTATTTAAGATTCTTTGTCTTGAGATCTATTTGAGAACAAGGCATTACATTAATCTTCCCATCTAAGTGATGGGGAAAGAGAGAGTTGATATCAGCTCAGATTAGCTCTCACTTAATGGAAGATACTCATGAGATATTTTCAGATGGTAAAAATAGAAAAATGTTTTCATTTCTTAATTGAAGGAAAATAAATTGCTGCAAGGTACTGAGCTTATCCTTCTGAGGAGCTGTCTGTAATTGAACTGAACCAATGTAATTCTCACCCAGGAAAGGAACTCCATTTTAAAAGATATTAAAGAAAATATTTGTGACAGTTGCAACCATTCTACAGCTTATATCCAAGGAATTAGCAATTAACATACAGTGATAATTCTGTTTGGGTATTCTAGATTTAAAACTTTTCTTGAGCTCCAACGCAATCAAGAAATACTCGTTTTTAAAATATATTATCTACAATCAGATTCATAGTTGTACCAGACTTTAAGGGGCAGGGGAAAGAAGAGAGGAAGAGCTCTGGCTCTTTCTTCCAGTCAAGTTCTTGTTTATGACTTCAGCAGTGCAGCATAAGTAATGATGAGGAATGAAAGAATTTATATTCTCATTTAACAATGTGAAGCTTTGAAAAAATATTTTCATTAAAAATGGACTTCAATATCTTGTCAGAACAATAAGCCCATTCTCTTAAAGGTCAGCTATTACCCTTTCCATGAAAATAAAAAAAAAAAAGAATAATCTTCTTAATCCTAAGTGACTACTTCAAATGAAACAATAAATGACTTATTTCTTACCATCCTCCTGCATATATTATCAGCAAAGAATTAATGAAAAGCAACTCCAGTGAAAAACCCTCTGAGGGTTTTTTAAATGTGGATCAGTTCAGCACAGAATAGCAAATGCATCTGTGTGGTCAAGGGAGTGAACAAATTTGCAGGAAACGATTCTGCAGAAGGAGTAACTGAGCAGTAAGAAGGAAAAGCTTGCATGTCATGTGATATGTCTGTAGGAAATACACTCGAATATGAATCCTTCTATATGCAAATAGACCCTTCATTCAATCATGAAAAACTGTTTCACAGTTCATTTTGATGAGTACATTTCATAAAGCAAGCAATATACTCCCTCATGCTTTCTGTACTGTGGTGGGACCCACTTCTTGGGCACCTGGTCAGCTACTCCGGGGCACAAATCCCAAAAGCAGTTCCTTGAGGAGATAAATTTCACCCACCCAGCACTTGGGTTAGCAGAAGTGGCCTTATACTGGGGGGGCGTGTGGGGGGCAGCAAGAGGGTGTGTCTGCGCATGTAATGATCCAGAGAAGATGGAGATTTACCATGGTTTGATTATTTAAGTCACAAGGGAGATTTCAAGGAGTTTTTATACCACAACGTCCTTTTCTGATTATTTAAGAAAACTTCATTTTAAACACTCTGCAGTCAATCTCTACATGAAAGTCCTTAAAGAACTAATCCTGCACAAATGAAACTTTTATGAAATCAGTTTATAGTTTTTGTTAAATAACTGTTTCAGGTGTAATTCTCAAGCTGCATACATGCCTATTAATGCTGAGAGAAAACTGAGCAAACAGAAGCAGCTGTGAATATTTACTGTAGATAACTAGTGCATATCAAAGAAAATGATAAATTCTTTCAAGAAAGTCTACAAATACCACCAAGTTTGCAAACTATCAATCACCTCAACTGTACAAAATCCTTACGAGTGCTGGATCTCCACTGAATTAAGTAAATCCCTGATATAGAAGAAGTGAAAGTTTCTAACACTAGAAAATTATACACAAGCAGATTAAAAGAAATACCAAGAGAGAGCTTTTGAGAAAATTCAGAGCAAAACCTTTGCACTAGAAACTAGGCTGGACCCAAACCGAGACAGCACATTTTAAAAGAGGAATACACACACACACACTTCCTAGTGCCAGAGGATTAAGTTGAGAAGTGAAGGGGATGGAAGATGCGCTCTCACAATAGCATTGAGAAGATCATTTACTTGAAAAAACAGATATTTTATAAGGAAAACCCTACCTGGTGGTTACCAGGGAGGAAAATGTGTTTGGATATCTTCATTAGTGGCACTGGGCAGACATATTCAAAGTGGTTTCCACAACGACCTTACCAGCTCCTTCCTAAAAAGGCAGTAGCTCATTTGGAGCCTATCCCTGAGTTAGCATGGCTGGAGACGTTTTCTACTGCTGTTGAACTTAAAATTCAGTTTTTATCAATACAAGTCCATGCCCTTTTCTTATGTAGCTTCTCAAAATTGTTCGAGTCACACTCCTCCCACTGTGAGTAATCCTGAGTAACATCTACTTGAACTGTCCCAAATGACTTGACACCTTCAGCAAATGTTTACCCTCACTAGGTATGTGTTGTTCCACAAAGCTGAGTTCACTGAACAGTGGATTCCTCTGCCTTCTCAACGGAGACCATATTCCCATTTGTTCCTCCCTTTTTCCTATTTGTGTTTATTAAGCCATTTAAAAAACAACCAAATGAAAAAATCCCTAGAATCATCTCATCCTACAACAGCTTAGTATCTATACAAATGTGTTGGAGCACTTACAGCAGCTGTCCACATCCAAAGACACTATAGGAAGTAGATGGTTTTGTTCTTGACACCACCTTAGAAAAACTGATAGCTTAGGAAATTTGACTTCTCATGGGGTGAGCTGCCATGCCTGTATGTTGTGTGTCTTTTTATTACAGCATTCCACTTCTACCAAGCTTTTGATGTAACCTTTATATTTATATTCTGACTTAAACTGGGCATTTCTTTACATGCACTTTTTTGTTTGTATATACGCGCAGTATTCGTTTCTTGTCTGGTTATATGTGCTGTGATTGTCAGGGGCTATTTACTTGTAATATAATTTGCTATTCCCTCACAAATCTATTATATTTTATCATTTTTAATCCTGGATTACAGGATTTTCATTATTTCTACTGCTTGTGCTGTGTCACTCAGATTTCTGAAGTCTTCCATGCCAAATGGCTTTTCTAGTTTGAAAAAGAAATGCATATAAGCCTTGGAGATGTAGAATGCCACCAGAATAACTACAGCCAACCAGGCTTGGCTTAGGTCAAGCCCATCTTTCTTGCAAACAGCTACTCTAAATGCTGTCCCACTTCCTGGGAGACCTAAACTCTGCATCCTGGTGCTACCTGTCCAACTCTGTATCCCCCTTTACTGCTTAGCCTTGGTTTTGCAGTCGGTCACACCCTGAGTGCCTCTGTGAGAGCACCCTTAGCACGAGGGTGCAGCTCTCAACATGACCCTCACCCCCAGCCCTTCTCTCTCCCCTGCACCCCAGAAGAACAATTGTCACAGACACAAATGGAAACACAATCAACTGCTTGGATGTCTTCATAATTGAGTTAAAAAAAAAATAAAAGACTAGGCCTTCCTGAACTAGGAAACTGCTGGCATAGCAACAGCAGAGAGGAAAACTGGTGCAGAATGTTTTTTATAAGGAGTCTAAGGGCAACCCCTCCCTTCTTACAAGGCTCCTTGACAGAGTGCTATCTGCAAGGGAGGAGAAAACTGGTTATTTGGCAATTTGGAATTAAAATTTCCAAAGTCTCACATGAAAAGTAGCTTTTCAACAGATGATGTGGCATCTTCAGAGCTGAGCATGAAATACTAATTGAAAACAAGGTCAAGGTGACTCATGTCTTTACAATAAAACAACATATGTTCATTAAATATTAAATGAAAATATTGGCAAACAAGCTTGATGCTAGTTTTTTAAAGAAAATGGAAAAGTTAAAGACTGAAGAAATGAATTGGTGATAATTTAATGTCTATGGATTTCAGTAAGAAATCTGATACACTGCTGTTTGATATCCTGAGGGAAAACATTAATTAAGTTGGCTTGCTCTGAAATGCAGTTAAATTGATATAAAGCAGACCACAGAGCCTCAGAAAAAAAATATATAATCATAAACCAGAGTTCTCCTAGCATCTACCAGAGCTCTGAGAGAGCAAGCTTCTGTCCTTCTGACTCTGTGTAAGGGAACTGAAAAGCCAAATTGGGAGAAGCTTCCATTTTCAAGCAGATGATGCTAAACACTCAAGGAGTTGGTGAAAATGAAAGATCTCGAGATGGCAGAGCTAATGAAGCAAGGTTTGTGTGGAACATGGCCTGCACTTCAGCATCTGGGAAACAGGGAATCTATCTGGAACTCTGTCAGTCTTCTAAAACAGTGACAGCAAAGACGATCTGGCTGTGACACCAGAGAGAAAATCACATCTCAGTGCACAGGGTGATGCTGTAGCCAAGCAACTCAGAAACCGGGCAGCTACTGTTGCCTTACTTTAATGATTTCTGTGTCCAAAGTCACCAGCTAACATTGCTGATGTTTCCTGTTCTGCGTATGCAAGATGTAACACCTTCCCTCGCACACAGATACCTCTGAGCTGTGTCAGAGCCCTGAGCCTGAGCCCACGCACCTGCCCTGACCTCGCAGTCAGCGGTCAGGCTGCCAACACTCAGCTGTCTGTCAAAACACTCAGCAGCCAAAAGGCAAATCACTGGAAAACAAATGGGTGAACTCAGCTAAGAGTACCAGTCCCAAACATCTGGAGACTGGTTTATTGCTGAGCTACAGTGCCTGAACTGGGTACAGAATGGGAAGTCCATGAGAACAGGTTTTCCTATCAAAGTTGCAAAACTCTTGGTTTGTGGTCGCAGCAGAAAGAGGAGAGGTGAAAATTATTTTCATAATTTTGGGACTTTATTTTCTAGCTAGAAGAAAATGGGGAAATCCAGGAACTGATAAATGGGAAACACTGTTTTCCCCTCCCAACTTTAAAATGCATTTTCTATGGTTACGAGAAAGGCGTGTGCTGGCCTAAACTCTGTTTGAGCTTTAGGGCCTTATCATACATTTAACACAAAGATTTCTCCTGGGTGAAGTTGTTGCACAATTCTGCTCTCAGTGATGGGTTTTGTGTTCCCAGCCTATGCTCCAAAGCCTCCGACACCAATTCACAGCGCATCAGCAGCATGGTAGGAATTGCAGCACCACATGGCCTATTGGACTTTTCATCCTCATCTGGATGAATCCTTGGCTGGAAACCACCACTCTGGACCACTGCAACCCTCTGCCTCCCAAACAGAGCAGTGATGTGCCCTACTCACAGAGCCCAAAGCCACCGAGGACTTTGGGCTGGTTTCCGCATTTCAGGGAAAGAGCCTGTCTGTAAAGGGCAGCACTTCGACTAACTGGGCTGCTAAACTTCCTAGATTCCCACAGCTGCCTGAGGAGACAGCCACAAAAGCCAAATTCATCCTCCTGGGAGGGTTTTCCCCAATAGCCTTGGCCAGGGAGGAGGAGGAAAGCAAAGCAGCAGCCTCCCTGTCTCCCTTCATATCAGGGCCATGGCAGTCACCAACGCTTTGGCCATCAACCCCCTCCACTGAGAGAACTGTACCTTGGCAAGCTTGGCTTTGATGACAAGATTAATTTCACTCACTTGTCTCTCTAAGGCTTTAAATACTGTATGTAAGCCTTTAGTGTTCCAAACTTTTTTAACAATATACTTCTAATGGATTTTCATAAGAACTGAGAAAAAAACTGCTATTAAGACATCTGTAAATAGCTTATTCCTTATCCTAGGGATGTAATTTATCCCCAGTGCATGCAGGAATGTGGTACCAGATCCATGAAATTTCCCCAACATATGGGGAAAATTGGATAAAAACCAAATAGACCAGAAATAATATTTTTGTGCATGAAAAAGATTGTACAATATTCACATGTAGGGCTTTTTTTTTGTGTAGCTATTTTTCTTTTTGGTTTTTGCAAGACTTGTACAATTTCAATTATTCAGAGTAGTTCAAGGGAACCAAAATGCAAGGAAGAAACTCATACCAGAGTCCTGATGAAACACAGTGGTTTGCACTCTCAGCTCTATTATGAATGACAAAAAAACTCTCCTGGCTGATAACACGGGAATCTGTTCCATCCTTGACATAGTTTCTGGAAGTGCAAGTATCCCTCAAAGACCAACATGTTTTCATTGTTAACTGTAAATGTTTTTAGAAGCTGTGAGATGAACACATTACTGCAGTGCACAATTCACACAAATCTCAAGTTAAAAAAAAATCCTGGGCTTCAGAGTTGCTCTGAGGCTTCACAAACACCACCACCCTTGCTCTCAGCAATGGGTCTGGAGGAGCCCCAGCACTCAGTCCTGCACCACAGCTTAGCCTGACTCATGCCCAGTGACACGGTTACAGTGCTACCACATTGGTGGCAGGGGCTCCAAAACATGTTTGCTTTATAAGCAAGTAAATTTAGTTGCTAGGAAAAATGCCTGTCTGCTCAGGAGCTGCTGCTGCTGCTCAGGGCTAAGGTGGAAAGCACAGCAAGTGCACCTGCAGCAAGTGCAGCTCCAACAAAATGCACCACGGGGGTCTGTGTAACTGGATTTAAGCTCCTCGTAGCCTTATTCTATAGAGGTGAAAAAAACCCTACAGAACTTGCTGTGTCTTTACAGGCCCTCAGATCTTTAAAATGGTTGTGCAAGGAACAAGTAGTCACAATTCACCAAGCTGCTGTTTATCTAAGTGACTCAGATTGAAAGGCAAATGCAAATATCTTGATGATATTGCTCCTCAGGAAAAAATCTGCCTAGTAAGAGCCCATGCCCAGCTCATGAAGTGACACTTGATATGGATTTTAAGCAGAGAAAGGTTCTATGTGCCCCAGTTCCAAAATTTTGCTTCACTTTAATTTCAAAACAGTAAGTGTTTGCATGCATGCCAGTTTGAAAAGTCTCCATTTAAAAAGCCAAAAAACACAAACCACCAACTACAGTTCTGCCATGTCTGTTAGTTCAGAATCATTTTGTAAACAGCAGTAACACATGAGGTTGCAGAAGTTTCATATCAATGGCTTAGTCAAGCCATCATTCTCCAAACACGTATTGACCAAACAGTTTCGGGAACGAACATCAGGAAGCTCAAACTGAGATGAAGCAAGGAAAAAAAAAAAAATCAAGCCTAAATTCTTGGATTTACTGAGGGTGGTTTGTTTTCATTTTTGGGGTTTGTTTGGTTGGAGTTTGTAAAAATATAAACCCTTTTGTTAGCTTATTAAATGCACCAATTTATTAAATTAAATTTTATTTTGTTGCATCTTTATGATAAGGATGGTAAAGCAATGAAAATGCAGATTTGGATGAGAACCCCCTTATCTTATATCGCCAACATATTCTAAAAAAAGTGAGTTCATTACTATGGAGACAAATCCCACTTCTTCCTGGGAATTAAGTGTCTACATGGCTCGAAAGCTGTCTGGCAAATTTCACACCTAAGCAGAAGAACTGAGAACAGATTTTTTTTTTTAATTTCCTGCTTTACAGGGAAAAAACCCCAAATCATCCTTATATCCATTAGTCACACACTTTATCTGATTTATTTTCTGCTAAGTTCACCTTGTCAGAAGGCCACCAGGAAGGAGAGGACAACAGTGGTGTAAGTGGCATATGAGATATATTAAAAGTATGTGAGATAGGGGCCTTTTCCTACATATGGGTGTTCCCTGAAACTTGGTAAAGTAATTTGCTTTTTATTATATGACGACCCTGAATTGTTGCAATGGGGATGTAACAACATATTTGACTTTTGCTGAAAGGATTTGAAGAAATGCTTGATTTGGTCCCAGATTTTAATCTTTTTTCAACCTGTGAACACCAGTAGGGGATCTGTTGCACCACAGAACTTAAAGAGCAGTGCAGGATTTGCCCCTATCTAAGGTGAACAGGAGATGTGGGGTCCTTGGCAGCCTCTGTGCCTTAACAAGACACCCACATCCTGTTACCAAAACTCTGCTTTGCACTTCTGCAGAGCATCAGCTCAGATGGCACACAGGAAGGGCATAAGGAAAGGAGGAGAGAAAAACAGCAGGGAAAGTATTTTCCTTTTGATATTCACTTTCCACCATATCTCATCCTAAGACCAAAACTTTGGAATGCTGGGAACACAAAAGCCACTGGCAAGCTCTTGCCTTGCACCCCTGTCACTTGCGCTAAGCTAAAAAGCCTGCAGGTTATGGCCCTTGCTGCTGCACTATCCGTGAACTGTGACTTCCATTTACAGCCCTGGGATGCAACTGGAGTTGAAAACATTTTGGAGAGCTCAGAGGACTGAACTCTCAGATTTTCTCAACTCTGAGTCAGTTAAAATCCCTCATCAATGTTGTGCTCTACGTATGTCAAGAAGCTCTGAAATACTAAATTCCATGCCCAGATCAAATCAAAGATCAAATGCTTTGCCAAGCTGTGGTTATCTCCAACTCAAACATGGATAGCAGGAGCACACAGCCTGCATTCCAAGCATCAGTCCTAGCTACAAGAGCCCTGGGACCTTTAGAGAAGTTTCAGGCAGACAAATACTGGAAGTGTGACTGCAGTTTTAGGTAGATGGGATATAATGGTCAAAGGAGAAGAGACCTTTGCATGACCCAAAATATGGGGGTGATATCCTTTGAAAACACCGTGTTTTGTGATGTGCCATTCACTTCTGCTTTGTCTCCATTTAGGTGCTGAAACAACACAGCCCTACTGAGTACTGAGGCAGCAGCTTATTTTTCTTAGAGCAGACTGAGAAATGGTGAAGGTTTTCTCAGATTCTGGAAACTCCCAAGTTCTGCAGTCAGAGATCAAGAGAGCCCAACTACTAAATTCAATTGCGTATTTTCATCAGCCCCTCAATGGGTGCTGCCCTTCCCCTCTCACATCATCCCTTTCCCCCTGTGCTTTTCCCTCTGGCACTGGAGGACACAGATGTGCAGCTCTGCAGGGCAGGGGCTCAGCTGTCCCCCCTGGATGGGCTGGTCCTGCAAACAAAACACCTCGACACGCTTTGTGATGCTGTCAGAAATCAATACCAAGCAATGCCACGCCTGCAGTCTTGTGATGGAAAAATAATATAAAAAACCAGATCAATAGTCTAACAGACCCTGGCCAGTCCTGGTCTGATGAAGAATAGGGGCAGAGAGAAGAGCTCAAGCACATGTGAACCACAGTGCAAAATTTACATTTTTGCACTAAGCAAAGCAGCAGGTGAGCTCAGCAAGAAGCCCTGCTTTGAGAAAGGCCAAACATCAACAAATCTCAGCACCCAACAGCAGGAAAGCTGTCACAGACCAGTGCTGGTAAGGAGGAGCATGACAGAGCATTTTCCCAAGGCAGGAGCAGCCCTGCTGAGCCTATAGGAACACACTCAAGATCCTGCATCTCTTAGCTGGCTGCAAAACCATCTGCTTTACTGACAGCACTTTAGAGAGGCACCTAAGACTAATATTAAGACATAAAAGTACCTAATAAAACAAAGCATTAGAGCTTAAATTGAATTGGCTCCCTAGCAAGAGCAGATGCATGCTGGGACTACTTTCATTGGTAAGGAAAGGTTAGCAACCTAACAATTAAAATTTTTCCCACTCATATTTTCCCTTTGTTCCTTAAAGCTGGAAATAACCACATTGACTTTACAGTGATTTTTCTTCTAGAATACTGGAGTGAAAGGTCATGTGCTCTCCTTCCTCAAAAGCATCGTGATGCTTTTGTCTGGAAAGGCAAGTGGCCCCCGGGGCCTGAGGAGACCCAGATGGGCAGTAGCTCAAACTCCAGAGGTTCCTCTCTTGCCTGGCCAGCAAACCAATGCCAGAAACCAGACTTGCTCCTCACAGTTCTCACTGAAAGATGGGGCAAAGCTTTGCTCTTCCTGTGGTGAGAGAGTGCAGCTCTGCTGACGGCAGCGCTCAATGTGTTCTTGAGGAGCTGCTGTTTTTTCTCCTGTGTCCAAAGTCCTCTGTTTATTTTGAAATAGTGACAAAGTCTCTGCTGCTCTCCAGACAACGCCGTTGCCGTGTCAGTACAAAACATCCCCCCCTCCTCTGCCTCTGTCTGGCCACCCCTCCCTGCCTGTGTGTGACGGGGGGGAGGAGAGCGATTTCCTTTCACAAAATTATCCCTCTAAAACCTTACCTCAGTTGTTTCTGGACAAGCTAATACTGTATACCTCTTCCAGCCACATGACTCTGCTGTTTTTCCAAACTATGGCTTCCTTTCCTGGTCTGTGAGCACAATGTGCTGCCCTCATTGTCCCAACTGCTCAACATCAGCCAGCTTTTTGGGCTGGCAGCAGCTTCTCCAGTTGTTCCCCCAGTGTGCACAGAAAGAACTGTTCTGAAGGTGAAGGTCAATGATTTTATATGCTATGTGAATGTTTTTTCCTTATGTTCCTAAAATCACTCCACATTAAAAAGAAAGCCTTTCACAAGAGCAATTTCAGTCCATTACGTATTTCCAGTGCTGAGCTCGTGGGTGTTTTACGAAGACAGATCAGTGACTGAGTGAAGGAAGGCTGGCAGAGCTGCCAAGCCCTGTAAGAAGCTGTAAATGAGCAAACAAGATTACTGGTTCATTTTTCAAATGTCATGGGTAAGAAAGACAAAAGTATTTAAATGACTTAGAAAAAGGTAATGGAGATTTCTATCTGAGCAAAGCCAACATGAAAAATCCTCCGTAAGAGTAGGGGTGTATCATTTGCAGTCTCTTTTGGATATCATATCACAGGACACACATTTTACTCTTTATCACTTTCCATACAGTTATTTAAATTATAAAAGTGAACCAAAGCTAAAGTTCAAAGGAAAAAATTGTAACAGTTGTACACATGTATTAGCCAGTGGGATAGAGCAAACTGAGCCTTTCCAGAGCAAAACATGAGCTGGACCAGAGCACAGAGTCCTGTATTGGGCCATGTTGGGCAACAACACATCGCAAAGGCACCTAACTGCTGATGTGGAATTTACATACATCACTTACACACCACTCCCTAAATCACCCTTGCTGGAAGGAGGCAGCACTACTGTTACCCAAACAGTACTGCACATGAATTTTAATTATTTTTCAGAGCAAATATTTTTTAAATATATTTCATCATAGCAAAACAACGACTTCAAGGTTTTTTAGGGATGGGTTGGCTTTCACCCAGGTTGCCAGGGTCCTGACTGCTGGTGGATGCGGATAGCCTAAGATGCTAGAGTGGCATGCAGAGCTTCTTTCCTCTTTTCCACAGCTGGCCTGTGTTTGTCCACAGCTCTGCTCTCACAAGAATGACCCCAGCACCGAGACCAGGCCCTTTTTGGGAACCCTCCTCACGCAGGGACCCTTGTCCTCAAGGCTGGAGTCTGCCACAGGAGGGCACGTCGGGTCCACACCTGCAGGCTTGTAGCCATTGTTAACAAAAGTCTTCAGGAGCTCCCATTTGCACAGACATCTTCATGGAAAGCACCTGTGCACCCCATAGCAATTGGTCCTTCACCCCTTCATCATCCCCTGCCCACAACACAACGCCTCCACATTGCCAGACTTTCTCCCAAGACAATGGGATGCTGCTCTGTCAAGGGTGCATAGCCCTGAAGAAAACCCAGTGCACCCAGGGCTGGATTTCAGCTGCCTTCACTGGCACAGCACAGCTCATCCTCCCCTCAGCAATGGCAACAGGAGAAATTCAACGCCGAGAAATGCAAAACCCCAGCCAAAACCAAAAGCCAACAGAGCAGGCAGCCAGCAGGGTCCTGCAAGTATGCAATACGTGGCAGCGTGCTGCGTCTTATTAAACAGCAAGCACCTCACAACTGAGGAGCAGTCTGCAGAACGTTAATTTGCCTGCAGTTGATTAACTGTCCAGCATCCAGACTTGCATTACCTCCGAGACTGAGCACATGTGGGAGGGAAGCTGGCAGCAACCGCTGGGAGCGAGTGCCAGTGTGCGATCGTGAAGCGCTCTCACACCACATTTGGGATTACTGCATTCCTTGGGAAGATGCCAGATACTCCCCTTGCCCCCCTCCCCAAGTTTTTTCCTTTCTTTTGGAGGATGGGGATTAGGATGAGAGGAAGTCGGTGCCTGTTTGTTTTTCAGTCGGACGCTCCTGGCCTGATATTTTCAGGCAGGCTGACAGCGCAGCCGTGCCGCCCACCCCGAGCCCTTGCGTGCGAGGCCCTCAGGAGCCTCCCGGCTGCAAACACCTCTTTTTAATAGAAGACATGCCTCTTCAGAGCTGCCTGACTGTGCCTCTGAGCACAGAAAGACCCCTCTCAGACAACAGCATTGTTATTTTGTTGTTGTTGTTCCTTTCACTTTGCAAACAGGAAAGGGACCAAGCTGTCCCTGTCTCCCAGAGCATGTGGCTGCCACACACAAATGTCAGCCCCAGCAACAATCTTGTTCCCGTAAGTCAACAAACAATGTTTAGAAAGGTCTGTGCTGTGGGAGGATTTCCTAACGTAATACAAGTCATCAGACTTAAAACACATGTCTACTCTGGTGAAGTTAATAAAGCAACAAGACTGTGTAGGAAAACAGATACAGGAAAACAAGAACTTTCTCCTGATGACTTCATCCCACAGGGATCAACAGCAAATCAAGGGCAGTACTGGTTGGGAAGGGGAAGCTCTGGAGATTTATTGGAGAACTTTAAAGGAAGCTTGTAGATTTCAGTAACAAAACCAACGTTTTCTTCTTAAAAAAAGAGGGGAGGAAGAAAAATGCATAATTTTCCCAGCATCGTACCACAAGAGCATCACTCACACAGAGTGTTGCAACCTGTGCCATCAAGGAAGGAGCTTGGCCTGGGCCACTAAAGCATTTGTTTCACCTCTTTTTTTACTGTGTGGGCAGCAGAGGAACACATGGATAACAGTGCCTCCCCCACATACCATATTCATCCATGTATTTTACTCAGACAATACTAAGGTAGAACAAGAAATGAGGTTAACATTTTTAAACATAAAAAGAAAAAAACTCCCCCCAAAAGCCCCCAGACCAGAGACCCCAAGCCCCCAATAAGTCAAGAGTCTGAAGAAGCTGCATGAGGGTTGCAACAGCAATGGACATTTGCCCCGTCTGCAAAGCAGGCAGAGAGGGATGGACACCCAAGAAAGGGTCATTGGGCTGCCGCAGGCAGATACCCAGACTGCGTTCACCTCACATGCACTCAGAATAAAAAAGACTTCCAGAAAATTAAATGGTGGATCTTTTTTCTGTGTTCTCAACATAACTATCAAAATGAAAGCTGATCCTCTTGTATGGAAGCCTCTGAGTAATCTGCTGGAGCCAAGAGAAAATCCTAGGGGATACTCATGGCTCTTGGCAGCGCAGTGCAGGACCAGCTGGACCTTGACCTACCCCAGCGCAGCCATTCCTGCCACTGCCTGCTTCCACCAAGCAGGGCTTTTACAAAGTTGCACTTTTTTTAATACACACAACTGTATGTATTAAAAATAAAATAAATTTTAATAAAACAGTACCTATTTTTGCAGTGCACTGCAGTTATAAAAGTTTTATGTCTCCTCTTTGTATTGCTTGGGAGCACAAATATGTTTCTCAGGTACTGTCAGGAAGATCTTCCTCTGCAAATTCAGGTCCTCTAGAGATGAATGATCAGCTAATCTTTTAAATTTAAAACAAGTGAAAAAGTAGCACATTGTAGAAACCTGCATTAAAATCCCATATTCACACCAGCATGCAAACCATGCCTTTCTGTGGTTTAGAAAAATAACAAAAGCAAAGCCCACACACACTTGTATTAACTCTTGCAGTCAGCTTTTATCAAAACACTTCATCTACCTTAAGCTTTTGTGCAATCAACAGGAGATGCATGGAATCTCCCTTCTCCAGTACTACATTTGATTCAATATTCACCACTGGGTAGGGATAAATTTACTCAGAACACCACCAACAACTCCCTGTGATTTCTCCCTGTGACCAAAGCTAAAGTTATTTAGAACACAATACAACAGTCACAGAAACAAAACATTAGTCATCAGCTCCCTAACCTCACCTGAAGTCTTTTACCTGCCTTCCCAAAGGTCCAGAAATCCTGTGCTCAATACAAAATAATGAAGCAGCTATTACTGGAATTCCACAAGCCATATAAAATACAGAGTTATTTGGTACTGGAATTTCTAAACTGTGAAAATGTTTAACTTGTCTTTGGTTAAAAAGTAAGAGAGTAATAGTCAACAACACTGACCTACTTCAGCTACCTAATTCAGAGGATGAAAGAAAGTTTAATAAGCACTAGATGCTTTTGCTCACTCTTTACTGGTTATAAGACCTGTAAGGATGTGATGTTTTTATGTAGTCTTGTAAAAGCACATGTTAAATTCTTTAGTGTGTGTAGTTATATTGACCTAATGAAGTTTATCATTTCAGCCAGAAGGATGTTGTTCTGTGAGGTTGTTACCGGTAACTTTCCAGACTCTTATAGAATACAGCTGCTCCATGGCTCCTGATGAGCCCAGATGGTGCCCCTGGCTACCTGAGAGCTCAGTGACAGAGCTAAAAATACAATGCACAAGCTACTGTCCTCAGACAAAGCTTCAGCTAGACCTCAGTGTGTTGTGCTAACACACCAAGTGCAGTTTGAACATACTATAGCTTTACACGCAGAGGAAGACAAATCTTTCACTTCAATGATTAATCAGTGACACTCTTGGGGAGGTTTCTTTTATTGCTTCTGAGCTAAATATGAGCTGCAACTGTCCTGGTGCTCCTCTTTGACACCAGGAGCTCTTTAGCCTCCCCTGTAGCAATCTAACAGCACAGTGGATGTGCACTTCTCATTGCATCATACCAGAGAAACTGTGAAATCCCTAAATTTTGAGGCCCCTAAAATAAAGAAGCCCATCAACAGAAGCCTAAAAAGCAAAGATTTGTACATCTGACCATTGGAACTGCAATTCCAAATATCAGTTCTACAGAGATTGTTTATAAAGAGATAGCAAAAATTTATCATTTTGGATGGGTTGAATGAAAATAGGTTGCAAGGAAACATAATGGGATAGATAAGCATAAACGTCATTTTCTACCCACTCCGAAAAATCAAAGTTGTAACAGAAAAAAGTGTTTTCCTCTTCAAGCACAATTAGGCATTATTTAAAACACGTCTGATGGCAAGTACAGGTGACAGTAATTATCTGAATGCTGTGCTCATATATTTAAGCATGATTTGTCTCAGAAACAACAGAAAGGTTGTGAAGGTCCTGAATGTTTTGCAGAGGTTTACAAAGAGCAGAAACACCCACCTCTGCAAGTGTGCGCACACAGGCACAGGTTGGGGGACAGACACAATTCTGATATCTTGCCTTGGAAAAAGCCATAAAAGGTGGAAAACCTCAAAACATCATTAGTTTTACTACGTGTTTGCGGTGCCTTCAGCATCCCCTCCGCGGCTTTTCTGACCCTTCGCTGAGCCCCGGCTGCCCCAGCTCTGCCCCGTCTGCGGCAGCTCGGAACAAAAGCTGTGCCCTCCCGGGCCGCCGGTGCCTCCATCTGCTGCGGCAGCGGGGGCGCGGGGAAAGCTCTGCTTCTGTGCCACACCCACGGTGCTGGACCCTGCTGCCATCTGCCATGGCCTCTCCTCCCGTGCCTCACAAAAATATTCGTGACTAAGTAGAAAGCAATTCCTTTATCAGATGCTTTCAAGTGGTGTCAATGTGAATTATGACTTTTTTTTTTTTTTGATCGCTGTTGCATTCACACAAACATATCAGCACAGATTAAAGGATAAAGATGCAAGGCCAGACTTACACAGCTAGCAAATAACTAGATATAGTCAACAACCTACTCCAAATCTATTTCTTACAAAAACATTTTTTTAAAACCATGATTTGGATGACTTTTGACCTGTATGAATAACACATGATTCTCTCCCAAAGCCAAGCCCTAAATTCATCACACAAGTTACTGCCCTGGAATGTAATTTAAAACCACACAATATCCTACACAAATGCACCCTGTCTCTGCCCAGGCAGCACCCAGAGCTGGAGACCGAGCCTGCAGCAGTGCAGGGGACCCTCGGATTTAATGTATTTGCATGCACACCTGACAAGCCAAGCCCTAGATAAGGCCAGATACACAATTCAAAATACACCTGGCTACTAAGAAGCATTTTAAAACAAGAAAAATCAAACATTTAGAGACTGAAATATCCTCTACAGTCCCTCTGTGGACCAAATACAGACAAATACTCAAGGACAAAGTCAAACACCAAAGGCTTTCAGGATGACCCAGCTCACAGACAACATATTGCCACAGGAACAGCAGACCCCAAACCCTGCTATGAAACAGCCCACCATGTACACAACAGCCAGCCCAGAGGAACCACACTGCTTGAGGCCACACAGCTTTACAATCAACCTATTTCTTCTACATCATTTTAAGAGAGGACTTACCTTTGTAGGTGCTCCTGGTGCACTGCTCATCTCTGCTCTCAAGGGCCAACGCTCTCCTTTTCCAGGTGACTCAGGCAGGAGCTTGTGGCAACGGAGGCAGCTACATCCCACACTGCCCACAGCCCAAACCACAGTGCCCAGGGAAGGAAGGGGTGGGGACAGCTCATCACCAGAATGGCCCCACCTGGACCTGGCAGCAGCTCATCATCAGCAATGGTCCCCACCTGGGAAGGCTCGTCATGAGGCCCTCCAGTGCATCGTGACTCCCACATAGGAGCTGGGACATCCTCACCTGTGCACGCTCAGCTCCCTGGCCTGAGGTGTGAGGGCAGAGGCAGCTCCAGGTGTCGTCTCTCTCTGGCTGAAGGTGATGCCCTGACCACTGGCAGCGTCTTCTGTGTCCGAGCTGTCCAAGGCCGCTTCTGACCCCACCTCGGACAGGCCAGGGCGGGATTTGGGGCGGCAGCAGGGCCCTGGGGCAGCAGCGGGGCTGAGGGTCTGTGTGAGGGGAGCGCGGAGTGCCTCTCCTGGGTCACGGCTGGTCCTGGCCCGCTCCCACCGCCCCTCAGGTGGTGCTGCAGGGGCTGAGGTGGGAAAATGCTGCTGGGCACCTGGAGTGGGGGACAACGGGGAGGCTGAGGGGGAGAAACAGGTGGCAACGGAGTTAATTTGCCTTTCTTTCTCACCACCCAATCGTATTTGAACTGTCAAGAAATAAAATTAATTTTCCCCAGGTGGAGCCCATTTCTCCTGTGACAGTACTCAGTAAGGGATGTTTCTCTCCTTATCGTCACCCAATGTGCCCCTGCACTGCTGAGGGTGGGTGCCTGACATTTGGCCACAGCTGGCCCATCACACCTTGGCCACATTGTACCAACTGCAGCAATAAACCCTGTGCGAGCAGTGTCCTGGGAGACACCCAATTCCCAGCAATAAACCCTGTCCCATGAGACACCCAGATTGGGGCTGGGACACAGATGGATTATCTGGAAGTCCTGCAAATGGGAATGATGAGAGGGAAGGTAAACCAGCCAACCAGGCAGCCCTTGCAAAAAGTGGAGAATGGGTTACAGTGATCCAAAAAGTTCCAGCAAGAGGTGTGAAACCCCACCTCACCAACCCACAGGGACAGAAACCATGACTCAATGGCAACCTCAGTATCTCTTTGGGGAAATCCAAAGTACAATGTCATGTAATTCATATGACAAATATTAAGAAGTGGATTGACACAGACTCTGACTTTATCTACACTTCAAGTAAGGTTAGACTTTTGCCTAGAAGAGAAACAGCCCATTCCAACCCCTGCTGAAGCCTGGCCAATCACTGAAAATTAAGAGTGGGGATTTTTGTTGTCATCATTACTTGAAAACTTTCCAACACTTTCTCAATAGATGTATGAACCGACATTTATAAAAAACAGGCTTAATACTTAATGAGTGGGTATTAAAAACATTAATGAAACATTTCCTCTTTCTTCAGAGCAGTGATTTGGTGATGTTTCTTAAAAGGTGCACCACACAGCCGGTTTCCTCTCCTAATCATTAATGTTTACCAGTCCAGCTAATAAGCAATGGCAAAGCAAAGGTTTGCAATATTTTCTGTTCCTTCAAGACCTGTTGCAGCAACTCTTCCCAAAGTCAAATATGGAGGCTGTCATCCACATTTCCTAATAGTTGCTCATGTTAATCTGTGACCATCCACTCCTCACTTTGTTCATAACATGGTAATACTGCATCCCCAAATAACAAGAAATCGTGCTGGTTCAGTTCTTCATTAGGATTATTACAAAATGAAACTTGTGAATGCTGCAAAAGGAAAATAAACCATTAAGAAAGCATTTGCCACTACTGGGTTCAGTTATGGGTCCCCATGGAGTAAAACTCATTTTTATGGAGACCTGGATAACTGCCATAAGATAAAGCATAACACTTGTTTTGACAAATTTGGGGCAGTCCACTTTATTTACCAAGAACTGAAAGAACTCTACTTGCACGAAAGCAGCACAGCAAAAGACAGCCTTTATGAGAAAAGGAAGACCTGAAAATTGATACTCTTTTGGAGTACTGCCTTTTCATGCTTGAGGACGAAACAGATGAAATAATTGGTTCCCTTGGGTACACAAATTAAGAGCCTGTTCACCATGGAGTGTAAGCTTCTCATTTCTGAGCATGTGAACATGTAGCAACGAGACATTTCATACAACGTATTACCAGGTCTAGAAGCCTGGAGAACTTGTTTTCAAAAAATTCAGACAAGGTCACAGCATGCACAGAGGAAGGAAGCATTGCTCCACCATGGATTTCTTTTCTGTGCTTAAACACAAAACAATTTCACCAGATTCAAGCCAAAGGAAAAGCTGACCCGGTGAAGAGTTAGAGGTCAAGCAAGAAAGCTTTCAACGTCTTTTTGATATTTCTGCTCACCTCCCATGTTGAATAGCACTTGAAAACACACTAGAGTGTTTATCAGAAAGTGATTTGCCTTCAGGAACCATAAAAAACTTGATTTGCCTTCTACCAAATTTTGTGAGCTTGGAAAATCTCAATTAGATTAAAAAAATGCTTTAAAATGAAACACTGACTTATCTGGTTTCAAGAAGGGAGGTGGAAGGGACAGAGTCTCTGTGATTTTTTGTCATAACATTCTGGGGTTTTATGTATACACACAAATGCTGAAACGTCTATAAAATTTTACTTAAACCCAAAATAGATGAAGGATACAAAATGCAAAATATTCCATTTCTAGTATAGCTTTGAACAGACAATGCATCTTGTAGTATTTGATTTAATGCCCATTTTATCACAGATGGTATAATCACAAAAAACTGAACACTTGAAAGGGATTCAACAAACAGAACCAGATGTAAAACATCTTGAAGCTTACAAATTCATCACAGAGATTAAGGATGACTTGAAAATACTGGCTTTCAAAGCTTCCAGCAGACCAACACATCTGTTCAGTCCAGAAATGCTTTCCTACTTCCCAACGTGTTTACACAGTGAGAAGATGCAGTAGGAACCAGATCAGAAGCAATTGTGTTTTGGGGGTTTCATTACTGTGTCTCTGCAGCAGAGCCATGGCACAGAGTAACCACACATAATATGCAGCTGAAGAATGTGGGTGTATAGGCCTCAGCAGGAATACTACAGGAAGGTGGGAAGCAAGGGAGAAATGTGCTGTTGTACCCCAATAACTAATGTTAAAGAGGGAGTGGATGGACACTAAAGAATCCTTCTGTCTATGAATAACTATGCACTTATTACTGGTTATAGGAAGTACCTTGAGGAGTCACTTTGCAAAATCATTTTCAAACTGTAATAAGAATACCATGCAAAAGCGTGCTCCTTTCTATGAATGCTTTTAAAAAATGAAGCAACCAAGCAAACTAACATTTCCTTTACTTAATCTTCACGAACAACTGCCCATCTGAAGCAATTCTGCCCTCATCTACAAAGGCCTTGTAACCACAATGTGCTGTTTACGCCGTGTTTACGCCAAGAATGACCATTAGCACCCGTACCCTCACTGCCAGAGTTTTAAAATCTAACACAAAAAGCAAACACTAGTCTGCCTGAAAGTTTAAAATGCCTCAAACTTCCCAAAAGTACTTGTTTGAAACTGGAGTGCTGATCAGAAGAGAGCAGCATCTGCAGCCAAGCATGGGAGAGCCAAGATCTAGGAGAGGTGAGCAGACGCCACCAGCAGCCAGGAAAGGCAGCAGTGCCAGAAGTGTTATTTCCAGTCTCCAGTCATGACTATTAAATCCCTACAAAAAAAGTCTTTCAAAGCTCTCATCCACTCTAGTGGTTCTGGATACTGTCCACATTAATCACTCCTAGGAAAAGAGGAAAATGTTGTGCTTGAGCAAGCAAAAAGCTCATCAAGCTGCATGTAGAATTTAAGTTTGCCCTTTCTAGCATTTGGAGTCCAAAAGTATAATGGAAAAAAGCACTGAGTCAACAGTGAAGCATCTGCAACCACTTTCAGTGAAGATAGAAGATAACCAGTGCTGGAGGCATGCTCTGGAGGAACCTTCCTACGTGACAGATGCCTTCAGCATTCCAGTTTGCTGGCTATTGTCACCATTTGGCTCGAGGAGGAACACTGCTGGCACAAAAATAATTTTAATATAGCTGCACAAAAATATCTCTTGCCCCACAGGGCTTAGTTACCTAGTTGTCTCCCATCCAGTTTCCAAGCAAGATTCAAATCTGTCTGCAATTTAGCCTCACCATGTCAGCTGTGTTTGTACTGATTTCTAGATGCTGTGCTACATAAAGATATCTTGCAATATCAGAAGAATCAGCATTTTTAGTACTGAACTGTCACTGCTAATCACACAGTGGTTATTCAAGCTATTTCAGAGTAAGGATTTTTTTGGTACCATGCATTAGCAATTTATTAGGTGAGGTTCAGCATGCAAACAGCAGCTTACCTCTGAGGAAGAAAACACTCTTCTGCTGCATGGTGGAAAGACTCCTGCTAAATGAAATAGTTGTGAATATTTTGCTCTGTCTGAACTTTGGATCCGCTTTAAAGCAAAAGGAAATTATCCTTGGGTTCCATCTTGTTTTCCCTTAGTACATTCGTGCATAACATAGACCAAGATTTAATGTTTGCAGAGGGTTTCTTATGTTCTCAATCTCAAAAAAACTCCCATCTTCTTCACTTTTCTTCTATACTGCATGTACACAGCATGAGATTGCAGTTTCCACGAATGGCTTTTGGGACTATAAACTGCTACCATGTGCATTTCAGGCCTCTTCAACTCTTCTGTCCTTCCTGGGTGACAAACTGTGATTTTTATCATTAAAAGTGCAAAGCAAAAAAAAGCAAAAAGTGTAGCAACATCCATATCAGTTTGTGGTCCTAAGGTTATTAAATTAGTAGCAACATTATTTCTTAAACATTCATCACCCTTTGTTAGAAGTGACATTTTTACTTCATTATATAATTGTTTTGTGGTGTTTTTTTTTTTTTTTTCTCATATTATGTTCTGCTTTTTCCATCTGTTAGTTTCCATGAAGTTGCAACACAGTTTTGGCACAACCTGGGTAATTTCCATCACAATGTATTCATCTTTCTTCTTATTTTCATCAACATCTGGAATCATTCTGCATTTCTCATAGAAAATATTCCCCAAATCTTACTCCTTAGAAGAGTGGGGTAATTTGACACTAGATGATGCTCTCACTAATGCAAAAATGTTCTACATCATTTGAGTCTGTTTCTTTAATAGTACACTTTTTCCAAAGTGAGAGGAAAAAACCAATCTTTATGAACATTTAGCTCCTCCTAATACCTTTGTCAATATTCAAAACTTGCAAATATGACTGTTCTACTACTTTAAGTTTTAAAGTTTGCTTTACTAACTCACAAAATCATGTAAAATATTAAAATGATAAACACTATAAAAAAAGTACATCTGTAGCACAGGAAACAAAGATAACACTCAATTTTTCCTTATTACAACTGTAGCATCTTCAAAAAGCCTTCTGTAATTTCTGCTCCAGATAGTATCTTAACCCAAAAGAAAATAAAGGAATTTTATACCAAAACCCAGGTTATTGTGTGCTTTTTAGATTACAAGATACTCCTCACTCACAACTACCCCTAATTAGGAGCTCTTTCACCTTTAACCACTCCCCCTAGCTGCCTAAATGTCCTTACAGCTCACTACTTTCAGATAAGCTGTCAAAAATATTGCAGACACGAATCATGCATATTACAAATTTTTCTACAAGTTGACTAGTTTTTCCATGTTCTGAAATCCTGAAAAACTTTCTAGCAACTCCAAATAAAACCAAACCTTCCTTTTGCTCAAATCTCTGTGATACAAAGGAACACAGTTTTTCAAGGATAAAAGGTAGCTCAGTGTCCAGACTTGTCTGGAATAAAATATTTCTTGGCTTACTTGACAGTACAAGCATGAATTTCTGAACACTCCTGCCCATCACGCCTTTACTGACCAGTTTACAACAGTCCTCATAAAAGTTCTGTAACCATGTTTTCTAGGACTTTGGAAAAATAAGTCTCCTCCAGCCAAGTGTTTGATTGGAGCAGGGTCCAACTGCAAAGTAAAGAGAAATGCCTCTTTTTTTAATCTTTACCGAGCTTGAAGGCTCCATCTATTTTCTCTTGTGTATTGGCAACACTTCTTAGCAGGCATCTTTTTTTTTTTCAGACTGAAACTCACCAGTTTTGTTCCACTGACCGGTAGCAGAGAGAGAGCATGAGCAGCTGCTCCCAGTTTGTTCAGGGAGCAATTCTGTTGCTGCTGTGCCCTGCCAGCTGCTGGGAACACTGCTGGCACCACAAGGAGAGCAGCCAACAAGCTCTGATGCTCCATCTCCTCCTCCTCTGTCCCACAGCAGCCTTACACTCTGCTGACTGAAGCCATGCGGTGGGCCATTGGAAGCAGTATGCCCAAATAAATGGGCCACACCTCTGTAATTCACTCTCAGTCAGCCACCAGAAACATTGGGCAGATTGCAAGCCCACCTACCTGTAAATTTCCACTTATTTATGTCAATGCCTGGTAAGTGGGTGCTCAGCACCACACCCTTCTGTTGTCCTCAACAGATCAGTCTGGTGATCTATTTCCTTCCCAGGCTTGTTCCCACACCTGCAGTTCTCAGCAGGTATTCAGAAAAACAACTCACAGATCTTTGCAAGGTCAGTGAGCCAGGAACACTGTCATTGAAGCGGAGAGCTGTGTACATAAAACAGCTAAAGAAACCACGCTAGGCTGGGATAGCGAAATGCCCGAAAGCAGTGAGGGAGGTGGAGCAATACTGAACCTGTACCAGCACCTGGGGAGCAAAGAGACAAGCCTGACTGCGTACTGGAGTGCACATTGCTTCGGTGTGCAAGCTGTGCCTCGAGCCAGGCTGACTGATCGTGTCCCAACAGCCCAGAGGAAAAACTCCTTTTTTCCCCCCTACTTCTACACTGCAAGTGACAGTACAATGACCATCATGAAAGAACACATACAAGTGTCCTGCTGACATGACCAAAACATAGTCAGGAAGACCAAAGAGGACAGAACTCATGAGCCAAAACACTAAAACCTGCTATGAACTGAACCTGTGAAAATTTAACTCCTTTTAGATTAAGGCGAGGTACCTGAAAAAAAGCATTCTCATCTAAAAGCCACACCAAGACACTGTATGTGATATAAAAAGAACAGCACAACACACAAAGCATTAGCATGTGAAAGAAACATGTTGCAATTATGTCAAATACTGCTTTTTATATTTTATTAACAAGCAAGCATCCCTGGAACTGGGTCTATATAAAAATACTTCATGAACCAATCAGAATACAAGGGAGTTATATAAATTTATTTTATGCAACACTGATTAGTTTTGAAAATTTCCATTTTTAATGTTTTAATTTCAACTTTTATTTTTTAAAAAAATCACTAAAAGGACACAAAACCCACAAAAATACAATCTGTATCTGCTCTATATTTACAGATAACTGGTCACTATTAAGGCACAGATTTAAAACTAACATTTTATGTAGAAAGTCAAATATTTGTGCATAATGTAACTCTAACAATACCATACACTGTACTGTTATATTCCCTTTGTGGAATCAAAGTAAGTGAGAATTTTTTTTTTACTTCCAGTGTGTTCTTTTTTTTTTCTTTTGTGTGAAGCCCTACTGAAAAATAATGTTGTTCATGGGAAATTCTTCACTTTGGTGTAGATGAAATAACCACTGCTCAGCAAAAGACCACATCAACTTAATACTGTAATAAAATCGGTTTCTGAATATAGTACCGTCTGGATACATAGCACGTACTTACAGAAGACTAAAAATCTGAGTGTAAAGCTTTCTGATGCTTTTAAGTTTAGGCAAAACAAGCAAGAAGGGGTTGCAGAAAATTCTGTACAAAGTGTTGTTGAATATTTCCTTCATTTAAAATGTTTTATAAAGTAACGAGTCTGAACACAATTTGATTTGCAAACACAAACATTTAAATGACAGCTTATCTGTAAGCACATAAATAGTCCGTGTGAATGGAGCGATCTACATGCTCACAAGTAAGCAGAAGTGTAAATAGTTTTAGAATGAGAAGCTGTGGCTTCCAAGAAGGTTTCTAAGAAGTCTCTCTTGCCTGTGTGACACACACACACACACAGATCTCTCACAGACACGTGGATATCGATTCCTGGCGCTGAGCACAGTAACTTGGTGTGAACCACTGTGGGAGTACCAGATCCAGTTTTAGCCAGTCCCAGCTGCAGTACCATTTTTACACCAGACAAAGCTGCTACTTGATCTACAGGGGAAGTCACCCAGTTATACACCATTAAGTAGATATGGCTGAAGGGAGTACTGAGCAGCAATTTTTAGCTAACCGCAAGACTTTATATTATTGCTTGATCATCTATGCCCTCAAGTAATAGTCTCTTTAAATTCCCTTTGTGTGTGCAAATTTCTCTATACATCATTTTGCATTCTCACCTTAAAAGAAAGAATTATCCATGGAAAGTGTCAAAACTCTTTCTCACCCATTTTTGCATAAAACCCAACTACTGTAAATGTTACTCTAATGCCTTCTGTTAAGAGCACTTGACAGTGGTTTATGTCCATCTCAAAAGGCTTGTACACTGAACATAAATAATACATTACAGTAGAGGTAATTCACAATATTTCTCATGGGAATGCTTTTCAATTAATGCTTGGAAACTACACATTGCATTACAAAAAGAGGCACTTCATGAATTCCTTCATTATATCGAAACCCTTCATAAACCCATAACACAACATCTGTAAAGCCAGAGGAGTAACATTGCCAAATCTTTCGGACTTTCACAGTATAAGAACGCAAAAGTTAGCTCTAGCCACTTATAACATGGACTCTTTCTGTTGAACATAACTTGTTTCAGAAATAGTTCATCTCCAGAGTTTCAAGCACTTCTGCAGCTGACAATTACAAATCTAGACGGAACAAAACAGATGCGATTACACCTATTTTATGTAGGTCACTTAATCGCTGCATGCATAGTCATGTAAGTAATGTGTCATTTATTAAATGGCAACAGTGCTGTCTTGTCAAATTAGATTAGTTGTCTGTTTAATCAAACTGACAGCCCAGAGCCCTAGTTTGATGAATGCCTTTCAGTCTCTACCATAAATCTGCAGTAGATCAGTTTAATCTGTTACGTATTGTAGGTGTATAGAATCTAAAAATAAAAGTCTGATATAAATAAGTGTCCTTTAGTGGCAGGGTACTAAAAATAGCCCTTTGCTTTGAGACAACCATTAAAAACAGTTTTAGCATAACAGGCAGCAGTTAAATATGTTGACTGCAAAGGGTTAATATTGCAAGGTCCGTTTTGGTCTTTCATTGCATCTGTTACAGTGAGTGAGTATTATTGCAGGCAGCAGACTGCTTCATAAGAGCATAATAGGACTGATCCACTACCAAGTGACTTGATTTTGGAACAATCTCTTCAGATAACTACCCGGGGGACAGAGAGAGCAAAAAAAAAATCTGCATAAGAACCAGTTTCTAGTACCATTATAGTGAGATGTGACTTAAGGTAGGAACACCTGAAAAGATTTGATTAGTGCCAATATAAAAATTGATATGGAAATGAAAGAGAGAAATAAATTTCCACAGGACAAGAAATCAGAACATGTAAAGTGCAGAAAGACCTCAATAATTATTTTAAGCAGTACCAGAAAAATCCATCTTGATAAAACCAAATCTATGCTCTCTGGCATCCCAGCTCTTAATTCTTCCTTCATTCAACAAAGTAAAAAATTCAGTGCATACATTATAGTTATAGGTAATAAAATACTAACAAAGAACCCTATAATATTATTATTGCAAATTCTGTCCAACCTACATGAGTAAAACGTAACCCACATTTGGTGTTTCAAAAGACAACTGACAAAACGTGTTCTCTCTGGTATTTTTTGGCACAGGATTGTGCAGACAAACGCTTTGGTCCTTGACACCCGAACTCCCAAAGTGCAGAGGGTGGTGTGCAGTGAAGGCTGTCCACAGGATTGCCATGTCCATGTTTGCAGCTGAGCCCCACGCGCTGCTACCAGCGCCCGCTGACGCTGGCAATGTCCGAGTGGTACTGGCGCGGCAGCCGCCCGCTGGCTCCGCCTTCCAGGAACGAGGCGCGCATGTTGGATGGGTCAAAGAGCTTCCTGCGGTTCTTGTTCAGCTCTGCAGAGGTCAAGCACACCCACAAAAAGCTCCCATCAGTAACTCATTTTCATTTTTTGATCTAAACCAAACGCAAAACTTCTATTTAAACGAACAAAATATTTCAGGCAGAACGGGATGAATCAAAGAGGTCTGTGAGGTACTCCTTCAATTTAACAGCTCAACAGGGTAAGAAGAGTGCCAGGTTAAAACTCACAGGCTTCTTGGCATCTATTTGCTACATTCTTATGCACACTGATACAGTGTGAAGTAGATAATTTTCTGCAATATTGATTTCGATCAAATTGGCATAGCTGAAACGCTTCTAGAAGTTTCTGTTATAATACTCAAAGACTGCAATCTTCCTGGAGGCATGTGCTGCAGCACAACCATGCAGTGTAAACTGAGATTGGCAGAAAAACATTATTATCTTGATCATTTCTTAATGCACAATTCTTTATTTTAAACAGAAAACTGGAGCAATATTTTAACAAGGACTTCCAGATAAAAACAGATGCTCACCTGTTATTAAAACATGCACCCTAACCTTGTATTAGCAATAGTTCATCCAAAGTATTTTTCTCTTCTCCACTTTTCTGTTCTTGTGAACAAACTCCATGACAGATAAAAATTACTGAAAGATTACACTGATTTTCATGACTGCTACTGAACTAAGTACATTTCAAACCAAACAATCCAAAATCCCACAAAGCCTCCAAAAAGCAGGCAATTTTTCCTGATGGCTCTGCTAATCAATAAAATGGAGGACAGGGGACCAAAAGGTTGAAAACGACAGTTCTGACTGCTATGTAGTGTTGTTCAGACCCTGCAGTGCCTGTAATCCAGAGCTTCCTGGACCCACAATTTTGGGGCATCAAACTTGACAATCTGCTGTGAAATGAACCTTCCACCAAGCTCCAGCTTTACAGGACTATTGCAACTGAACTGTTATTAGGTAATGTGAAATCTCTACAAAGCCTGGCTTTAAGGACCTCTGGTGAAGGGCAAGCTAATATTACCTCCGTGGACTAGAGCCTTACTTTTCAGTCTTTCCAAGTCTTTTTCCTTTGTCATCTGTAAACACACAATTTGAGTGAGAAGAATACAGGCAACACTTAAAATCAATAAATGATACTCTGTTTTTCACCTGAGATTGCAAGCAGCATTTTTCTCCTGGCACCAAAAGTGGTAATTCCCAACTCTTTCAAATCTTGATCAGTAAGAGTAAGGAATGTCTGCAGATCAATCTGGAGTGAAAAGAAACAGGAAAATGACACAAAATAAGTCTTTTCACAAAAGCATTAAGTAATAAATGTGGTTCAAAATAGCTTCACTTTTTTTCCTGCTGCATTTTGCAGTTACTCTGCCAACCTATTCTTTGCATGTAAATAACAATCATGGCTTTTCTATGACTTCTTCAAACAGCTGCTCAATTTGCTACATTTCTGACAGACAAGGAGAAATTGAAAAGCAATCAATTCTAAAAAAGCACAGAAAATCAATTAGTCTTTTTTATTTGTGACTCTTGAGATTCTGAGGATTTACCACAATTGTATGACCCAGCTTTGAAAGAACAGCTCATGAAAATCCTGTGACAAAGTGAGTTCTAAGTTGCTTTGGTGAAGAGACAGAACAACTGCTGGAACACATCCTACTAACAAAGGTGCCTTTGGAAGGAGCACTAACCTCTTGCTGCTGGAATACATCTGTGTATTTGCCCAAACCAAGTTTGCTGAAGAGCTCAGGCAGATCAGATCCCTTGAACAAACTGTTGAGGTTACAGCCATTGCTTCCTGTCAGCGAGGAAATGCAGTCCATGTAGTTGCTGCTACTGAGATAGTGTTCAGCTGAAAGGGAACATGCACTCTTCAGACACATCACAGAAGGACACAATTTTCCATTAACAATATATTCAACTAGATAATTAAATTTACCAACTATTTAAATCTTTACTTTCCAGGAAAAAAAAGCCTCTCAGTGGTCTGTGAGAAAGAACAGCATTAAGCAGTATCTTTGTTAATTAAGTTCCAGTATTTGTTTTCTATAGAACTGCTTTTGTCCAGCCAACTCATCACTGTTTCTTTTACTTTTTCTCCACACATTTTATTCTCTGGGAAAGCTACAGCTGTCATAGAACAGTTTCTTCTGCTGCCAATGTATTTATGTTTTTAATTTTCCTCTAAAACACATGTAAATATACATTTAATCCTTATTTATTTTGATTAACCTTGAACCTCCATTTTTGTCCAATTAACTAGAAAACATCAATAGATTGATTTCAAATAAACTGTCATCTCTTTTGTTCTGCAAGTACTTAGAATATGATGTGCAGCCATTCACAGCTCAATTAATGTGCTTTTTAAAACCATTAATATTTTCTCTAACTGAAGCTATCCTTTCTTAGAATATCCAACTTCTATTATCTGTGTACTTTGAATTTAAACTGGGATTTAGGTTTTATTCACTTTTAAAAGAAAAATGCAACAAAAAGGAAAGACATCCACAGTACTTATCTCCCCATAAAGCAGATAGGTAGCGTGGACTCGCATCCTTTACCTCCATTTTTCACTCTTTCAGAAAAGCATGTAGCAAGTTATTAAAAAAATAAAGTTTCAAAGAGTTCAACTAAAGTAAATTTTTTATTTGTAAACTTCAAACGTTGTTTAAAAAGTAATTAGAAAATATACAGCCTGTATCCACAGAAATCAGTATTTAAAACCAAGCTAGGCCATGCCAAACACATGGAGAGGCTTCTTTTCATAGAATTGCCTGGGTTGGAAGTGGCCTCAAAGATCATCTTGTTCCAACCCCCCACCATGGGCAGGACACCTTCCACTATCCCAGGTTGCTCAGAGCCCCATCCAACCTGGCCTGGGACACTGCCAGGGATGGGGCAGCCACAGCTTCTCTGGGCAACCTGTGCCAGGGCCTCACATCCTCACAGGGAAGAATTTTTTTGTAATATCTAATGTAAACCTACTGTCACAGTTTGTAGCCATTTCCCCTTGTCATATCACAATATATTCTTGTAAATTTTATCCCCATAAAGAGAATCCATACTTTAAAATTCAGCATCAGCATGGGTTATGACTTCACCAGTGAGCAAATAGCCCAAATAAGCCCTGGCTGTTGTTGCGTTGGTAACAGAGCAGAACGACAGCAGTCTAGAAATAAGCCTTTATACAGATCTGGTTTTAGTACACCTTGAAAATCCCCTTCCATGACAGCAAAGAGTTTTCAGCAAGAATGTCTGGCAACTAAAAAATTTCCTTAAAAGTTTTGCTTTCTGACCATTATTTGTATATAATGTTACACAAGCTTGCACTTCTCAATTTGGAAAAAAAAAATTACTTTACAGGTGTCAGTAATTTAAATCCCTATGGAAGTCAGGATATTAAAATAAACATTGATATCAATATGATTCTTTTAATTTAATCAGATATTAAGCATTTCTCCACCTGATTTGTTTTGTTTCCGTTTGGGGCTGCCAATGGAGGAGACAAAATCATGAGCAGTGGGTCCGAGGCCATTGCGGTCTCTCCAGTTGTCAGATTCACTGCCACTTCCCAGGTGCTCCCGGCTGCTGGACCGTGAGAGAGACATGGATGAGCCCTGCAAATCACAAAATGAAAGTGGGGGCAGAAAACAGAAGTTTCATTGTGACTCAGATGTTTTCTTTGAAGCAGCTCAGTTAAAAAGCAGCTTTTAATGCTTGCAAAGATTCCTTTGGCAGTTGATCAGTGGTTAAATAATTGCAAACCGGACAGAAAACAGCAGGTGTGCTTAAAACATATGCAGTTTACAGTTTTTAAGCAGGAGTTATTTAAAGATCATGATTCAAAATAAATTGCTCAGTATTTCCGAGTTTGTTTCCAAAACATTCCACAGTATCAAATTCCCACACAAATTCTGGACAAAGCAGTCTATTGACTACATCCCCTCACAGGGAAGAGAACACAACAGAACATTTATCTGAAGATAAGTGGATCAAGTACACAATACGATGTTGCCCATTTTTCACTGTAAAATAGTTAGTTTTCTCTGTTAGACAGTCTCAAGGACGATTTCTGTAAACATAGCTATGTTGCTGTAAAAATTATCTTTTTACATTCCTTTCCCATGGACACAGATCCCTTTGACGGACACTTCTTGTAACCAATATAGTTAGGGACGGAAGTGTTAACTTTCTCCAATGATCTGTGATTTCTAAAAGTGTATATAAGAATTAAACGAAAGGGGTTTCCCCCCTTTCCGCCCTTGCTCTGAACAAGAACTTTCGGACTCCAGCTCTCATTATTTCTGCGTCTCGACTGATTACCGGGATAAGCCGTAATAACAGGCATCGCGGTAATAATACTTGACAACAGTTTTGCACACAATACTACAACAATTCTGCAATGGCTTGTGAATTGGTAGTTGTCTTGTTTGGGGTCTTTTTAAATAGCTTTTCATATTCTTGTGAAATAGCAATCCTCAGCTCTCATCTCTGTGGGTCAGAACATTCCAATACAAGGCAACAGTATTCAGTGGGACATACCCAAAAGAAATGGATGTTATAGATAGCACATACTTACATGAGCTAAAAATTGTGGAAATTAGCAATTGAATTCTATAGATGTGCACCAAATTGCAATTGAAAACCGCCACTTAGGAGGCAGCAATCTTTTGCTCTATTCAGTAAAACTGACACCCCTGGAGATACAAGGCAAGAGCTCCTTGTCATGGGTAAAAACAGGAAGATGTGAGCTACAGTTAGCATGGCTCAAGAAATGACAAAAGGCAGGGATTGACTTCAAATCTTACAGAAGAGCAGGAAAAGACAGGGCCTCTACAATATGTCATCCAATGTTTCTGGAAAACTGAATGCACAGTAAAATACCACAGCAAAGATGAAATATGTTTGGTGAGCTTCTTGTACAAATTAACTTCCCAGACATAAGACTATGATGGAAAACGTGTGGTGGTACTCTCTCCAATACAAATGGCTGCTGAAGTCTGCTAACCAGAGAAGGATACAAGGAATCCCAGAATTTTAGCCTCCCCAGATGTTTCCACAGTAGCTCACACCAAACAATGGCAATGGGAATCCTACCACACTATCACTGCACTGTGCAGAGCTACATGGGCACAGTCCAAGTGACCAAGGCACTGTGTTCTTGGTTACAGACTTCAGACACCATGGCCTGGGGGAAAACCCCACCCCAGGTCAACCAACATAGTAAGTATGCAAAAAAAATCCACAGATTTTGGCTGCAGCTTTTTCTCTGCCCAAGTTACTACTCCCTTACATGTACTCAAGCCTATTGCAAATAGTTAAATACCTGAGAAAGTTGACATGTTAAGTAAAGAACACCAAGGCATATTTTTGTCCTGGCTAAACATTTCTTTTGTATTAAAAGACAGGTATATCCTAGAGAACTATGAAGTCCCCTTCTTCAAGAAATATACCATTTATATTTTATATAAGTATGACCAAAAAGGGTGTCTCTGTGCAAGTTGGGAAGGATTACTGCAAGGAAACACACTAAAAAGCAACCTCAGAACGCCTTTGAGAAGAAAGGAACAAATTCCCTGCAAGATTCCCATGTTAGGCTCTGAAGAGACTTGCTGGACTCTGTCTGCCTTCTGCCTGGGAAGATTCTTGGCCTGGTGAAAAGTGCAAAGCTGTTCCAGTTCTACAGCTTGGTCCACAGAAGGAAAGATGAACTTCTTATTCTAATATTCTCCTCCACCATGCAGTGATACACATTATATAGTTTATCTGTTATATATACACTGTTTTCATTAGGTTACAAAATTCCTAATGCTTGTTTGCAACTATTGAGACATTTGGTCATGTAAGTTGTTTTAAGATACTTTAAACAAATATATATTAAGAAGCAGACTTCTATGTTCTGTAAGTTCTATGCTCTATGACTTCTTTAAGATGTATGAAACAGACAACTTTGTGTGTCGGGCTGAATGCATTCCATATGCCTTAATATTTATGTAATAGATGTTTTTCACCTTAAAAAATATTAAGAACACTTACCTGCAAGACTTTTTTTACAAAAGTTATAGACATTACTCAAGAGAAACAACTGTATCATTCACTAAAAGCAAACTTCCATTACTTTTCCATAAAGTATATTCCATATACTTTTTTATACCTCGTATGTAGTTGTCATGGATGGCTTGTATGATACATGGTTTGCTCTCCTTAGTTCCTTGATAGTTTCTGCAGGCATTGATTTGGAGAACCCCAAACCACTCCATGTATTTGTTGGAGTTCTCACTTCTGTTACAACTGGCTTCTTTAACATAGCTGAAAATACAGAGACAAATCAGTAAATCTCAGCCTCAGTAAAGGTACTGAGAGGATAATCCTGAAGACATGTTTGAGCCCAGCTAACAGCAAACTCTAAATACCTCCACTTGCTACACAGCTTGAACCTTCCCCTTCCTTAAGGCAATGCACTCTGCCAGAAGATAGTTAAATCCCAAAGGGCTGCAGGGAAGCCAAAAGAATAATACCTGTTTCAAAGAGAGTAGCTTCTGTTTTTTCTTTCGATGAGGGGGGTCATTGGACCCCTTTGGCAGGGTCAAAGATATGGTTAAGTCCCTTACCAATTTTGTAACTTATTTATCCCTGAAATAAGAGGCCATTTAGCCATATACCTTAAAGTTTAATTTGCATCCAACAAAAGTATTACAGTTATGAGCTCTCTGACAACAACATTGGCCATTTGCATATGGATATACTTACACATCCCATCTGCAAGCTCTTTGCACTGTATTTTATATTATGTTGGTATTGAGAAATTTTTTGAATGTTAAGGTAATACACAAATGTTTCACTAATAGTTTCAGTTTTTGTTAAACATCAAATTGCAAAACTGAAACTTTGGGAAATAATTTAATCCATGTACTAACAAACTTTTGAGACTGTTCATTCACATACCTTTGGTTGCCAGTAGTTTCTTCTGTTCATAGTCAAATGCCTACAAATTAAACATGCAGAAGATAGCTTAATTGACATTCTAACTAAATGTCACTCCAGTACTCATCTCTTTGTGAAAACAAAGGGTTTCAAAGTGGCCAGTGAATACATCTAGGAGAAACCTGAAATACTGCACAGTAATTTGATGGTAGTCCAGTTAGAGCCTTAGTTACTTAAAGCATTCACTGAAACACAGATAAAGATTTAAAATAACTATCTGATATCCATTTGAGTGAGGCTGCAGCAGTATTTACAAACTGTTTAGGCAGAATTTTTCTTTAATTTTTTTAATAAGACATTTTTCAAGCATAGTTTCTCTTCCTCAACCATCTACTCTTACCATTTAAAACATTCCTCAACAGTTCAAAAAAGGTAATATACATATTAGCAAATCTAGGCACCAGTTATGTTCAATAATTTTTCAAGTTTAGTTGTCCTCCATGCATTCATCTTGTGAAAGGAAAAGAACTTAAGCTTTGAATTGTAAAAACTTTTGTATGTGTCCTACTGATGTCAGTGGAAGATCTGAAGTTTAAATACCCCTGATTAAATAAAGCTACACTTTGCCAAATTACAAATTGGCAAGTCTAAATACAGAACTACAAAAATGTTGTATTAACCTGAAGTGTTACATTCCCTACTTGAAATAATTAGAGGAATAACTATGGAAAAGAGCTGCAAAGCAGTAACCTTCCTCTTGTTCCATTACTCCATGCATTCTGGCTATGGCCACACTTTGGTAGATCTAGACTGAAAATAACCCTATTCCTACTTCCTGACAAACAGTCAAAGGGGTCTCCTCCCTCTTTGGGGAGATTTGCAATAACATGGCAGTACCTTAGAGTTGTAGGCTGTAGTTAACCAAGTAGGAACAGAACAAGAGAAAAGAGTAGATGTGCAGATTCACATTTGCATAGGAAAACCACTGTAATTAAAAATCCCAAAGCTATAAAAACCCCCTGTTGTAACTGCTTATGACGAGTCGTAAAATGTCTTTTGTAGATATAATTCTCTCAAAGCAACAATACAAAATTTCTTACAGGCAAATGATGCTTGTGTAGACTAATGCAGCCATCCAATTTTTCTGTACTTAAATTTTCCTTACTCAACAGAAGCAGAAGAGCTTTTCTGTTTTCAAGACTTTTCATTGACAACCCAGTCCCCTCAGCTGAAACAGCTGATGGCCTGGCTGTGGACGCTTTTACTGAAATGGTAATGACAACAGTCTCCTAGTCTCCAGTCACCTCTGCCTTCTGTGGTAAATTCACTCTGCAGTTACCAAGGTTTATGCCTAACTGTTCATTCAGGGCAGCCTACCTGCATATTGACAAAGGAGGGCTGTGGAGCCAGCCGCGCTCTCTCCGAGTTCTGCTGGGCGGCCGCTGCTCGCTCCGCTGCCCGCTCGCTGCCGGGAGCCTTCTTGTCAGCCACGGGGCCTTCCGAGCCCAGCTCTGCCTCCGAGAGCAGCCTCTCTGCAGTGCTGTGGGAACAAAGGCACTGCTCACTCACTGCTTCTCCACCAGCACTCAACACTCACTGCAGCTCTGACAGCTGAGCTTTACCCTGAGAAGTCTGGCAGCAAAGTTCAAGACATGTCACTGCACAAAGATCACAGCGTTTTTAACAACACCTCCAAGAGTTTCAGCTCTCCTGTAGCTTTTTCTCTCTAGGTCAAATAAAGCATTTATCTTTCCTCTATTACCAATGAAGAGGCATAGTTTACAGCTTCAGTTATGAGCTGTCAGGTATCTGGAAATATTGCATGCAATCCCTACACAGTGTGAGTTCATCATTCAGCCTTGCTCAGGCCAGCAGTGCAGCAGTTCTAACAGGTTAATAGTTGTAGGATAAAGAGAGCTTGCATAACAAGAAAAGTTAGACTAGAAAGTTATCAGAGGTCCTGTTTGCTTTTAGAGCTTCAATAACTGCAGTCCTACATGCCTACATTACCTCTAAATGGAATCTTTTTTTTCCCCCTAAAAACTCAGCCACATTTTAGGCCTACTCTACACAACAGTATAAATTCTTACTTCAAAGCAAAGTGATCATGTTTCAGAAGCTGTAAACTACCCCTAAGGAAACTGTGAGTACTAAGTCCTCAACAAAAAGAACAAGATGTACAAACAACTGAATTTGGTTAGCAAGATTCTTAGGATTTTTAAACTGTGAAAGCAGAATTAATGAAATACATATCATGGCTTTAAGAGTGTAAATAAATGAAGCAAAAGAAAATATGTGTCTCAAAAATAGTGGTGATAAATAAACAGAGAAAACACAAGTACATCAGACAAAAATATTGCATTAAGAACAAAACCTGTGTTGCCAAGATGTATTATGACTCACAAGAGCCTTTCCCACTGCCGGCTCATTACAAAAACCAACCCAAGCAAAATCATCACTGAGACAAGTGTTTGAGAACATGCTGTTATGCCCTGAATAGTACTTTTCCAAGAAGAAAACAGCCTCAGGTACACACAAAAGGAAAAAGCTGTCAAAAATGATTCTCAAATCACTAAAGAAGGGAAGTGCAAAAATGTGTTCTTTAGAAACAGGTAATGAAAGTTCCTCCAACAAAAATCTCCATTCTTTTGTGCGAAAGACATTTAAACAGAATGTACAAAAAGTATTCAAAGTTTGCAGTTATTAGATGAACTGGGGGCTATATTGACACTTAATGTGATGAAACATCAAGGCCAAGTTAAATCAGTTGAGTATCTTATGACTGAACGACTTTCTACCTACAAAAACCTGTGAGGTAATATTGTATTGCAAGAGTTCCACTAATCTGTATTTATACACTCAACCTACTGTAAGTGAGAGTTTTTGGTGCCCTGCAGTAATTCAACTGTTTGTCTCTTGGCACAGGCCTGCTTGGAAGAGCTCAGCATCTGCTTCAGGTCGCTGGTGCTTGCGGAATGGGACGGACTGCGGGGCATGCCCACCTCCACAAAAGCATCATTGCAACCTGCAAGGCCAGCAAAGAGAAGAGTTAAGCAACCACCCTCCTGTGTCCTAGGGAACTTGCTGAAGGAATGGCAGCTCCTCTTCCTCCTTACAGGACTGTCTTCAGGGATGACAATTTGGTCAGGCTTAAGCAGTCAAGATATGCAAGTTCAAATGCACAGAAAAGGTGTTAGCATTCACATATATACCAGACACACTAAATATTTTTTCCAAATAATTAAGTAATATTAATTCTTATTAAAGTGCAGACTGACAACTCGAAGTGACTAAGTATTCTGAAGAAATTTGATCTTATACCCAGCTTAATAAACTTTGCCAGGTGCTCAGGTAACTTCTACTAGAATAAGAGCTCCCCCCACTTGAAGTTCAAATATCTTTAGAACTTGATGTTCAAATGTATTTATCACCTTAAATTGGCAATGTACCTTTCATTCAAATCAGCATTTCAAATGACCACAACCCTAAATAAGAGAGGGCCTCCTTCTTCATCAGTATTGGCAAGGGAAACAAGGCCTTTATACATACTGGTTCAAGCTTGAAGTGGAATTGGCTTTCCCTCTCACCAAGAATAATGGGGACAGTTTAAGTACTTTAGCTTCTAAAAGGCAGCACAACTGAAATGCTGTTGTAAAACATGCAAATAAAATTGCTTCCTAGTGTTATCTAGGTTAGATCCACACATAATTTTCTGCAAGAATCTTCCCACAGGCATTATTTCCTTTTGTTAAAAAGCAAAAATAAACCATCATTTAAGCCAGCAGAGATTGTTTTAAGCAAGGCAGTTAAGCTGCTGTAAAAATACCAAAATCCTCATAGGTTATCTCCCTCTGCTCCTAGGAAATAAGTAAAATGTTGCAAGTGCATTTATGTTGATTAAAGGTGTTTCTAGCCACAGTACAGCTCAGTTACTACAAGTTCTATTTACTTTATTTGACAATGAATCTGTGAGGTCCTGCAATATTTTCCTTTAACATGGTTGCAAAATTCACAGGGAATATCTTTACATTTTTGTTTCATGAACTGTACACAGACTGTACAAACACTATCAGACAAAGGAATGCAATGTCAAAATCTTACCTTCTTCACTATTTGCCTTGGCAGCTACTTGTTCTGAGGCACCATGAGTACTTGTTTGTCTTACTGCATCACTGTGGTTTGTGCTCAAGACGTTTTCTCCCAGTGATGTGGCAGACAGTGCAGCATACTTGATATTTGAGGCCTGAAAAGATTGTCACAGACCACTGAAGTGATTTTTATGCTTAAGGAACTATTGAAACAATTTCCCTTTCCTATCTGTGCAGGAGAGCAAGAAATCCATTCCTGATATAGGAGAACAATGTTTAAATGTTCTATTTTTCAATCTTTAAGTCATATTTGAAAACACTGCTGTTTATTTTTAAACTTAGAGGCTTTATAAATCTAATATAGCTAGTTTTCTCTTTCAACTTCTCTTAGTAGAGGTCTAGTACAAAGAAATCTGGTTCTCCAGAGATAGTATCACTTACCTTTACATGACCATTTAGAGAAGGTGAGCCTTTTTTACTGTCTGATTGCATGCCATTAACATGGACTTCAACAGGAGTCAAGCCTGGTGGTGGAGATGGAGTGTTTTGACCATAATTAGGCACTCCAGACAGCAGAATACTAGTTAAGGTTGCTTGGGCAGTAGATGGTATCATTAGATGTGGAATAGCAGAAAAACCTGTAACAAAATTTGGTTACATTCTGAATAACTTTCTCATTTAATATCCTCAGGCATTATACTACTTCATATAAATCTTTATGTAGCTATGATACATTACAAAAAAGTTTCCATTAGAATTGCATGCCAAAACCATAATGCTTGATCTAACTATTACTGAGCAGATTAACTTTGTTTTCTATATAAAACAGATGAAAACATTGCACGTGATACCATGTCATATATTAAGTTAATCTTTGAAATTTGCATGTTTATTCATCCGTGCTAAGACAAATGTAGGAATTAAGGTTCCAAGTAATTAATTATTCTGGACTTGCCAACTATCATTATAATGACTTGGTGTTGCTCAGTTCATTTAATTCACATTAAACTTCTACTGACCTGTGGTGTTTGTGTTAGCAAGAGATGTTGCCCATAACGTGGGACTGTGTGTGCCTGAACTTGGACTCTGCAAAGGGCTCACAGAGCTATTAAGGGCATTCAACAGAGAGTTTGGAGCAGTTGAGGTGTTGACTGACAGGGCTGTTGGACCTAAGAGGCCTGCAAAAAATTATGCAAGTGAATATTTAGCTAAGACTTACAGAAAAACATTTTTCACAAAGGTACCAATTGTACACAAACAAACAAAACCCCACTAAATGGCATCAGCAAGTATTTCACAAGCCTATTTTAACATTAAACCCACTGTTCATTTGGTGCACAGAACACATTAGGAAGGCTTGTTCTCAAACTGGGAATCATATATGCAAGAAGAATTGGAGCATCTTTTATGCCCTTCTATTGGACCCTAATTATTGCCATAACAGAGTCTGCACCAGCTGCTTCTCAGCCCCAGCATCCCTTTGTATCCCCTCTGTTGCTTCTGACGGTTTGCTTCAAAGCAGCATCACAGAGACAAGAAAGCAACTGTACTACACCACCTTACTTTCATTTCACACAATAATCTTTTTCTCAGAAGCTCCTGTGAATGACCCACTACTTGCACACGAACAACTGTAATTCCTTTTTGTATCTTCAATAGGGACTGCAAACCATCCCCCAAATGCATTGATCACTCCCAAAGCAGTCCCTCGAGCCAGCTCTTCTTGTAAGAGCATACACAAAACTGTTCAGCACTATCCACTGAAAAGGTAAAAACCCCAAGCCCCCCAGGTGCAGGCATGGCAAGAACAGTCACAAAAGCAGCATTAAAACCCACAGTCAAATGGCATAAGGACTTGCCCCGTGTGACCCCAAGGAAGCCTGTGACAGGGAAGTACAAAGTACTCCTGGATGGCAGGTCACAAGGGACAATGAGAACTCAGAGTTCAACAACCACTGTTAAGATGTGTCACTAAATTCTTCTGGGACTCCGTGGTTTTTATATATGTTTCTAATACTAAGGTATTTGCAGACTTTGAAAATAAAATGGTAATTCCAGTCTGGACTATGAGCTGCTTCTATAAAATTACCTTAAGATAGGAAGTTTACTCATTTCTGTCCTAAATTTCATACTGGTAAGGTCTAAAGTAGAACACGGATCCCTTAATTACAGTGAGATACTGAACTGAAATGAAATGTGTCTGCTGTATTAACTTTCATGGTACTGTTGACAGGCTTATGTACCCACCCAAACTCAGGACAGCCTGAGACAGCACACAGCCAAAGAACTTGTAAAAGCCATGTTCTGCCTCACACCTGTATTTCCCTCCCTTTCACTTGCAGCTGAGTGGTTTGTGTGCTTCCAGAGATTTTTCCTACAGGGAAGAGTCCCACACCTGACTACAATAGCCTTGGAGGAAGTTTCTTTACAATAAGCCTTTGACAGGCCAGAGGCTACTGGAATTCTCCAATGCTTTAACACAGTTCCTTACGCAAAACACACATCTGGTCTTTTTTTCTAGTACAAGTGAATTAAGTTTCAAACAAACATATATTAAATAATATAAATATAATAAATGCATACCAAGTCCAGTGAGTCCTAATCCTGCAGAGGACAAAATATCCAAACCAGGACATGACAGACCAACAGGGCATGAGACAGCAGAGGGATTTGATACTATGGTGACTCCACTACTTTCAAGTCCCAAGAGACATTTCCGTGCCTCATACATATTTAAGGCATTTCGTTCAACACTTTTTACAATCACAGACTGTAGGGAAAGAAAACAGCAACAACAGAAGGAAAACCAGTGAATAACACTGCTCCATAAAACATATCTGCAACACACAGAACTCTTCTTAATAGTCCTTCATGGCTACCAGTACACAGCAGTGTGAGACAGCATGAGCTAACATCCATTAGCAACTACTCAAATTCAGGGGTCTTGGGAGTAAGTTCAGGGATTTCTTATGGATTTGCAATGAGAATGATGGAAGACCTCTTTAAGAAAATTAATTACTATTGCACAGTGCTGCTATTTGGTAGACCAAATGTTAAGCCCCCCAAGATCTAGGTAAGTGAATCAATAGTTAAAATTTTATCTTCTCTTTTACCTGAGGTTTATGAAATGGACAAAAAAAAGCTGTTCATATTAAATTCAGCTATTAAAGTCACAGCTGTCTGAGAATAAAGTAATAAATGCCAAGCAAATTAAATTACAAGAAAAACAATGCTTCTTGTGCATTCTCTACAGGATGCTTCTTTGTATTGATTTTATATATCCCTACACAGGGAAGCTCACACAACAGAATGATCATTTAACATTTTCAAATATATGCCTGCTTTGGCACTGTATACAACATGTAACTGCAAAAGTCCCCCCATCCATACTTGCCTCTATATTTTATAATTAACCTCTCCCATTTCCTTTATCAGTATATTCTAAACAAAATATAACTTCTTTCCTATTAAGCATTTAATCAAAGTCAAATTGCCCTCAAGTAGAGCTGCTGGACCATTTAAACCGATATTCCAAGCAGAAAATACATATGGCTTTTACAAGTTTATCATCCATTAGGTTATGGAGGAAGAGCACACATGTCAATTCATCAGCTCTAAAATTTTGTCATGAAAGCCTAAAAGGAAAATACTAGCTTTGCACAAACCTTGCTAGGTTGCTTTGGCTTAGGCTTAATGCTTATGAAGACATCTAACTGCTCCATTAGCTGAGTTATAAACTGTGGTTCTACTTCAATTTCTTCCTTCATATCAAACATGAGCACGAGGGGAAGGCAACCCTGAAAGAAAGGCACAAAAATCCCTAACATTTATAACTGACCATTTCCAAACTAAAATGCTAGCAAGCAACCAAAATACAGACATTGTAACATTACACATCATGATACTGTAATTTCAGAAAAAATAGCAGGGATGAAATTTTAGGGAAAGCCATTTCCTTGTATGGAAGAACACAGGTGTACCTTTCTGCCCTGGGGCTCTGAACTTGGAGTTTGGTGGTATAAAGGTAAAATGAACTTATAAAACCATGGCTATGGTACTATAAAGAATGTAAGACTGCCAAATGAGTAATTATTTCCTATGATTTCCCAATTCTGTTACAAACTTGCCAACATGGGAACTTAGGAATTCCTGACATTTCCTTTCAAAATAAACCTACTTACCTGACAAACACAGAAAAGGCAGGTTGGCAAAACAAAACACAACACAACCCATCACCCAACACCCACAGAACACTTCAAAAATCTGCCTGTGCTCAGAGGCATATTGTTATTGCAAATTTAAATTGCTTATGTTGTGTTTATATTACCAAGCTTATTTTTCAAGTCATGTTACCAGAGATTACAAATACTTAGGATAACTACAAACACTGACAAAGCCCTGACAAAAACAGAGGACTGAATTGATTCAGTTGTTTGCAGTGTGACTAGCAATCCTTCCTCTCTAAGGCTAATTTGCATTTGATTTGTAAACACATGCAGAATGAACATATTTTCTGTAATCTGGCAATTATTTCATGCAAGTTTCACTGAAGGTATTTACCATGAGATATTGCCTGGCAAGACAGACAGACTCAATTGTGCCCTGGAGGTAGACAGTGGATTTCTTCTGTGGGTTACTAGGGTCAGGGAAGTGGATCTGAGCACCAGTCCTCTGCATGATATGTTTGATGTTGCTGCCATTGCGACCCATCATAAAGAGATGATGCTGCGCTGCGATGTCGAGCTGTGTGCTCACAGGGATTGCAGAGGCCAGGCTCCCAGCCAGGTGTTCCAAGAGCATGGCTGTTCCTTCCTGTGGGGAAAAGGGAGAAACCAGTGGAACAGTGCTCACAGGCACCCAAAATTACATCTCAGACTGCTTCCTTGCTTGTCACGCACTGCACAGGCAAGATAAAGAAAATATTGCTTGGTTTAAAATCATAATGGATTTGTTCAAGGTAAAAAATGCACTAAACTCTACCCACTACTCCCATTTTATGGCCAAATGCAGCATTTAATTGCCACTGTAAAGGTAGTAAGACAATGTCACTTAGTTTGGTCCCAACAAACCTTCTGTGGCTACACAGGCTGTAAGAAAGACAATAAAGATTGATTTGGATAGCTACACTTCCAAAACTTGTCTTTCAATTTTGGCCTCAGATATTCTTACTGGCTTGAGATACACGCATGTGGGACCACACCAATCTCTCACTCAGTCAGTTCTTAACAGGAACACTTTTTTATTTTATTAAGATGAACAGGCTCATGGCACTTCCTTTCCTCAAATGTCAAATTCATATCTGCCAGTGCTGGATTTGCAGAATCAGTTTCATTGACTGTTTGGGCAACTTTTAAGGTTATTTGAGTGCACGCTGAGAAGAGCTAGCATGAAGAATTCGAGGTGGGAAGTGTGTTTGGGGCTTTTTGTTTTTGTTGTTTTTTAATTAAAAGATGGGTAAGATCAGCACATATTCCAGAGTTGCTAGAAACCTGAACAAGTGTGCAAGAGATGAAAATCAGATTAAAGCATTATCACAAACAATGCTACATCCTAAATTTAAAACTATTTTCCATGCATTTTTCGACCCCACCTAAGTACAGAAAAAAATCAAACTCTCAGGCTTTGCAAGTGATTATGCAGTAACATGTAGTAATAAGGCAGGATACACCATCAATATACTTTTTAGGCATCTAAATTATGAATATATGACATGCAGAAACCTACTTGAGGGCACACATTACCTTCACAGCACTGGTGTTGTTTTGTGACCCTCTGACAATGACTGTAGCACCATACATTCGAGAGCGTTGTTTAAAGGAAACTGAAATGTTGTATGTCTGACATATGTGCTGAATGGTTGGAGAATTAGGGTCTGGGATGGGTTGGAGAATTCCAGCAATAGGCAATTCAAACATGAGTACCAATGGAAGCAGCTCCTGCAACAATAATGAAGAGAAAATATTGAAAACCAGAGCCATGCTCACTAAAACTGTCAACAATTTTATTCCTCAATCATGATGTATTGGTCAGTGATGATTAAACTGACACAATACACCCCCTGCCCACAGTCTTTGATAAAAATATCCTATTGTCACTTGGGAAAAAAGCATATATTTTTCTAGCGTGATTTGGGTTTTTTTGCATAGGTCCTTTGGGGTTTTTTACTCCAAATAGCAGGAGCATTTGCAACCAGGTAACAACAACAAAGCAAAGTAATTTTCCATACTTATCCATGCAGATCTATAAACAGGTCAATATTAGTAAAACTTGCTAGAGAATCTTTTCTTTCATGGATTAACTGGAACTCTGAAGTCAGCTACAAAGCTATGTAAACATCAGCTTCTTTCATGACTGTCAAGACAAAGTTTTGTGACATGTCTGACTAAACAGCTGCAAGAAACTTTTCATGATTTATTGGATTTTTAATTATCCATGCCAAAATACACACACAAGTTGCAATTAGAAGAAAAAGATGGAAAATTGCTACAAGTGTAGAATGACACTGAATTATTTACACAAATTATACATGAAAATGGTTTAAAATGTAATAGGCAGCAATTGCCTTTCCCAAGTCATGGATTCACATAGGATGCCTGAGCTTCTACAGGCCATCTGTGGTGGGTAAGTTAAGATGTAATTCTCTACACAGCATGGAATTAATTTACATCTTGCTTATAGTGTAGACTTCATGTCCAAGACCCACCTTGGGCTAGTTAAAAATTTGGCCAGAATGTGACTCACTGTTGTAATACCCTTTGCATATTACTCATATGGACATTCACATTTGTTCCTACATTTCTGCTGTCATAAGGCAGACAGACAACCCTAGGGTTCTCAAAACCATTGACAGGTGTTTTCAGGGGGACACTACACTGAACCAGAGCATTACCCGAATTCTGACTCTTGCAGACTCCACTCCAGCTGGCTGTCCTGCAATAGACACCTGGAAGGGCAAGAACATGCAAAACAATGCATCATATTTTCAAATAAGGCATGGAAAAGTTATTCAGATAGCTGTGTTCTCCTCCAAAACACAAGTCTGAAAAAATCAATGCTTATTTCATACCTTGTTCTCTCAACACTGGCTGAGACTTATAACTGATTATAAAAAAAATCTATACATGTTCTAGCATCTTAAATTACATATATTTAAACAACTAGAAAAAAAGGAAACATCAAACAATACAGTGGTTTGGGTAAAATAATGGAATGACAACTGTATTCATGTGCTCAATGCTAATATTCAACAACAGTAGGTTTTTTGAAATGTTTTGAAATTACTGTATTTTGTCCAGGAGCTGTTAAAATGCACAAGAGTGATGCGAAGTACAAGGATGAGAGACTTGAAAGCAAACATTCCAGCAATATTAGCACTAGAAAAGATGTACAATGCAGGCCCAATGTCTTCCTCTAATAAAGTTGAACTCTTACAGTAGGACATTCATTTCTGCTAGCTATCCACTAAGTTTTGTCTTCAACTAAGTTACACCATAAGCAAAAAACACCAATAAAAGTAATCAATACGTTGAATAACTTGTGGATTGAACAGGAGAAAAAATTACAAAAGCAGATTTTTCACACCACTTCTCTACCATTCACAGTAAGTTGTTGACTTCTGTATGCGCAAAGGAATTTTAGCTCAAAAAAATTAAAATTATTCATGAGCCATCACAAATTGTTTCCATCTGTTTTTAAGGACTTGCTCACTTAAGAAGCCCCGTGCTTTCCACACAGTGTAAAAACCAAAAATCTATTTCCTTGAATATGAACACACCATCCCCAAAACCCCCAAACTGAAGAAAGAAGTTTAGAAATGTTTTATACTCTCAGGAATTACAATATAAATGAGCTCAGTATTAAACAATACTTACTTGGTTGCTTTTCTCTGCTTGATTATTCCTATTTGAATCTGGAAAATGGATATGGCACCCTGTTTCCTCCATCACTTTTTTAATATTATTGCCACCTTTACCTATCACATGAGAATGTTCTGTATGTGAAACATCCATCTTCAAGGTTACCCGATTGCTCTGGAAATCAAGCACCCATGATTAGACTTGTTCACAGCAGAACTTGAGTATTTAAGAGTAACATAACTTGAAGAATGGCATTCAAAATTGTATTTCCAAAGTATTTTTACCATTGCTTGACTTCTACTCATGGATGTTTTTAATAAGAACCAGTTGGAAGCTAATTTATTCACATTTTCTTTCTAATCAGGAAATAACATGGAGATAAGTACCCCAAAAGATGCATCTTCAAAAAAAAGTCTAAGGCTGTTAAAATACCCCCAAACTTTTATCAACTGTGACTTAAGTGTCCTTTTGCAATTCATTCTAACTTCTTTCAATTCTGTGTTCTTTCAACTGCAGTCATGCATTTCTCTTTGATCTGAAAGGATCACATTATGAAGGCTTTGCAAATCAAAGCCATGGAACAATGTAACAGTGTTTTTTCCTCATTTAACAAACAAATGGTTTTAGTATATGAGTTTTTTAAATACACCAATGCTGCCTACAGCTATTCTTAAAAGCTCTGTTGTTAACAGTCCATCATAATGTTGTTAATAGTTGTTATCACTCCAGTGTTGCTTTTGGCAATCTGCTCAAAGCACCAGAAAGCTGCCATACAACTACACAGGAGCCACACACACTGCCCCGAAAGACTTGCTGTTGGATGAAAATAATATCTGATGAATATAAGAGACCCCTGGCCAAAATCTAGATGTTTTAGAAAGTCTGGTCCTAATCTTTCAGAGTGCAAGAATGCAGTAACAGTTAAACACAAAACTGCATAAATGCTCCTAAAATTGAATTTCAAACAGAGACAACATTTTAGGTTTTCTGAAGTGGTTGCATAATCTACTGCTTGCAGTGAAGCTGTATTTCAGATTTTAAAGTAAAAACCCAATCCAATGAACAAACCATATATGCTTTTAGCCATATGGCTGGAAATATTATTTCTATATAGTTCAGATCTGGAAAAGCTGCTTGAAGCAAGCATTTTTCTTGCAAAATGTTTAAATATGTGGGTTATACACCAATATCAACATCTGCAAGGCATATATTGGAGACTTTGCTTCAGAGTGTACATAAATACCTTCTCTTTAAGTGTGCCCATTAAAGAGATCAATGTCACCACAAAATTAGAGGTTAAGGTGTCATTCTAAGTAAGTGTTCTTACTTTTGTGTCCAAGACAGACATGATTTTCTCTTTTGCTTCTTTAACATTTTCTTTTTTTCCAGAAACTTTAATATGGGGATCTATAAAAGAAACAGACTTGTAAGAAAAATACAGTAAAATATCTATAAAAAATTGTCCTCACTGCTCAAACAAATTTGAACCCATTATTTATAATTCACCAATAAACTGTACCACCAAACTCTGAGATTCAGCTGAAGACCAAAAGTCTTATTCCATCCCTTCAGCCCTACAATTAGGATTACCACACGAATTTATGATAACCAATTTAAAATAAACAGAAATCAAATTACAAATGTGTATCACAGTATCATCGACATTGAAATTGCGTAGCTAAGCCACCAGGTCTTCTCAAACAAGAAGTAACAGTGGACAACTTAAAGCTTTTTGGCAGCCCACCAACCCAAACCCTCCCTCATCATCACTTCATTCTATTTAATTAGTCTCTAGAACTGTCCCTTGCAGTTTTAACCTGGCACTAAAGGTGCCTCCACCCAAAGTCCTCTGATTGCAGTTATCAAATGAAATTTAAATGACACTTCAATAAATCAAACCTCTGAAGAGCCAAGTATATAAATTAAATTTGCTACTGAGCCATATGCCCAGCAGGAACACCGGCTGAGATCTAAAACCGTGATTCTACAACCCACTTGATCTACACGGCAGTTTTCTGACCACTGCCCTTACACAACAGAAGGTGTTGGGCTGAGCTGCCAGGTACAGCTGTGCATCCCTGAATATACAGCTGGTCAGAAAGCACAGGCCTGGCTTTGCAACTGAACCAAGTATCAAATACTCTGCGTGTGACAGTCACACATCAGCCGGTTCAGCAGCACCATCTGGTGTCCAGGAGCACAAAGTGCCACACTGCAAAATTCCAGTCAAAACACTGAATCTAAGTGCAATGAAAACAAACAAACCCATGCCCAACCACCACCCACATTTCTAATTATTACAGACAAGGATATGATATTGCAGGTGATGCATTTCCCCTGTTCTTGACACCTCTGCCCTTTTGCAATGTAACAGTGCTTTTTCCTCCTGTGATGCAATAGACTGTGCTCAAAAAAAAAAATTCTCCACCCTCTTCTGACTCATAAATTAATCTAATTCATTATGTCAGAAAAATACATACATCTTAGGGAATATAAAAGTAAATATATTCTCAATGGCAGGAGAAAACAGCTGTAACACAAGATATCTGCCTTTCTCATCACCTCAGTGTTTGAAATCACTTCCCTACTAAAGAAATGCCAAATAATACAACTTTAGGTTGTAAACCTGTTCTATTCAATTGAAAATTGAAGCTTTTTAAGTCATGCCTGGATAATCTTTTCATTCCAACAGTAAAAATAACCCTCTAGTCTTTAGCAGTGAGAAGTTCTGAGCACATTCAGCTGGGGATACAGAAACACTGAAGGAACACAGGATTCACTGCCAAGTTTCATGAAAGTCAAGAAAAATGCAGCATTTTGAGTTCTGAGAAACAAATAAATTTCATTTTTTAAAATAGAAAAACTGTAGTCACAAAAACATGGTACACACATAGAATCTACAGAAGTTTCAAAAATCTGCTGCTTCAGCCTTTTCACAATAGAGCAAAGTAAAACAAAAACCCAACAAAATAGTCTTAAGGGCAAATTTTATTTTCTTTTTTAAGTTGACAGGAAGCCATGTGGTTCTAATGTGTTTAAGCTGTGAATGATATTTGAAGTGGATGCTGCAGTCAGAAATTCCCAGAAGCAGATTCTAGCACACTGTGTGTGCTCCAAGTGCTCTTTAGATGCAACCAGGACAAACACAAGACCAGACCACCACCACTATGGAGCCCATTTTCACATATTTCCAAACACTATATTTAAATACACATTTGGTTATATATACAAAAAATATCTGAAATCAAGCCTGGTATCCTATTAGTACCAAAGAAGATTACTATCATTCCACAATACTGTTTGCTTAGCCATGGGTGAAAATGCATTTTAGAATACCTGTTCTTTCCATGTCTAATCTCAGCTGGACAGCTCTTTTCTGTTAATACTGACAGCTTCAGCCAAATATCCTATATTTGTACACTTACTCTTTGTTCTTTTTAAATGAAAACTTTAAAAACAAAACCAAAGAAGAGCCCACAGTGCAAAAAGGAATCCATTGATGCCAGTGACAACTCTAAAACACACTACCAAATCTTTCAAAATTGGTCTTAAGTGCCCTCTCCTTACTTGACTTCTTCTAAAGGACACAGTGGTCGGTAATGGATATGAAGCAGGTCAGTTTAAGATAAAAGAAATTTGTCCTTTGAGATTTGTTCACTCTTTCCTTTGGGGAAATACAATTTAAATCCAACTGCCTTATCAAAATTTGCCTGAAAAGAGTTAATAGTAACTAAAAGATTTTGAAGTATTTGAACTGGCTTTGCATGAGATGAAAGTACATTGAAACTTTGTAGGAGATGCAGGGAAACTCACAGGTACCCAATTGAATCAAACATAATTTCAGGAATCAATTAAATATTTAGAGAGACAATTAGATCATCATAACCTGATTTTCTGTGGATTAGAGAAACTAAATTCCTTAATATACCTGTGAAATGAAATACCCTGTTTGCTTTGATTTTTCTAGTGGTTTGTCAGTTCCAGCTCCCACATTTGTGCCTGGTTTCTGACACTTAGGTTCACTGGCTCCCATCGTACCATTTTCCCCCTAAGATTAAAGAAGCCATAGTGTTCAAGAGTGTCTTCCAGTGAAAGTCCATCTGTGCCCATCACATTACTTATCATTCAAACTCTTTTTCTAAGCCCAATCCTAAATACTCTCTTTTGATCAAGCACTAAGAAAAATAAGCTAGAGAAGCTGTTGGGGTTTTTTACAGCTAAAAATCTTTATTTTCAAAGCAAATTACTTTCTGTTTCTGTTTGTAAACATTATAGCTCAGGCAGATTTACCAGGAGATAACTGAAAGGACACTTCCACCCAAACTTCTCCCAGTGCAGATCAGGCTGTATCTGACCTCAAACATCTGACAGAAAATCTGTCTCTAAAGGAAGCAGCATTTACCTTCCATTTCAGCTTTCTGCTTGATCTGAACTATTTTGTGGTAAAGTCTGAAACTGGACAGAATCAGAAAATTGTCTTCAGGATTACTGAGTAGGAGTGAAATGACCATGTAAGGTTTTTGTGCATCAATACAAGGGAGTAGTTAAAAGAGTGTATTTTAGATTTCTAATTGTTTTCTGAAGCTGTTGCCACCAGTAAGGAGCTAAATACATTAAGGGTTCCAGACAATTTTTTACTTCTTGTCACTGCAAACTTAAGGTGTTCAGTACTCGCATATGACAAGTGATGTCTTTTTGCTATTGTATTTACAGTAAACAGGGCTGAACATAAAGTTTTCCTTACCACCTCTTTTCCAGATGCAACTTGGTTCAATGGATTAACAGTTACATTTAATTTAGAAAAAAAACCACTACCTTGTCTTAGCACTAAGAAAAAAAATCTTTGCTAGATAAAGCTCTACATTTAATATTTAAAATCCCTGCAGGTGTGCTGGCAGTGATGCACTATCAAAGCCCCCAAAAATATACATAACACTCTCCAAAGCCTGAAGAGGACTGTCAGGTACAAAAGTGTAATGAGCGTGATGCATGTCTAGTCCTGACAGGACAGAAAAGCACAAACCTGCCTTCCAGTCAGTACCCACACTGATCCAAGTGGCCACAGCAGCTGCACACAGCCCTGGCTGCAATGAAACCACCCACTGAACAAGGCCAACCAACTCCCACAGAACTGGCTCTTGCTTTGGCTGGGGCCACAACAATGCCACTTTCATCCAGGTGATGTGATGCCATTCCTCATCCCCAAGGAACACGGGGTTTGATACCTATTTTTACTGGGGGGAGGAATATCCACCCTTTTAAGCTCCTGAATACAACTGGAAGTATACTCCACATAAAACTAGAGAGAGGGCAAAGAACAGGTGCCTACCATAAATAAAGGAACGAGACACCAAAGCTTTGCAAACTATTTGTAAACACAGAACAAAGGCTTCAGAAGAGGTCTGTGTGCTAGAAGCATATAGGGCTCCAACACTTTAAATACAAGTGTAGCATCAGACCCTGGGAAAGATTCTGACTCACAAGAAACAACATGATTAGTGTCTTGCAAAATATGAAAAATGCCATTGCATAGTAATCCATCTTCTCCATCAGTTTTGAAGGCCAGTATATTTTTTTCTTAAGAATGGAAAAGCAAAATTTAATTTCAACAGGCCTTTTCCCCCCTTCTCAAGAACGGAGGAATATTTACATAGAATAGAAAGCTGAAGTTACACAACAGACACTGTTGGAAATTCTTCTCAACAGTCTTCATTTTGCCAGACTTCTGCCTTCAAGTGGTCTTTTATTGCTCCTGTCCTCAAATTCCTCACTCCACGCTTTGGCAGAGTTTCACCTCCTCAGTCTTTGTCCACAGCTCTACCAGCAAGCCTCCAGCTTTATTGCTACTATTGTGTGTAACACTCCAGTAAACAAAATAAAATTCCTCCAAGCAAAAATATGTTTGTGCCAGTGCAAATGCATCTACACCAACTTTTTGCCAGGCAAGAAATACTTCAAATAATTAAGCCATTTAAGTGTGTAGGCCTCTCCTGCAATTCAAAAGTTACATTCAATATCTGGGGAGCTCTTCAGACCACAGCTATGCATCCAGCTTGTTTACAGGATGAACAGCCTTAAGTAACACAAATACCACCACTCTAAAAATAGCCAGACAACTGGGCAAAACCAGGGCAGATGACAGTCATTCTTAATAAGTAGCTGATTAGGATCTGAATAGCCCAAGAGTACTACTGAACTTGAGCCATTCAAACAAAGACAGAAGAGACCCAGCATTTGTAAGGGACAAATTATGAAAGCGTCTGCCCCAAAAGCACCAGCAAAAACACACTAAGCTATATAAGAAATTAAAATAAAAAGAAAAAACCCAATGAGCACATAGAAGTTGGTATGTTCTCAGCTGAAAAGGGCAAGTCCATTGTTCACCCTACAACAAGAAGATGAAACATAGACCTATAAAACACGTGAATTAAGCAAAAAGGTCAAGTAAGGCTTCCTATTAATATGGGAAAAAGGATCATTGAATTGAAACAGTTTATTTAATGCTCTTAAATAAAAAAGGAAATACTGCATGTACAATTGTAGGAATGAATATTCACTCACCAAAGTAGATGGATTGGTAATAGCCAAGCCAGACTTGGAACAGGCTCAAACTATTGCCATGGAAAAGCCCTATTAAGGCTAAAAGCATGGAGCAAATGCCCATGAGTAGGGGCACATGCAAAGTAACTCGATTCAATAATAAAGTAAATCCGTCACTTGAGCACTTGTTGCTCTTGGCTTATCAGTTTAAAAGAATTCTCACCCTCTCTCCAACACAACTCAGGGCACTTCCCCTCCCAGTATCTAAGCCACAGAAGGAAAAAGCTACTCATGTATTAAGGCAGAAAGCAATGAGCCATTTCCTACTGCAGACTCCTGAGTATCCTCAGACATATCACTCAACAACATTTTCTTTTTCATTTGGGGCTGGTCTTTTTTCTTGTTTTTCAGTTGAAATTGGACTGCAGCATCATTGTCTCTGAATGAGATTTCAACCAGCTAACTTGGACATGATCAAAAGCCGACCCAAAGAATCATAAAACTCAACATGGACTGCAAGCAATTAATAGTGTCTTCAGAGTAGACATATCCTGAGGCTCTGGGCATTCTAGGGGATCTGTTTGTTGTGGACAAACAACTCATTATGAAATGTCCCTGGGAAGAGCTAGAAACACTGTCTATATGTGTATACACATTTGAAAGACTTTTGGTCTTCTCAGCACATTTTTACTCTTAACTTTCCTCTTACTGGCATCTAACTTCAAACCACCTTTAGAAGAATTTCAGCTCAACTCAGAATATGAGAAGGATGCTGAGAAAAAGTAAATACTTGTGACCCTGTTCCTGCACAGCTCCAGGGAAAGCAGTTTACAACCCTTCACTCTTTTTACATTCTGGTTGCTGTCATGCAGTCACTTGAGCAGCATTAACTATATGATGGATGTATGGGAAGTATGATGTGAAGCCTACAATCCCCTCCTCACTTCTCTCCACCATTTATAATACACTTATACACACACATTTACACACAGGCAGACACAGATATTCACAAAGCACAGACTGAGACACTGACCTTACACACACAAACCTGAAGAAATGCTGTGCAGCATCTGGTAGAACAGAGAAAAGAATCTTGTTTCTCAAAGATTTCAGTGTAGCTCCAAAGAAAACGTCAATATCTGAAACAGGCTACTTAAAATGGCTCCTGAAAGTGAAATATCTGTAGCCTCACAAAATAAAAGAGAGATGCACTTGTACAGCAATCACAGCTGAATCCCACTTTTGTGTCTCTTAGCAGCTTTGAAACATCCCAGCAGAACACTGAAAATTCATGTTCAGAATGCCCAGAACTAAGTGCAAATTAGCCAGAAACATCAGATAAGCTTTAAAAAATAGATTACCTGTACAACATTATGTTTGGAGAAATAAACTACTGATGACTGCATTTCGGAGCAGTGACAGAGGAAATGAAGTTGAAAAGACTTCTCAAAGCACAAGCAAAGAGGTAAGACAAGGAAGAGGTTACAGATCATATTGCAACTTAAACAGAAAAGGGACCAGATTTGAAGGGAGAAGGGGAAGGCCAAGGTGAAGAAGAAAACCTGAAAAGAAGAAATGAGAATGAATTAATTGTTATCACCCAGACACTCCATTTCAGTTACACAATTTCATTTTCTTACCACCACGATTTGCTTAAATTCTTTATTTTACTTCTTCTAAAAAGAGCCATTAGGGACATTCTGCAAATGCAGTCAGCCACCAACAGGCACACGCCATGCAGCAATTCTGCTGCCCCTTGGGCACTTGCTATTCAGCCTTTAGCCTAAGCAGCCACCCAAAGCAAGGCAATCTCTCAGCAGGACAACAAGTCTGTTATGTCTTATTTTTTTCAGCATGGACCCAACGAATTCACAGTTCATTATTTAAATGTCTGTTGCCATTGTATCTCAAAGCACAAACACAGAACCACAACGCCTAAGAAAGAAAATAAGAAATAAACAGGGGAAAAAAGCCATAGTATTATAAGATCAGTTTAACAGAGAACTTAGAAAATACCCACAACATTCCCATCAAAAATAACACCTCTGTGTCTTCAATGCACAGAGACTCATACTCAGGATTGCAATTCTGATGCATAAGCCATGAGATAATTTTAGTTTCTCACACACACATTCTCAGAACAGCCATCGTGACTGTTTTGCTAAATAAAAAGCATCATCTGACTTGTGAGCTTCAACACACCCTGCAGGCTCAGCCTTCTTTGCACATCCAAACCCAGCTGCACTCTCTCTGCACGCTCCTCATGCTCCCTGGTTACTGCTGCACCTTTAGTATCATGCTCTGTGAAATTAATTTTCCCCAGAAAACTTAACCTCTAAAAATATAATAATCCAGGAAAGGAGAGCTCAACTGTATTCCTGATTAATATGGTAAACAGATTTTTTTTTGTTTGTTTTGTTTGTTTTTTTCTAAACAAAGAGAAAAATGGAAAGCCCAATGAAGAAACATCTACAGAGTCTTCTTAAGAGCTAACCAAGCAGCAACAGCTACGTGAATTACATGAAAATGATTCTGATTTCAAGTTACAGCAAGGCATACTCAGATCATGCATTGTGAGTGTATTTGCCTTTTAAAGAGTAGCTCCAACCTTGCCACCCCAACCCCAGCACAGGGGGTGTAAGTGCACAGCAGCAAGGACTCGATCAGCTGCCCAGGAAAGAGCTGAAGTGCCCAGAACACAGCGAAAAGCTGGAGCAGGGCACCCCAGTGCAGGGACCCCCGTGAGCACACGGCCTCTGCAGGGGATTGCAGGCAGGTCCTGATGGGCTTGCACGGGAGCAGCTCCATCCTGGCCCAGGAGGTTTGGGAGCCAGGGCAAAGCACTGACTGGTGCCTGCTGAGGGCAAAGCCCAGAGTCAGGAATAGCTGCAGTGGGGGCATAGGAATGGTGCCAGATGATCAGCTAGCATGTGGAGAGATGTTTCTGGCCACTGCATTGTCAGCAGTAAGATTTGAAGAAATATTGCACACACCAAGCACAAAAAGCCCCATTAGATGGTTTTACTATTTGCATTACAGTAAACTATTGTTAAAGACAGTTTAGAGCTTTCTTCTTACTCCTCTTGAACACATAATTGACAGTACTTACTTTTTCTTACTTGCAGTAAAATGAAGACCTGTGTATTTAGAAAAGTCACTGGCTTACTACTCATAAATCCCAGTGCATGACAGATCTGCATCAGCTGTCTGAGTGGTGCTGGCACACAGAGATGCACACAGGGACAGGCACAACAAGGACTCACAGCAACACAACACAGGGCTTCCCTTAAAGCTAGACTTTCTGACAACCCAGGAAAACTCCAGTCTAAGAGTCCACAGGAATACTGATTTAAGGGCTTAGGAGGCCTTTACAAAAAAGAACTGCAGTGCAAACAAATTACATTCACTGCCCAGTTTTTCCTGGCAGATACCAGACACTAATTATATTGCTTACAACAGATATATACTACAGAAGAAAAACTTCCATAACCCTTTTTTGAAGCTGTAAGAAGTCATTTTCTGAGACGAAGTTCAATTGACACACACCCATCTCTATATTATGGGCTTGAAATTTGAAATATCAATACATATTGGAAAGTTATGACAATATTAAGTGTATGAAATTCGACTCAAAAATTGCTATGTTTGTTATAAGTTTCTGCCACTGACTGAGCAAGACTTTCTTTTATTAGCCAGCATGACAAGGCATTAGCTTTTTCCATGCACCACTGCTGTGCAGGCTGCAGTCTCCAGGAAGAAAAAAAGCAAACAGGGAGATAAGGGAAGTAATGTTTTCATCTTCCTTCTAAACTCACTTGGGATGCACCTAATCAACAAAAAGATTATCCAGCTGGTGACAATTCGTTCTGAATGCTAAAAACTTCTAGATGCTTTTATACTAGCAATTCCTTATGTGAATACTGAATCACACATTTTAATCACATAATAATCTACCATTTCTTGGCTTTTAGCATGGCAATATTTATACATGAGATGTATATCTTACATTAAAAGGTTATTCTTATTCACAGATATTGAATTATTTTCTCCAGTATAACAGGCAGTTTCTGGGAAGAGAACCTTCATCTCCTCAAGGACAGTGACCTACTTAAAAACTTCTGCTTTTCTTTTCAGGGAGGGGCTTGTAGCAAGTAAACAACTCACTGCCCACACTGTTCCTCTGCAAGGGTAATTTCTTTGTAATACGCTGAGAAATAAAAACACCAAACACCTGAAAGATGTCCAGTGTTGCCTTTCAAATCAAGAAATCATTTGGAGCTGTTCTCAGATGAATTTTCTCTGCATCACTTCTGTCCATCTGCCTCTCCTCAGTATTAGACTAATAGCAAAACACCTCTGGGACAATAATCAGCTATCGAGCATCTCTGTGATGTGGATCTCAGCAGTCACTGGTAACTTGCTTTTTGTGTCCCAGAAATAGAGTTTAAAAAGCAAGATGGGCATCAGAGTGGAACACACTGTCAGTCTCCAGTTAATATGTAAATGCAGAGCAGAGCACATTGCAAGGTATCTGCTAATGGCTAAAACCTCCTAAAAATACAAAACCAATACACTAACTAATTCCAATTTTCACTCAAAGATCATAACAAATTTGTACTCTCAAGTAATTTAATTACAGCAATAAGAGTTTATATTACTACATTCCATGGCTTGAAATTTCAGTTTTGCTACAGCTCCTGCCAAGCACTGTCACTGGATGGATGTGAAGCCCCCTGATAATTCCCTTCATATTACAACTGTGTTTGTATTTTGTCCCTCCCTTGTCTGCCCAAGTATAAGCAAGTTGCTGTTCTGCACAGAAAGCACAGCAAGCCCTGATCAAAAACAGCAAACCCCAAATTCTTATTCCTACTCTTACAGGCGTCAACTAAGTTCAAACCAGTCTTCTCTGAGCGTACCTAAGTACAATGCCCACCTGCTGGCTCCTTTGCCACCTAGAATTTGTTTCCTTTAAAACACTGACCGCTGTGACCATAAATACACTTCTCTTCCTCTGAGCCATAAAGCTCACGACTTTAAGCTGTGTGAAGCAGCACTCCGGGCTGCAGGCACACACCCCCCCGAGCACAGGAACAAGCCAAGCACAAACAAGATAAAAGGCTCAAGCAAATGTGCCTTTCTTTAGAAGCCTTGTGGGCTGTCACCCACCCTGCACGGGATTGATGGCTGGCTCTGTTTGCTGCAGGCTCCTCCAAACCATCCAGCAAACGAGGGCTTTGCTGCCAGCTGCTGGCACCAGGGTGCTGTGGGTTTGTGCGTGTCTCACTGCTCACATCTGAGAGAACCAACACCAGCTCCGGTGGCCAAGTTTCAAACGGCCTGGGATGGTCTCTTCTGTCCATTTATGTATTGCAAAACAGGGAGGAGTCATCTATGTTTGAGTCAGCTGCTCCAGAAACAAAAGAAATAAACAAACTTGTGACCTAAACACAACGGTTCTTTAATTTTTAAAGTACACAATTATAGGGTTTGGGGGAATTTTTCTTCAGAATATATGAAACAGTATGCACTGACAGTTTCTCATTTACAGAGAAAGTTAATGAAAAGCAGATGGAGCTCCTAATACAGCAACTACAATACATGCAGTAATTAATCTGGCGCTCCAAACAATAACGATGTCTGCAAGAGACTCACTTGAAATCTCTAAGTCAATTATGCACTGATTGCCTCAGCAATGCATTACATAAATTATTGACCATTTACCAAGTTGCATTCAGGTAAGCAAACCTTAAACAGCAACAGGTTAATTAGCAAGCTTAGCAGTCAGTACCTAAAGTGAATACTTGGAGAACTATTCAAACTAAAAAGATTCTTCCCCTCAAAATATCAACAAGACAAATATCATAAACACAGAATACTGAAGAATATCTCCAGCTTTACATCTCACCATGAGGAGAGCAGCCACTGGGCAAAGAAAAACTGAATCATTTATGTGTGTGCACACATTTCAAACGGCAAAATATGCAAATATTGTCACTCTCGGCAAATTATAAAAAAAATAGACTAGAGAATAGTGAGGTATAGGAAGTTTGATCCTCCAAACTGCTTATAAAACTGTGGCAGTAGTGTTTCATTTGAAATGCTGAGAAAAATCAAAGAAAATCATAGTTTTGAGTTCTACATCCACAGTTTGAAGTTAAAAAAAATAAATCCCAACCCAGTAACTGTCTATAGAAAAAAGTAATTACAGCCCCTTTGCAGCATCTTTAACATATTTCATGTCCCACCAATCTAAATCAGGAAAATGCAGAGCAACAGCTGTGGACAAACAACATTAAGACAGCTGACAATTGTCCCCACGGTTTAGCTGTCTAAATTCTTGGAGGAGAAGACAAATTTTCCATTAACAGTAGAAAAATCAAATTCTAGCTCACAAGTACGGCAAAAAACCCTCTAAAATTGATAATTCAATCAACAATAAATTTGTCATATTCAAAAACTTGCCTTCAATTCATTTTACTTGGGTAAATTTCAACAAGAACTCAAACACAGGATTTTGTAAATGCTTGGGTATTATTCCAGGCATAAGAGTAATTTCAAAGATTACCTGCAAACACTAGATTTACAAAACAGAGAAACTAAAAAATATGACGTAGCACTCCCCATACTCTCCCATGCCAGTTCAACTCCCAAATGCCAATGCTGGGCACAGGTTTATGTCAATATTTTGGTTAGCAGCTATGGCCTCACATACCTCACTGTCTGGATAACCTTTAGCTTGCCCATGCCAAAAAAACCCCCAAAAAACTAAACCAAACAAAAAAGCCCAAGACAAGCTCTATCCTTAGGGTGATTAAACCAGTGGCAACCAAAGAAGGTCAGCAAGACAAAAGTCCATCTTAACACGAGGAAGTAGAGAGCACCGACTCTCCCCCCTCCACAGCTCTTGCTCACATCGTTTCCCTGCCAGCAGATGAGAACAGCAAAGGGCACCACCTGCAGACACAGGTTTAGGAACTGTAATTTAGGCACTCAAGTCTAAGTTACCAGATGTTCGTTTTCAGCTGCTGCTGATGTTGGCAATGAGTGGGGTGAAAGTTTTATTTGCAAAAATAACAAAATATGAAGAAGCAGAAAATATGCAAAAAATATCTGTGTCTGTCATTGTTCATTAGGGGGACAAAAAAAGAGTTAATGGCCAAGAGACTCTTACTTCTTAACAACTTCTTCTTTTGGGCTGACATGCTACTTAACACTGCTAAGAAGTAATTTTTAATACAAGGAGTCAGCTGATTAAAAGCATAACCACTTTTGTCAAAGTTTTCTTATCTTTGTCTGGCATTTTACCAATAATTCATGCTATAAATGGCAGTCTCTGTAGTAATTTCTTATGGGTTTTTTTTTCCAACCCCATCCCTCTGGAACTAACTCCCTCTTTACTTATGGAATCCCAAAGTCTGCTGCCCTCCCTAGTGCACCCAGGTGCACTGCTGTGGCTTTCTTCCAGCAATCCCCTCTTGCTGCATCCTTCAGTAAGGAAATCTGCAAGCACAAAATAAAACCAATACTGCACCCAAATAGCCCCTTTCACTGTTCCCCCCCCACACCCACCACAGAAAGCACACTGACACAGTTCAGATGTCTCTGAAGTGACCAAATGTACATCTATGAGCAAGCCAATTCACCTTTGGAACCCTCCCCAGGACAGCAGCCAGAGGCAGGAGAGCTAAACATGAGCTGTACTGCTCACTGCACTCAGAGCAACAGGAACAGGAGAGGAGAACCATACACACCAGTGTATTCTGCACATGTACAGCTACAAACTTACTGCTACAAGTCTCAGTGGGAACTGTTTGGCATTACAGTATTTTAAGCCAATTCCACAAAACAACTTGCACTTTCCTGAAGCCCAGTATTTTCTCAGCTTACTTTCTTGGCTACTACTCTCCTCCAGCATTGCGAAACCAAGTATACATTATCTGACATTGCACTGGACACAAATCCAATAAGCTGGATGAAAGCTGTACTCAAAATTAATCCTTTTTATTGCCATCTTGGTTTACTTGCACACATTCTAATTCTGTTTTGTGATTTTTTAGTAGAAATTGCCAATATCCTCAACTCCCATGGACTAGAAATTCATGTTTTGCATTCCTGGTATTTTAAGTCATACATATGTTTTGATGCAAGGCAAGACATCTGTTAAGTGTTTAACAAATTTCAATTGCAGTCATTAAAACTGCATCTTTATGGAAGCTGCACAAATACATTAGATGGGAAGAGTGACATGTTAGACATTTAATCACTGGTTTAGAACAGTAATGAAAGCACACATCAATAAGTGGTGTTTACCAGCTTTTCCCCAGGATATTCACAAAGTAAGAACCTCAGAATTGTGTCTGATCTAATTTCCAAGACTCAGATATGTATTGGAAGTTCATGCCAGAGACTGCTGAACACAAGGCTGTAATCCTGCTCTCCACTCTTTGCTATACACATTTTCCCCTGGTCCTTCTGCAACATCTTCCTCTTTGCAACTCCCATCTGTTTTTCTGTTATCTTCACATCATCTTTGTCACTAACTCTTTATTATTCTGTTCTTTCAAAATCCTCATTTCTTTAAGACTCCCACTCTACCCTCACATTTCCTGGATCCTGTCTACCTCTTTCCAACTGTCTTCAGTCTCTTCATCAGCCTCTCATTTCCTCTCCATGTCTCTCACTTTCCCCACTCCCCTGCATTCCCCACTGTCCTTTCCCACAGCTTTGCTCCCATTAACAAGAGCTCATTTGCCTTTCCCTTTCACAGGAGTTAATACAGGGAATACCTGTTGCCAGCAGCCCTCTGTGACTGCCCTTGGCTGGTGAGCACTGCCAGATGGTCTCACTAGTTAAACTAAGCCAATTCCAAAACCAAAACTACCAGAGTGCTTAACAAGCATTTACCATAAAAACACATTTATTTTTTAAGCATTAGAAATCTGGACCAAAAAAAAAGTCACAAGAATACTATTTTTGCCCTGGATTTTGTTCTCTGCTGTACAGAACATGTCAGTCTTGCCAAATAATCAAAGAATGAAGTGACCACACAGTTTTATACAAGGTTAAGTTTGTACAGATGAAAAGCTTAAAACTTTGAAAACTGTATTACAGCTTTAAAGATATTCCCACCTACTGCTACTTCAGAAAAATCATATGATTCAAATTACAGTTTCTAGAGGAAGTCATTAAAGACACCAGAATTTCTATCAATGATGGGTTTGTAAGTTTGCACTTGGTCTTTGGCACAGTCTCAGTCTATATTTAGAATGCACAGTATATAAAGAATGCTTCAAATCAAAGCAATTTTTTAAAAATCAGAATTTTATCGCATTTGCAGGGAGAGGATACTCCCTGACACTGTAATTCTAGATGGTTTATTGGAATTGCACAAGTTCGGAGAGGGGAATGTAGTAGCCAGCCCTACTTGCAAGTGCTCCTGTCCCCAGGAAAGCACCAGGCAGCAGGTGAGACACTCTCTTTGGGGAAAGCAGTTACACTAACACCATATCAAGAAATTGGAAAGACTAAAATATTTTTTTGTCAGCTACAGAATATAAAATATTAGGTATTATTCCTTCAAAGTATAAAAATTTAGTGTTCTCACCAGTAACATCCACGGGCACACGATTTGTTTTCCCTTCAAGCTGTGACAAGACTCTTAAGTAAATTTCTGCTATGCATCCCAGTTTCTCTATGCTTTTGAGAGCTGGAGGGTTCTGGCCTCCTCCACTCAAACCATTCTTGTTCCAAAACAAAAATTCAGATCCTGTTTACTAACCTGACACATCAATGCCATTCACTGACCAAGGCTTAATGCATAACTGGTGTGTTGAAATTATCACCCTTGGTTTTTCAGATTAGTGTCGGATATTTGCATACAGTGAAGCATTAGATTGGCATCAGGAACATCTCAACATCCCTTTAAGCCTTCTGAAGCACTAGGACTTAAACACATGGAAGCAGGAGTATATTATACTTAAAAAAAGATCAAACATGACACGTTCCCTTTCTTGACACTTCGCCAACCAAACACAGGAAAAAGCACATGGTGATAGAAGAGTACAGATGTACTAGGGACATCGGACACCAAGAGTTCATCTTCACTTATGAAAAATACTAAAGAGGATGAACAATCCCTTCTCTAAAGGAAAAAATACTGGAGTAAGAGTATCTTACAAGCAGATTATATGCAGCTTTGGAAGCAGACAACTGCAGCCAGAGCTGCGTTCCAAAGCCTGACAGGACAAGATACTGAACTGACTGACAGGAGGTACCTGACCAGTATCTTGTGTATTCTGGTGATAGTCCCTGATGATGCAGGCTGGTATGAATTTTCACAATCTTACTTCCTCTGAAGAAGGTTTCATTTACAATAGCCCAAGACCAAGTCAGGCAGACCAGTTTTAAGCAATTCAGAGGACACAAATTAGAATCTAGCATAATTAGAGAAAGGAATAAAATAATTGCGCAAGTACTTCTCCATCTGAACTTTCAAAACAAAGGTATTCTGCATTTCAGATTACTTAACTATTCAATTGTCTTTCACCTAAGTTGTATGACTTAAATACAAAAGCCATAGAAGACGTCCTATTTATCAAGTTCATTTTTACCTATGGGGAAATGCAAATAGCATTAATTTTGCTGTAGAAAGGTCAAGCACAAAAATAAGTTTAATGCCATTCTAAGGAACCAAAAAGCCTTGGAGTTCTCCAGATCATGTACCAGATCTGACTGAAATTCTATTTTATGAAGCAACTGCAGAGATAAGAAATTATCTTTACACCCCCCGCCCCAAACCCAGCCAGCATTCTCAAGAAACATTACAGAGCACCCTTTATCTTCTGGCATGAGCAACTTTCAATTTCATTGCAGAAACATATGTGCAATTCATCTACTTCTAAGATATGGACATAATTTAAAAAATAAATCTACTTTTATACACAGTTATTAGCTGGACAATTGCATAATAGGGTGAATATTTTTTCCTGTTTTTAGTGAGGTGAAATAAAAGCTGCAAAGGAATTTTTCTGCACACAGAAAGCTGACACAGAATACCCAAACCAACGGTTCTGTTGTCATGGGCACCAACAAGGAAAAAGCACTTAAATGCCAAGATTTTTAAGAAAACCTTTACTGAAGTAGTATAAAGTCAGACCCACAACTTTATACCTTGGGAACCAGAACTATACAGCTTTAGAAAAAATTCTGCTGACAAAAGAGCACTGGACTCAACAAAGCAGTGGCCCTGAATGCCCCCTGCGTCAGTGGGGCTGACACCAGGGCATGCCAGGCTGCAGGGCTGAGCTGCCTAGCAGGGAGCTATGGAGGCAGGGGACAGGCTGTAAGCATGCAGCCAGGCAGAGGGAACAGGACAACTGTGCTATTTACCAGCTGTGAAAACAGTCCTGTCTCCCCTGATTTCATTTCTAGCACAAGTAGTTACTAGCGCTTGGAAAAGCCATGAGTGCACCTTTATCCTTATTCACAGCCTATGGAATAAGGCTGTCCTAGGAGTGTGGTGGTCAACAACTTCTGTGCCTACTGCTATTACATGAAGCTGTCTCAAATTGATGCACTGGGATCCTCTTTCCACTTAAAGATGGGAAAGACACATGAGGTGACTTCAAAAGCCCATCTCACAGCACCTTTCTGTTGCCCTCTGTGTAGACAGTGAAAAGCTCCTCTCCTGAGGGAACAGGGGCTCACAGCAAAGCCATTAAATCACCTCCACTCTCCTCACTGCATCAGTTATTGTCAGGGGACTGTTTCCTTGCCCATAAGGGTAGTGATCCACACAAACAATGGAAGGCACCCAACAGCACCACAAGGGCCTAAACCAGTCCTCAGAGCAGCAGCAATTGAGCTGCTGGTAGAGTTCCAGCTGGGATACAGTACATCCCTTTCTCTGTAAGAAGGACTATGCAGGATGGCTCTGGGCACTTTGAGCCTATGCCTCCATTGATCTGCACACTGAAATCAATGCTGAGACTGGATAAATTAAACCTTGATCATGAACCAATACAAAAGTTACCTATGTTTTTAAGTGCTTAAGCATCCAGGCACTTCAGAGGCTTAAGAGCTCTCTTTTCTGCTCTCTCTACATCCCTAGTTAACAGCCACAAACAGGCTGTGGTTGTCCAGGAAGGGCCATCATTGCATACATTTTTGGTTCCTACCAGAAGCTAGGGTACAGCCTTGCAGGACAGTGTGAACAGCTTTCAAAAGCATCTTAATGGGTGAGAAGACCAAGCTTGTCAGAAAAACTCCACCTCTACCATTGCAGGTCTCCAAGGGCCTGATTAATTCCCTCACCTTTTTTTTTTTTTAATCTGGAGCTTAAGGCTCTAAACCAATTAAGTGGCTATTCATAGCACTGAATTTAAGGTAGGAAAATTAGTTGATCATATCCCACATTCACTCAATCTGGTTTGGTTTTGGGTTTTTTCTTTGTGAGAACAGAAAAAGCTACAATTACTGTAACTAGGAACCGCACACAAAGATATGAAAGTAGGTCAAGAGCACAAATTGACCAAACCTATGAAAAACTACTGTTAGAGTCCTTGTTTCATTAACAAGCCTGAAGCTTTTGGTAGTCCTGTGATGCTGTGTGACCTTCTCAGGTGGGGCTGATTCACCATCTAAGTCTGAGGTGCAAAATAAAACTCAATACGTTGTTGCATTTACAGAAACACAAATTATCAACTCCTTTTACACTATTTTACAGTACAGACAGTTTTTCTCTAAGATTGATAAATCAGAAACACAGATAAGTAGTGGCAAGCAGACAAGCAATTCCAGCATGTTGAGTTCTGTTTTCTATTGTTCACAACATTTTTATGCAGTTATAAAGGTTATATATGGCCACAAACGAAGAGATTGCAATTTTAGAAGTAAATGAAATTATAGACAGACTTTTAAAACCTATTCACATGAATGCTTTAACCCCACAATTTACATGGGCATAGTCTTTAGAAAGGCAGCAGGATTCACTTCGACATTCAAAGAATTAAGACCAAATCAAGTGTAACTAAGAAAAGCAGCCTCTCTAAGAAAATGTTTTTAGGCAAGTTAAACCATTTTTGAAATATACAATATTTAATTTCTGCAGTTTTTCCACAATACAGCTAGTTCCAAATCACTTTTTAACAAAATTGAAATCAGGCATAATATAGGCATTGTGGAAAAGGAAAAAATAAACCAATGTCTCTTCAGCCCAGAATAATTAAGTCATTTAAGGAAAACACTACTGTGCTCTATTACAGCTGCAACTCCATTAAGAAGGGATAACCTAGATGTAAAGTCTCAAAGAAAAGGAAAACACCAATGAGCTAAAAAATAAAGTAATCCTAACAGCCATTATTCTATATAGAATCACAGAACCTTTAAAGTCAGAGAAGACCTCCAGGACCAAGCCCCGCCTTTGACTGAACACTGCCTTGTCAACTGAGTGCCAGAACTCCTTGTTTCTTTGAACACTTCCAAGGATGGCAACTCCACCACATCCCTATTCCAATACTTCACCACCCTTTCAGTGAAGATATGCACACACAACCATATAGAGCACAGCTTTATCTATTTAAGAGTTACATAAGCAAATAGCCTAAACTATTATGCAATTTTTAGTAATTTTTACACTTATTTGACTGAACTCAGACTTGGCCAAATTCTTGGGGAAAATTTCAGGTTATACAACTGCACTTTGCAAACAGGCCAGCCTCTGAACTACGCCAAGCCACCTGGTATTTAGAAAAAGATTAAGTATGCAACATAAGTTTAGTGGCATAGACCAAAATACTTTCAGTGTTTCAGCAAACCCAGAGATAACTGAAAGCAGAGAAGTCATTAATTCCTCTACACTTTGCATTTACTACAAAATACCATCAATGCAATGAGAATCTCCTGAAGCAAGGGTCCAAAACCACTCAATGCTATACAAGTACTTCTCACTCTACTCAAAGTTTCTCAGCATCTGCCTCATGGAGCCCATTGCTTTGCTTAGGGGTGTTTTGGGGTTGTAGTTTTTGGTTGGCTGGGTTTCTGGGGGGGGCAAAGGAGAACCTAGAGACTTTCAGAGACACTAGAAGCAGTTACAGTGCTGTTTAAAGTTCCCATAACTCCTAGAGAAGTTTTCCATTATCACAGATAGTTTACAATAAAAGACTAGGTTTAGACATAAGCATTGACAAAGCCACACTTGCATCCATTAGTTTGAAGTGGGTTTTTTTGCACTGTGTTTCACTGAAACTTTTGTGTGTGAGAGGCAGTCTCTCCTTTGTCTAAATGTGGGATTCAGCTCAGTTGCAATACCAAGAGCAGTATTGCATAACTTATGATGCACTTGTGTTTTAAGAAATGATGTCATCCCTCCATGGAACACGTGTGTAAATGATGAAGTGCTCACACATGGGACACTAAATTGGCAAGCACAGCACTGAACTCCTATATTAACCACTTCTTGTATATTTTACTGCAAGAGAGTTAGCATGAAATGCAGTTTGCACTCTTTGAAAAAGATTGTATTGACAGACTGAACTGAAAAAATAAATTATTTTGAAAAGAAATATAAATTATCTGAAAAGCCTAAAATCAGATTTGAGATTTATCAGAAAGCTGTGGCAAAAGGAAATAACCTGGCATTTCATTTGCACACTTCCATAAGGCTGCACAGCCTGACACCGCTTTTCTTTCTTCTCTCCCTCCCTTCTCCATCTGAAAATATAAACTTCAGCTTTTATTACAATACTGGGAAACAACTGAAAGTTGATTTCAAGGTCTGAAATGACAAACATTTTCGCTTACTCTAGATATCTAAGGCAGTAACTCTCATCCAAGTTTGGCCTCGAGTTCACCACACAGTGACATCTGTTTTAACAAAAAAGCAGCCTATAGCTTTTATCATAACACCTCCTGAAATGTGCAAAGTGCCTCCCTTTTCTCTAAACAACATTCCAAGGAATGAGAGGGAGTTTTACTAATTTGGCCAATGTCTCTCTGTAGTTATTTGCCTCAAATGTAGTATTACAGTTACTTCATTGTGCTTATCTTCACAGCCTAGGGTGCAAAGAAGGAAATATTGGGCATGGCTTGCAAGATAATTTGCAAAAGGCAAAGTTTAAGGAAAAACTGTAAAACCAAATGGCCAGGCCATGAATGTCAGCAGTGCCCAGTGCTAGTTATTACTGCCTTCCTTCTAATGCCTTCAGTATCACTTCCCCTCTCCTCTCCTCCTTGGATGCGAGTTTGACATGCTGTGTACTTGTGTTTGAGATATGCTAATGAAACACAGCAGGTAATAAATAGTTTGATAACAAACTAATTTAAGTTTTTAAAAGTCCTTAAAAAAGACAAAAGAATTAGAAAAAAGAAAAATCAGGTGAGGGAAAAAACACAAACAGAACACTGACTAGATTTTTATCAACCAACTTAAAATGCATCAGTGATAAGAGGAAAAACAGAAAAATAAAGAGCAAAACAAAAACCCAACAAACCACAAAGCCAGAAACAGCAAACAAGAGGTGAAATAAAATATTAGCAGGTCAAGAAATAAATAAAAAAAAACAACTAGGGAACTTCAGGAGATGATATAAATAAAAAAGAGCTGGAGACTGCAATCTAAAGAAAATGGAAGAGGAATGAAAATATGGGAATACCAGGAAGAAAAAACAGCAAAAGTAGTCCTTTTTAAAAGTGACTGGTGAAAGAGATCCCAGCTTTATGCCTTGCTCTGTAAGTTCAATTTATCTTGCATTTCCTCTTACCAGCTTTTTTAACTTCCCAAAATACTCCCTGCTCCAACTCTCTGAACAACTTCCTGCCAAGAGCCACTAGAGTTTCCAGGAGCTGAAGGGATTCTTATGGTGGTTGTTACTCAAAAGCTATTTCAAGGCTGTCTGCATCTGAGCACACACATATCCCATAACTTCTTTATAGCTGTTGAAATACAAAGGGATGCAGGGGTATGGGAGAGGGAGAATTTAAAAATAAAAAGGATTGAGGAATACAGGTGAAATCTGAACTCCCATATACCCATTTCCTAAAGAATAACCACCAACAAGCACTGCTGGTAACATGACATTCACCTGCTGCCAAGGCATGAAGCATTAGATCCATACAGACACATGGTGGAACACACTGAGGACACAGTTAGGGTTAAGGCTTAAATTAAGAATTAAATTAAGAATTAAATGCACAAGGAACTCCCCCTCTCTCCAACAGTAAAAATTATCCATGGCTACTTTTCAGCCACCCAGGTCCCCCATGTGAGCACAGCAGAAAGGGCTGGACAACAAGAACAGCACAGGTCAATATTTTGGGAAGGAAGAGGAAAAAACCCATTAGCTTATGCCTGTTTGGCAAGTGTCTGTGCAACTACAGCATCTGACCATTTGGGATTTGGCAATCTACTTGCACTTTTATACCCCTGAATAAATCTTTAAAAGACAATTAACAGCATTCCTGAGGAACAGTAAATATAACAGAGTGAAAAAGCATGTTGAGAGCAAAAGTTACTGTCTCTCAATTTGGTCTTTAATTTATCAGACTACAAAAGATCTCAAACCTCCAGAACAAGAGGCTTTGGTATATCCTGAACTCTACAGCACCAGTGCAAAGCAGAGCAAACTGTGCCAGTGCTGATTCTTTCAGTACCAATGGACAGGAATCCGTCATGAAGTGCTTTAAACTGTTCACCTCCCTCTCTAAAAATCCTTGATGCTATGGGATCTCCTTGTCATTATGAACAAATGTCTTGCCTTAAGATGCTATGGAAGATTTATATCTGTTTGTGTGTTTTCTAAACATTTATTTCAAAATATTTTAACCCTCCTCATCACTAGAGCAAGGCTGCAGCATCTGGTGTTCATTAAAACCAGGAAATTCCTGTTTTGCTCTTATGAAACTGTTGAGAATTGATAATCTTTTTTTTTTTTTTAAATCTAGCTTTGCACCTAGCTATTTTAGAAATTACATATTTAATTATAAATTTAAATTAGCCAATTTTTAAAATTTGCATATGCTAAATCCAGATATTAGTCTTTTACAATAGAAAAATCAAGAAATATTTATCAAGTTAATCAATTACCATTATGATACTTAGTAAGTAACATAGTGCAATCATCAATTTAAAAGTTGTAATCGATGTAATACAGAAAAGAAACAATATGCAACTCATAGGTCATCTACTCTTCAGCTTCATCATAACACACTTTTTTCTACAAGACCACAAAAATATTCTGGATCTTGTACAGAACTTAATCTTCATATCCTTGCTGAACCTTACTATGCACACCTTGTCTGTAAATTTCAATACTTTTGTGTTTCAATTAAAAGAAAACCCATAGTCTGTCCTTTGGGATTCAGCATCAATGGTGTCAAACTAAAAACTGACAACAGCAGTGAGAAGAATGATACATTAAGCCCTCAGTGTTTCATGACAGATTGAACAATATCACAGACAAAAGCAAAGCCAGACATGTTTTCCTAATGACTGTTTTTCCCCTCTAATGGGAGGAAAGCTGTGAATGACTTAAGGCCAGAACACACCCACAGAATGTGAAGCTGCTGAAACCACAGGCAAATTATACTGCAAAACTACATGAAAAATCTGGTATCACTTGATTATGATCTGGTACAGTGTAGGGCTGGGATAAAACACTGTCCATCCATCCATCCATTGCTGCTCCTCCCTCACTGAATGGCTCAGGCACTCAGTTCCCAGCCAAGGAGACAGGGAGAGAGAGCATGTTCCAAGTTCAAGTCCCCAGAGAAGCAGCCAGTTATTTGTTGCAGACTCTCCTCTCAATCACAAAATGTCATTAAGTGAAGCTGAGAGTATGTTAAACAGTTGGAATATTTTCCCCTATATAAACAGCTGCTGTAGCTGCAAATGGAAAGTTATAGAATTGCAAACAATTGGTATCAAGTGTAAACAGAACATACACACTACACTTTATTTCAGAAGAAATAGGAACCTCTAGGTTAAGGGGTTCTTTGTACACATGCTGAAATTTACTGTCTTAGGTATACATACACACAACTTAGTAGAACAAAGCTGGCCAGAGAGTACAAGTCTCAATTCTAGAGCCACGCTGAAATCCACAGGCATTTGAAACATTTTTTAATAGTATAGCATATTGGTAAAATGTCTAGTTTACAGCTCATCACTATCTCACTACCTAAAGTTTCTTTTGGCATGAAGACTTTCCAGGATAATCATTCCCACTGCAGATACACTCAGTATGCCCAGCTGTAATGTGTTCCCTTCCCTCAATTTTTAGTTTTATCAGCTCATAACTCTTAGCTGTTTTATTTCCCTTGATATTCAAATTCATTCCATATACTGACAGAGCTTCACCACATTATCTTCTACATGAGATCACCAATAAAGAGGTTAATTAATTAACATTAAAAGCTGCATCTCTAAGCACCAATGCAGAAACCCAGCAGACCACATTTCTTACCCTCTCTTTCTGTATCCTTTTATCCATGCTTTTCACCTCCAGAACTAAACTCGTTTAAATTAGGGGGAAAATGGTGCAGGCAGCACTTTGTTTCTTCTTTTCTGTCCTCAGAAGAAAAACAAACTCTCAAGCCTCAGTTTCCTGAGGAGTTTTAGCTGTGCATCAGTTCACAGCTCCTCTGGCAGAGGGTATGGAGAACTCCCCAGGCAGAGCACAGGTTTGCACAGAGACCTTGTCACTCTTGCATTACTACAAACATTAGTTCCATGTATTAATGCTTACATCCATAACACCTGCATTTTTCCTGGTCTGAATTCCTTCCCAACTTTTCCCCACTTAAGTGAGATTCTTTTTCCGTGCAAACAGGGAAAAGAAAAAACGAGATCAATTTGGACTTCGATATCATGTGGGAAAGCAGCTCACAGACAATCTCACTTTACACCATAAAAATGTTATAAATCCTGCACCTTTCTGAAGTGATAATTTTTCTTCCCATGAGATCTTACCCATTTACTAAGGTTAGCCCACAGGTCCATCTATATGTTCTAAATATAACATACAGAGAAGTTATCCGAACTTCACTTGCTTGGTTTTTAGTTTGTATCAACCTGAACAGAAACACGTGCAATGTTAAAAATAACTCCCAATTTCACTTTTTCATGCTGAAGAGAAATTGTTACTTTCAATCAGCTGCAGCTCTGATTCCTTAAGAGCACAACAAGAAAGTTTATTTCAAAAGGAGATGTTCTAGACTATATACTTAGTTCATACAAAAAGGCTGGGCTTCCAAAACAAGCATAATTTAAATCACATAATGCTGGTAATTCCTAAGAAACAGCTCCACTTAGGTTTCTTAGAGAAGCCAGACAAGCGTGCAGGCTGTCTCTGTCAGGGACACAATGAGTATTTATTGTTCTGCTGGGCTTGGCCAACACTCATCTTTGTACTCCACACAAACAAACAACAAACCCCACAGAACACCCACTCATCTACACTGTTACCAGAAACACTGACTTTGGCTGCTGTAACATAAAGAAACTGTTCTGATTAGATACAGAATTATACAGCAGAAGGCATACATGCTTAGACAGTAAGCACAACAGTATTGATAATAAAATGCTCACAGAACTGCAAGCTCCCTAAAAAAGGTTTGCATGGGAAATACCTACATAAAGGCAAGATAATTTCAACACGGAATTTCTGTAAGGAATAGTAGACTGAAATGAAACTATTTCAGGTGTCCAGCAGTGGTATGGTGACTCTAAAAGCAGAATTCATTATGCTGTGGTTTTACTAATCTCACAACTAATCCCACCCCATCAAATGAACAAAATAAAAATACCTTTTTTCGATTTTGCTCCAATTTTCAACTTTGATGGCCAAGCAATCTGTGTATTTGTTTCTTCCATAATCTGTTAAAAAGAAAGCATTTACAAAAAATTAATTTATTTTCTCTCCTACAAAGGCTTAAGTTCATTTTTTGAAAATATGAAGTGTACCATTTTTAAATCTGTTGGCTATTAATACTTTTAAATAGCACAAACTATTAAATGTTTCTCTGGGTTTTTTTGAGAATTTTTGTCTGTTAATAGGTAGGGCTGAGTTCTGATCATTAAAAAGAACTCCACAGACCAAACCCAAGATGCTCAACAGCTTCCATGAAGTTCAAAGGACCACTACTGGCTATCGCAGGCTCTACATCCATCTCAGAGGGAATTTCAAACCTTAACAATGCAACAAAAATATTTCTTTAGTTACCTTAAAATGGTTTTTAAGTAAAGCCTATTGAACTTAAATCGAGCCCCGTTGAGTCTCCATAAGTCAAGATATATTGATTTGCCTCACCTTTACCTAAAGCAGCTTTTCATTATAAGCTTATCCAGCCTCCAAAATTTTTACTTCTTGGTTTAGCAGGTCAGGGCACACACTTGACAGCATCTATTTATTATGACACAGTGTGTAACCTATCTGTATACCTCCAGCCAGCCAACAGGGAAAAACTCTATGCACGCAGTCTTACTCTGTGAAAACCACACAGTCATTTAGCTCAGTGTCAGCTCTCATTCTGTTGCTGCCCTTGGCTCAGTGAAAATTCCACCAGCCCTATTACAGGCATATTATACTGAAATTTCATTCTGGCACAGAGCTACAGAGCTTCACTAACCCATGCAGTAGCAACACAGGAGAAGCAACTGCATGACACCAAAGACTTCAGACACAGGAATGGAAATCCAGCTCTCAGAAATGCTGGGCCTGTCTACTGAGACTAAAGAACTTCTCTTTAATACTGAGATCTCATCAATGAGCATGGTGAGCTCATACCTCTCATCACACTTGAAATGGAACAAAAACAATTAAAATGTCAAAACAATTAACAAACCCACTTAGAAGAAGAAAACTAATGCATTAAGAAAACAGCTACAATACCAGTAAGTTTTCCACAACAGTATAATTCAGAACTAAGGAAGACTTCTCTAACAGTTCTTAATTCTTATCTTCTACATCCAAATCCCAAGGACACCACAACTTCCAGATTAGTACCCCATGTGGAAAAACTGAAAGTGTCAGCCAGTCTTCATTATGCTATATTTTTGGTTTCAGCAACTATTGGATAATAAGTTACAGCTGAAATAAAACATTTCCAGGAGGCTGAAATTCTATCAGCAACATACATATACTTTTCACCATTTTTCAATCCAGATGTAAAAAAAGCTATTTCAAGGAATTCACTTGTCTCTGATAAAAGGCTTTGGGCCAGGGTTTTCCTTAATTGTGCAACAGACAATAGAATACACAGAAAATGGGAAGGCACTAGCTAAAAGGAAAAGGGAGATGCTAAAACAAAGAATGGTGCAGGACTGAGTTAAAGAAGATCCAACATGAAAGGAACCACAAGAGAGGAGATGGAAGAAGAATGCATGTCATTCAAGACAAGTTTTACATCCCATCACTCCCTCACCCTCCCAATAAAGGTTGGAGACTTCTGTCTTAAAAGAAATTAAATCCTCCCTGTTTCTTATGCTAAACTAAAATAAAACAAAAGCCCACAACTTCAGAGATGCACATTCTGGGGACATATGAGAAAGATACACATGAGCTCTTCAAAGGAAAAGCAGTCTGACTGAGATTTGGCCATCTAATATCCTTAAGCCCTTTGTAGAATGCAAAGCTAAAAATTACCACATTAGACCAAAAAAGACAACTCAGTTTGGTTACTGCAAAGACAAGTTTTTCTCCTGTCTTAGACAGGCAAAAAAAAAAAGAGTCAGGATGCACTCAAATGAAGCGCATTTACTGAAGTATCAAAATGCTCAGTCTGTGCTAGCTTTCAACCCCAGGCTCTAACCTTTACAATAAATCAGGGCTTTCATATCAACTCTTCAAAAGAAATTAAACTATACTGCTTACTTCTCAAACTATTATTGTCTTTAAGTTACTATTTATGTATTGTATTTATTTTAACAGCAGAGCATCACAAAGTTCTGGAAAACAAGGAGCTGAGTTTTTACTAGAGCAGTTAAGCTTGAAAGGAAAGATAATATTGAAAACTGCATAGAGCACTGTTGCATCAACTTTTTCTTCAGTTTTACCATTCTAACCCAGGCAGGTTTAAGTGCCAAGATTTTTTTTTTCCTGAAAGAAATTTGGAATCATTCCATAAAAACCTCAAGTGCATGTTGCAATGGAACAGCTTTATTAGTGAAAACTTGGTGTTGTGCCACAGACCCTGAAAACAGGGGTCCTGCTCTCACATGAACAAAACAGAAAGAACTCACAAGTACTACAGCTATAATACATGTGTTCCAATTGTATAAATACTTGAGTTACATAACATTTAGAGGAAATTCAGCCTAGGCGTGACTCAGAGTTCATGATCTCTGCAGAAAAGCACCTCTGCATAGCTTCCCTTATTTTCACATAAAGTAAGTGAGAGTGAACGCTTAATCAGTGCTCTCCTCGCCTTGAGGGATCAACTGGCCAAAAGGATCAGGCATATCTGGCAGCAAGGTTTAATCCCCTAGTAAATAATCTCATGCTTCTTCTCAAAATAAGGGAAAACCTAAGAAATTGTCTCTCTACAACTCTCCTTCCTCTCCTTTACCCAAGAGTAATTGTAGTGTTTACAAGCCAAAATATGTAAGCTATTCTCAGTGGAGAAAAAACAGAAGAGGACAAGACACTGGAAGATACCAACAAAACAAATAAGACTGTACTCTGACCCTGAAAAAATTGGCTCTATCTGCAAATCATTGGGCCTTCAAGAAAAAAAAGGTCTAACTGTAAGGCAGCTGGAAGACAAGCTTTTGGCTTCCTTGTATTCCAGCTTGAAAAGTTTATAGTTTAAGCACTTTGGGGAGTTTTTACATTGAGACAGTAAGATATTATTTTCTCTTATGTTGTATTTTCTGTTTAGCTGATTTTGGATGGAATCTGGAATGTCCTGAATGCAAAAAACCAACCAAACAAAACTCCCCCAAAGCCCACAAGTATTTCAGAATTCAAAGACGCATTTTACACACAGTAGATCAACAAGAACAACATATATAACAGACCTTTCTTCATTTAAAGCAAGCACATTAAATCAAAGTGTTATTCTTTATAGTTACTGTTGGTAAATTACTTATTTCTGACCTTCCCACCTTCGAGATTTGAGCATCTTGGCCTTTTCTGCCTCAGTTATTATTCACAGTTAAAGGAAAAATGGGTCAGACAGGAATTTGCATCTACTAGTGGGTTCCTGCAATTTCTCAGTCTGAATTCCTTCCCCACTTTTCCCCCCTAAAGTGAGATTCTTTTTCCACCCAGTGGGAAAAAGAAAAAAATGAAATCAGTTTTGCCTTCAACAGCATGTGGGAAAGTAGCTCAGAGAAAATCTCACTTTACACCATAAAAGTGTTATGCCTAGTCTCTGAATACTTGGTTTCACAGACTTTAAATGTTCATTTTGTATCTTCAGCTTTCAGAAGAGCTGTCTTAGTTCCCTCAGTTGTATGCATTTACAGCTGTACAAACAAGTTTATTCTTATAGTTTATTTGAATCATGGAATATAACTGACATGAAAATTAAAGGAAAAATATATTTCCATGTGAGCAAGAGAACACTTGAGCTGGAGTCACAGCAGACAAGTGAAATTCTACATGGGGTGATACTTATTTCTTCCTCTTCCAATGCATATAAGGGGTGATGCAGCAGAATGTGAGAGGATGACTAATCCCTGAACATGAGTTCTGGCAGCAAGAACAGAGCAATGGGTGTAGCTGGAACCAGAAGTATTACATTTAATGGTTTGTTGTCTTTTTGGTTTGGGGGGAGGAGAGCAAGGGAAGAATAAGGATGGGAAGGAAGAACAAGACACAAAAAGGGGTTGTGTGAAGTTAATTGTGAATTCAAACTCCAAACATGGTGAGACCAGAAAAAGCACTTGCCATTGCCAGTGCACATCAGTGGGAAGCATCAAGGACTACTGGTTTGGTGAGGAAATTTGAGGAATATAAGAAGTTAAAAAAGAGATTACAAAACGCAGCCCAAAGCCTGATACAAGTATGTGCTCTTGTAGAAGTCTGCCCCTGTTGTGGTTTATTTCCCCCTAAGGTGATCTGCGTAAGGAATTCCCAAACTAGAATTCACTGTTTGTCACAGCTGCTCCTCTAAAAGGAGGACACTCCAGTGAGCCTGTCTGGGGAGTGTCAACACTGCCTTTCTGTAGGGAAGGGCAAGTTCCTGAGCAGGAGCAATGGCAAATGACCCCAGGCCCCCAGACTTTGTTATCCAGAGTTTGCAGTTTGTGCTCCTGAGTGGCAAAAAAGCATCTTCTATGCAGAGTGGCATCAGAGCCAGAATGAAAACCTTAAAACATAGAAAATTCTTGAGTAAGTTTGTCCCTACTTTAGATTGTCAGTACTAACAATATGCATGTTTAAACTGTTTAAAATACACAGTCAATAGGGAGGACAAGGATCAAGCTCCAGTTGTGTGTCTGTCCAGAAGCAGTAGGACAAAAGTGCCTTCCCACTTGCAAGGATATGAGTGCATGTGTGTGTTCAAGGGTAGGGTTCCTGATTTTCTTGTTTAATAGTCCAACTGTCAGAAACCCAGACACATTTTCAGAAAAGTATCTGTAGATGGCTGCTTGGCTAGTCCTTCTTCCCTAAGTTTACCTGTCTTGGAAAAGTGTGACATGTAAATTATTTCAAACATTACCCTATGGAATAAGCAGCATGGATAGTGGTCAATATTCTCATATATGTTTTTGTTCTTGCTTCCACTGCACATCATTTGCTTTAATACTGCAGGAAACTGATCTTTGCTTACTCACTTGTCCATCCTTGCTAAACTGATTTGTACTTCAAGTTTGTATTAAATGCTAAAATAACTATCAGAAAACATGAAAGCGTTTCTGATTGACATATGAAAAGGGAACAGAAGGAAAACTTGCCTGCTTTCCATCTGCATACTGCTACAGAGCTTCATGACAAGCTAAGCAAAACACCAAACACCTGTATTTCTGTTCAGGAAAGTTTGCCTGTGCAGACTTTGAGACTTCCACAGAGCAGCAAACAGGCTGTTTGTTGCCAAGGACTAATCCTAGCCCATACTGGCTCTAACAAATTTACCATCTTCACAAGGTATTCACAGCTATTCCCAAAGACACAGCCAAGAATTAAGGCAAGCATGTGCAGAACAAAGCGGTACTGAAGCTAAAATTAGAGGTCAAGGTTAACATCATAGGCAACATGTTTATGTTTTTGTTCATAGTTTTGATCAATGAGTATCAGCTGGTAATACTTAAATTAATGAACAGATTATATATAAAGGAAATAAAGGCAGCAGAGTGAAAAACATCAGCTTTACATCTCCAACTTTCAGACTACACATAAAAGCTCTAAATCATGAAAGAGGGAATTGGAAAAGCCGCTTGTATGGATACAGCTTGGGAATTTTCATTCTTTCCTTTTCCAGTAAGGGATTTTTAGCCTAGAAGGGGTGAGAATACATGCATGTGTGCACATACCCACTGCATTTTGTTTAACCTTCACTTCACCTGAAATGAACTGACAAAGATGATGGTTAAAGCAAGGGTCCTGTTCAAGCAAGTACTGCAGTATTGTTGCTGCATTAAGAGAACCTCCTGCAACAACATTTACAGAACTTTGTACTTAATTTACACATACAGCAAATAAAGTTAAGTGGGAGTACAACTCAATCTAATGCCCTTACCTATGGAAAAACACGTTACTTGATTTAAATGTTTTATTTACCCTCAATGGAAATATTAGTCAAGGGTCACAGGTACTACTTCTGTTTCAAATAAATGGCAATGCATAGTCAAAAACAAAGGAAATATTTAAGCATGCAAAAAATTATCTATAGAACTATCTGTACAGCATTAATGAATTACAGAAGTAATACACAAAATTCTAAGAAAAAGTATCAGTGAAAAATGAAGCCCCCACAGAACACTGTTAGACAGCAATATGCATCCAGCTCTCCTCTCTGAAAAAAATCAGCAAGTCTCCTCCTCACAAGTCAAAACCTCAGTGTATATTCTTAAATTGTACCCTTCTCATACTCATCTCCTTTCTAATTTTTTTTTCCAAGGTAAAAAGAACAAGCATTTCTGAGAAGTAAATCCCTCCTCTATTTTAAAGAAGGGCTTAACTCTCAGAATGAAAAGCACTGAGAATCCCAGCTGAGACTGGGGTGACAAACCACTCCTTTATTGCTTTACAATGTAAGAGATCTTGCATTGAGTATAGCAATAAAGTGGCATAAAATTGAACTCTATCAACTAAAACTTCGTATTACACGTCAAATCTCAAGACAGTGTCCATTATATCAGAGAAGCACAGAAGAAACTAGACATGAAATGAGAAAATAAAAATCCTTGTCATTACTGCCTTAGCAGAATGGTCACTATACTACAGATGGGATGAATGCCATTTTCCACAAAAATGAAACCTTCCCACCACTTAGCTCTGCCTGAACTAAGCAAAAAGTTAAGTAAGCATTCTTCATTTACCTTTTTAGGGAAACTGATCCAAGCTAAATAGTCTCCCTTCCACTGGGTGGGGTTTTGCCAAAAAGGAGACAAACGTCTCAATCCCAAGATTTCCTACAAATGTCAACTTCCACTGGCATTCTTTTAGCCTCTCTAATCCACACTGCCCCCTCCAAGCAATCACTTCCACTTCCCAGGAAGCTCAATATAAATTAGATGCCAGCATTCCCATCCCAGCCAGGCACTTGAAGCCAGCTCTGGAAATGTATGGCCGTAATATATCCTTGTCACATGCTGTGAGCCAGACTCTGCATCAAGGGGTTATTTCAACACTAATGCAGATACTGATTTCTACCCAGTGGGATGTGTGGCAGCAGTTGCTGCAGCTCAGAACTGCTCCTGTGGTTGAAAGGAAGACCCATAATAATGTGTAATCACCATGGACTCACCAGGTCTCACCAGCAAGAGAAATAAGACAGGCAGAAACTGAGAGCCCAGTGGTTGCCATCAGAAATGGGAATACAGCCTTAGGGAAACTACAGTTATAAATAGCAGCTTGGGAATAGTCATGGCTGAAGACACACAGAAAGCCCTTCAGAAGTTACTCCTGAACATGGATAATAATTAGCTGGAGACATCTTAGTCTCAGGTCAATGATTAATATATTTAATGCCTGAAAATGCCCTAAGGCACTTGCATTTGAAGCTCTAGATATGTTTCATGTTCAGAGATTAAAAAGGAAGACTGATCAACTCCCTGCCTAACCTACTGTGGACAGAAAACTACCTTTTAAATAAGTTTATTTGTATCACAATATACTAGCTCTACTTTAAAATGTATGCATCAACACTGCATCAACACAGTCACATATAAGAAATTTGCAAAAGTTAGAAGGTTTGTTCCAGATCAACATAATAGATCTTTGAAAAAGATACAACAGAAAACACAGGATGTTGCAAACCAAGCTCTTCTACTGACTTAGATAAGCAAACAGGGCTTGAGGCAGCTTCCTTGCTGCCTGTGCTGCCAGAGCCTCCTAAACAAAAGTAATGCACATTCATTAATGACTACTGCATACACAAGAAGAATTTAACCAAAACCTGATTCAAGATGTAATTAGATATACCTATTTTTCATATCTTCAGATAATTGCAGGGGGAGTTATTTCTTGACTTTGGTTGGGGTTTTTTTGCGTGTTTGCTTTCTTTTTTAGTCTCTTTCTACTACTGTTTCCAAATACCTCTACTGAAAGATCAGCTGTTTTTACAGGATGGTTTGACCACAGAGTGTTTCCAAAATGGCCTCAGTAACTTCTAAGGTGGTGCTAATTATTTAATAAAACGAGAAGCTACAGTTTAAACATGTTACATGCAAGGACAGGAAGGAACATGAAAAAACGACCAATAGTCTTCCTTTACACTCCTAAGCTCACAATTATTAACAGAACAGATTTTGGTACGCATATGCAACATTTGCCCAGTTGCAACTTCACATTTCCAACTGTGTTTACCTCCCCTCTAGGGAATAACAGAGTCTGCAGACAAGAGAAACACAAACATTTAAACATACTTTTTGCCTAAATCCAGAGATGATCTTAAAAAACCCTATATATCTGCAACTGGGCAAATGCCTACAAACACCACCTCTATTTAATGAAAAGAAAAAAGGGTACAACAGAAACCCAAAACGTAAACCAAAATAATCTCAAACACTCAGGAACAGTAAAACACACAGGTTCCAACTGGCTTTTGTGTTTCTCACAAACTCAAGCTCTGCAAATGAATTCTAAAAGCCAGGAAAGCAAGAGCTGAGGAGCCCCTGCAGGAATACTCCCAAAGCCCATGACTAACACGTACACACTGAATAATACTGAAATTGAAATGCAGGGCTTAGGTCTGACCTAGAGTCAAGCACTGGGCAGAGCACCATGTGTGCATCATTTGCAGCCAGTGCCTTCTGTTAGCCCAAGAACTCCACCCAAATTCCACTACACCCACAGTCTTCACCTGTCACCCACCCTACTGCTGACAATCCCTTGAGAAGGACAGAGATACACTCTTGTCTCAAAAAAAATTCAGAATGAAAGATTATCATCAGCATGAAGATTCCCAAGTGTTTTTTTAAAAAACCAAAACAACTTGATGAAGACAGAGCCAAAAGCAACCCAAAATGATGCATTAAATTCCTCTCTGTCCACAGGGCTGACCCCCACGTGTTTTGGATTATGAACTCCTCAGGGCAGAGACTAACCACCTTCTTCTATTTTATCTAAGAGTGCGATGTGTATCTACAGTGCTACATAAATTCTGTGTTCCCTGGAACAATGTCCTGGCTTTGCTGGGGAAAGGGCCTTGCTCGCTTGAGAGGCGTGAACCAGATGTTATGGAACGTGATGGAAAAAATCCACCATCAACTGAATGTGGGCTTTGGATCAAGAACAAGTAATAACTTCATATTATGTATTCCTCTCACAAAATAAATTAGAACAACAATTTAGAGAGCGAGGCCCACAAGGATCTTTTACATAAATAGTATGTAACACAACAGCAAAGCAATCCATGTTTATTTAGGATTACCTGTCACTAAACTGCAGATCCAAGAGCTCTACAGAGGAAACTATGCCATTATTTACTTATTTCTTGCTAAATTATTAGTAGCTCCCAGTGGTTTTGAAAAATCCTCGTTAAATGATGTTAGGTTTTCCCCCATCTGAAGGAGTACTAAAACTTAGAAATATTAGAAGAAAGTATGATAAAGTCTTCAGACTTCTAAAAATGACACTACCAAGACATTTACCTACTTTTCACTCGAATTCAGGAGCAGAGGAAGGGGCACTTCACCACCTGATCTTCCCTGCCATGACAGGGCAGGAATTTTAGTTCATTTTGACCCTTGCAGCCAAGATCTGGGGCTTATTCTGTCACTCCACCAGCAACTGCATTACATATGCTTGTTCCTGCTAAAATACTCAGTAAAATAATGCATTTTGACATTTAAATTGTTATTCAACTCTGAAAGCTAAAGTTGATAGGAACAGTTCACATCCACTGAGATTCTGGATAGTTATAAAAATCCAATATTGCTTTCTCACATGTTTAAAAGCTTGCTTAGCACCAAACACTTGTGTTAACTTAACTTCCTTTAAAAGCCTCTGTGTAGTTTAACAGTCCAGCATGAGCCCCTGCCAACCCCCCAGTACCAGCCTCTTCTCTCCTCCCTCTTGGTCTGCATGACCTGACATATGGAATCACCTTCTGGAATTTTTGCCTTATTTGCCATTTCAACATTCACATGAAAACTTCTTCCATCTCACGCACTGCTTCCACCCAGCAGTTAACCTCAGCACACTGAGGGTAGTCCATCAGAAAATACTCAACATGGCATTATTTATGCAAACAATACCCCCAGGTTCTAGATGTGTCCCTTCAAGGATGCACTTCCCCATCCCTATTCCACTCAAAAGGCTGCCAACAATGTCCTGATGTCTCCTTTTCAGAACTGCTTTTAAAAAAGCCTTTGCTGTAGCTTGGAGTTCATATCAAGTTTCTGAAAGTGTCTTGCTGCCTTAGCTTGCAATGTGTTTCTAATGCCACAAATCACTTTCTTCCTCACTGCACAACCTGGAACACATGAAAAGAGTCTCCATTTTACCTCCACATACTCTGCCTTATTCATTTCACATGAGAAAGGAAAAATTTAACTCTGATTAAAGGAAATTGCACAGACAGAGACGGTGAGTAAGCTATGAGCAACTGTCCAAAGATTTCTTCCAACAAAAGAAATCTCAAAGAAGATAGTTTCCATCTGGTTTTATTAGCTGTAGTATTGTGTGTATGTACTTAGAAACTTCAGAAATCTACATTATTGAGTGGATGATATTATAAGAAGAATGCCAGTTAAAATGAAGCAGCTTTAACCAATTGCAGCACCCACACTCTCTATATAATAATGATGCACAAATATGATATAAATGCCTAGACAGCCACTGCATTATCAGCATGGATAAGTAGTGCACTCTTATTCACGTACTGTAAGTTTAGCACATTTTGCTTTCCTATTAAATACAAAACAGTATTTTTGCTATTACTCTAGTAACTACATAATTGTAAGGTACATCATATCTACAGTAAACAACAAAGTAATTAAATACAAGTGTCCAGTACATAAGCTACTCAATCCCACACAGAAAAAATATTTTATCCACCTCTTCAAGAATTATGATCAGATTTATACAAGGGAGAGAAAACACTAAAATGAATAATGTGTAGAATGAAGTATATGCTACTATGGCTTAGCTTTGTTTCAGCAAGCAAAAAAACCCAAGCATTTTAATAAAATCCTAGGGAAGAATTATTGACACATTGTCCTCTGGGGACACTAACAGACAGTTATGCACAAGCACCACCTTCAGCAAAATAATTCATCATCAGTCAAGGGCAACAAATCTGAAGACTCCTATATAAAAATCACATATTTTGGCAGTATACATACTCATCCCCACCAGCCCTTACCAAAGCATCCCACAATCACATGCAGGATGAAGTATCCTTTCACATCTCCTTTTTGGACGTACCACTTAAAACAATAAGGAAAAGATGAAACACAGAGCAAACTACTTCAAAGGGCAACAAGTCCAAAAGGAGTTTCAAGGCATTTCAGTATACAGCATGAAAGTTTACACTGTCTTCTCTGTACTAAAGACAAAACAGATCACCATTTTTGTCAGCCTGCAGTATGCAGATTTTCATTAACATAACTCGTAAATAATGTGCTTCACACCATTCTTGGGGGGGAAAAAGAAGACCATCAAAAAACCCCAATACCATGTTGCTTTGTAAAAATGATTTCCAAGTCATTACTCTTGACCATGTTTCTTTGTAGTTGAATTGCTGCAGGACTACTTTTTCCAGTCCTTCCGTGCCTCTGTGCAACCACAAACTTTGCTGAATCACTTTGTGGATCGTGCATTTCTTTCTTAAAAGGCCTTTGCGTTTCTCAACCAAATATTTATGCTTTCAACAATATCACAATAAGTTGCAAGTCAGTTTTTCAATAACAGGATGCAGCATTTATCCACAGACCTTAAGACCATCTCAACATTTCTGGGTTAACCCCCACTATGAAGCAAAACAAACGCTCATCATGCGTATTTTAACATTTTCAGTTACAGAATTGTTACAACTTAAATTCTTAACAGTTTTTGTGCATAGATGACAGTAGCATACATCACAGAACCTCTTGCTCACCTCATTCCATGCATGGCTCGTGGCAAGGAGATGCTTGAAATGACAAAACAATTTCTTGAAATTTGATCAATACAGTGGAAATTGTACGTGAAGTTTAATTAGTTAACCACATGAATGAGCAATGGGTATAATTTTTCTCTAGTCAACTGCTGTTATAGCACTGAAATATCTTTCTTACCTTCTGAAAAAAGTCTTCCCCACTTTTCCCTTTGCCCTCTGCAGCAGCTGTAAAACAAAAGCAGGATCTGGTTACTAAACAGGCAGGAGAAAATGTACAGGCTTACATATAGAAATTCTCAGTGACTACGAGCTACTGTAAAATAACAACTCTGGGTAATGTTTCCTATGCAATAAACATTTGTCAACAACTGACTAAAGCCCAGATCAAGCTTTTACAAGTCACTTGCTAAGGATGGAGTCGGAACCGTTCATATTTGTATTCTAAAGCTCTAACACACTGAAACATATTTTAGTCACAAAGAACACATGGTCTAAGTGTAACAATTTAGTCACACTGCATACTTTGCCATGCAATTCCAGCAACAGCAGGATCAAAAGAAAGCTGGGAGAGCACAAGACCTGCTTTATCAAGTAGCACATTAGTCAGTGATTCCAAGAGCAAGACCTGGATTATCTCCCACATGTATTTAAACCCATAACTGTAAATACAGTTAGTGTAAATGACTGCACTTAAAATAATACAACTGTTTGCATACTACTTATGTTGCAGTTTATCTGTGTTGCAACTAGGGACCTAAAAAACAGTTCAAAACACAGTAGCTCAAAATGATTGTGAGGAGGATAATTTTCTTTTCTTTGAAGAAAGGAATGCCTTCAAAAAGAAATCCAAGTCTGGAAAAAAGTTTCCTGAATGGTACAGGATTCCTGAAGCAGCTTATAGTCATAATGATCTTTCTGTATTTCTCATGTACAAAACAGACCTCTAGCTCACCCCATCACCTTGGCCTCAAAACTATGTTCCAACTACTTAGTTCTCCCCACTCTTCCAATTACACAAGTAATTCCAAACTCTTAAGCTACTGTTAACTCAGCTAACACAACTTCATAGCAGATCCAAGTGAGCAGACACAGGCTAGAGGCATGAGATGACTTCTCCTACCCCAGAGGAAGCAGTGCCACTACAGTGAAGCAGGCTTCTCAAAATCTCAATAACAACACTTAATACCACAGAGAAGTGCACACCAGAAAGTTTTATCTAATGCAGTTCATAAGTTCATTATTTAACTCAAGTGTAGCCAGAGCAGAGGCAGCCAATGAAGCCTGTCAGGCAGTCATCTTGCTGCAGAGCAATTCCAGGCTCCCCAACTCCACAATCTGAGAAAACAAAGCCCTCCTCGCCTTCAAAACCCATAGGTGTCTGTGTGAGGAGAGCAAACTGGTGCATATTTCACCAGAACAAGGCTTTCTGGAAGCAGAGAAAACAACTGGGGGAGGTTTCTGCTTTCCAGTTTTCCAAGCTACTGATACTAGCAGAAAAACAACTTCCTTGAAGCAGCCAGTTTTCCATCAGCTTGGGAACGGCTACGAAATGCTTCTGGGCAGTGAGGAGTACCACCACTATTTCAAGTGGAACATGGGACCAACATGCTTTTGATCAGAGGGCACAGGAGATCAGCTGGAGATGAGAACGTGACAGATGTGTGGCTGAAGCCACAGTTTTGAGAATAGACAGATTTTGTTCCAGCTGCAAATGCATGATTTCCAAACTGAATACAAACAAGAGATGGCTTAAGATAATAGCAGTGATGCTCTGCAGGGCATTCAAGTAGAATGCTGACAAAGTGAATTCCAAGCTTTTTATTGTAGGTTTATTTTTAATATGAATCATTCTGGTGACCTGATTTACAGCTTGGCCCCACCAACAACTGATGGCACAACAGATAGAATCCAACAAGCACGGACAAAGTGGGAAAGAAGAGAGGATGAAAACATCCCAGACTGGGTTCACAGGAAAAAAAAAAAACCACAACAGTATAGACAATAGAAAAGTTGGAGAAAATGGCACTTTAGAAAAATCTTTAGTTACTAATTAGTGGGTTTAAGTTGTTGTATCATGCTATAAAGATATGGGTTTTCATTAGAGCTTTTCAGCACATAAGATGCTTTACAATAATCCATTTGTCAGGTCTCATGATAGATATGAAAAGGCAGAGAAGACCGTATAGTGTTTTTGGAAAGACTAAAGATGAAGGTCTGTACCTCAGAGCAGTTCTTCACATGATAAGAGACATACTGCGATCTGTTGGCATTTCATGTCCAGGATGCAGCATTATTTAATCCATGAAGAGATATGCCTCTGATCACATCTCATTTAAGTGGTTTTCTGCATTAAGGTGACCTACTCATTACCATCTCCATTATGGACTGAATTAATAAAGAAAAGATGCTCAGAATTGTGGCTTAAAGTATTGTGTTACACTTACAATGACACCTCTCACTGTAAAAGAAGAAAATACCTCAAAAATTGAAGATTAACATCATGAACCAATAAATTATGTTTTCACATAGGTTAGGTATTTTCTAGCTATTTCCTCCCTTTTTCCTCCTTCCTCTTATAACTCTTTGTACCAATTAGCTATTTACTCTTTCATTTTACTTCCTAAAATTTCCTCTTTTTTTATGAGGAGCAATTACAGTTGAAGAAATTTAAATTTCATCAGTAGTGTATGAATTTTGTGATGCTACCCACAATTACATACATTTTCATCTATGTTCACTCCCAAATTAAGTACCTACATTTAAGAAAGCTTCCAGCATGTGTGTGAAACATTTCTGATTCATGTGAAATTCTCTCAAAGCCTTTCTCGCTCTCCAATGCAGGCAAAAGCAGTCTTAGCACTTCTGAAAACAGTAGGAATAGCCAAAAAGAAGGGAAAATTTACCCATTTATTTTATAACTGAAAGACTCAACAGATTTTGTTAAAACAAAACCAGTATCTTTTGCAGGGAAATGAGCAAGAGAAGCATTCCAGAGTTATGAAGCTTGTGCAGAAGTCATTAAAATGCAAACCATTTAGAGTTTTCACTACAAGCATATGCAATTTAGTAAGTTACTGAGGTTTACCTCAAATCAGATAAACCAAGATAAAAGCAAACTTTAATTTCTGTTTAGGAAAAGAATCTGCTAGGTCATCACATCCCAAGATCAACTTTTCTAAACAAATCTTGGGAGTATTAACCCCGACTCTCAAAATAAACTTCATCTTTGAAATACCACATTAAGAAGCTCACGATATTTACATCTGATGATGCATCCCAGCAGATTATTTTTGTAATCTTACTAATAATAATTAAATTTGTCATATGAAACCAAGCTTTATTCAAAAAGCAGTAAGTTTTCAAGTTCTCAAACCCAAGGGAATAAGGCTTCTGTAGGAGGCTGAGGAGACCAGCAGTGCTGTACCTGTGCTGCATGGAAGGCACAACAGAGCCCATCTCAATTAAATTTCAAATAAGCTTTCAGATTTTAATAGACAAAGTTTCACATTTTCTGACTTTGTAAATGAAATCAATGATTTCAAACTAGCATGCCAGTAACAAACAATATCAAGAAGTGACATCACTGCCTGGCACTTAAGTTACCATCACTACCCCAAGGCTAAGAAACATTAGGCCAAGTACAGTTCAGTTATCTGATGGGTCACTAAATTCCACTCCAAAGAATGATTAAGGGACCAGGTCTAGTCTCAGACTCAGCAGAAAATGGAGCATTTGCTGGCAGAGCCCCTGGTCTTACTGAGCTGGGAAGGGCAGAGGCATGGTGGTCTTTGGGGTCACTCAGCTGGCAGCTCTGGCATACACCAGCTGAAGCTGTTCAGGCTTCAGCAGCATGAGCAGACAAAATGATTTTTTTTGTTAAGTCTTCTCCAGAACCACAGTCTCATCCACCAGCAGGACCAGGGAGCACAAACATAAGCCAGATAGGAGAAGGAAATTAACTTTCTAACAGTACATTCTACAGCAGAAGTGCTACCAAGGCAATGAAAAGTACTCCTTGAACTCAGCCAGATGTGCACAACTTCTGAGCAGAGCTGCTGCTGAGAAAAAGGAAAGCATCAGTGCTTTGACAAGACTCCCATCCAAGCTCTGAAAGCCATGCCTGGTGCCTTAGGAGACTGCTCCACCCATCTGCCAGTGGTCCCTGTCCCCAGAGCAGGTTTGGGAGAAACCATAAAGCAAATGCTAATTAATACAGTTGTACCTGCCTTCTGACTGACAAATTGTTTCATTTCTGCCAACTCAGGAAATACTGTTTTCTTAGAAAACAATATTTACTTTATAGTATTGAATAATCACTTAATCAACCTTCACAAAAACTAAGATTACTTTTACACAAAATGGCTACACTGGTTTCAGAAATACAGATGAAACCTATGTAAATGTGCATAACAAGCATTTTATATTTTAAGCTATACTCTGTTTATTATAATTTCTTCCATACCACGAAATATTTTATATTAGAGTTTTGCTTTTCAAGACATATTGGATTGCTGAGGTTCCATCCAATACAAACATAAAACAGTTGAAACAGGTGTTAACTGTTATGGTACCCATGAAGTGCACCATTTGTCTACATAATCACCAAATCATAAAAAGGCCCAATTGTAATTTCTTCTATGTTCACATGGAAAAATGAATTTGAGCTTTCACTTCAAATGTTATTTTAATTATTATAAAAGTTATTACAATACAGGTCATATTTTACAGGAATGGAACCCAAGATACACTGATTAAGTCAAGTCTTTAAATGAATTACTGTAACTTTGCTGATCTCACACAAGTTTTGTGTCTTATTTTCCAAATTCTTGAAGTTATCAAAAACTCAATGTAATATATGTTGGTGACTCTGCCTTTACATTGATTAGTGTCAAAACTTCCTCTGTCTGCATTGAAAGACTACATTTTTAAGAGAACACAAAAAAAGCATGTTCTGCTCTTCAGATCTCAGCTATAATGAAACAATCATTCCTTGCATCAAAATACTCTTAAACATGACAGATAACTTGATGTTATTTTCATTTTAGGAAGACAAATCAACAGGATTTCAAGAAACTGCAGAATAATATAACCTGAAGGTAAGTACTCAATTATCCCTTACCTTTCAAACCCACTGAATGAGAAAGATTTCATAACACTTATGTCAAGAGTGTCCTCATGTTATTTAAGTTTGATTTTTTTCTGAAACTGCCATGGAAACATGCTAGCTACATAACAATGTTGTTTTTATTCATTATTAACATTTTAAATGAAATGGACAGTTATTTATTGAAAGCCTAAGCTGTTTCTCCAAAGTTACCAAGCTGCTGCCATACACAAAGAAACCCAACCAAAACCTTCTTTCATTGAACCAGAAACCACCTGACAAAAAGATTATGTATTCCTGTGCACGAAGTCAGACACTAACCCACACATGCTCTGAAAGCTTGCTTGTATCAAGCCAAGATAAAGAATTCCACCCCCATGACCACAGAGTTAAGCCAAATTGCTGAAAATATGCCTTTAGGAATAAAGAGATAGACTGCACATTGTTAAAGAAAAAAATCTGACCTTAAATTGAATTTGCTGAAATCCAAACAAAACAATTTTCCCTTTTTCTTGTAATTGCAAAGTTAGTCTCACTTCCAGTTTTCAGTTTAGGAACTAAGGCAGCAGAGAGACAACTCAACTAAAATGTACACGTCTGACAAGAGAAGTAACAAGGCTTAAACAAACAAGAAATCTGCATGAAAAATTCAAGTATTCAAGACTGTTAACTGGCTTTTCAATAAGTCTACATATTTTTTTACTTTGTTATTGATTACAATAAACTTCATAAAATAACCTGTTACACAATCTCAGTATTTCAGGGTCTTACGTGGCTTCATGGAGTTTTTCCAGAGTCAATGAAAGAAAATCAGACATTCAAATTTTCCTTAAAACCTAAAGGTTACTCTCTGTATGAGAATTCTCACTATAGACAGGTCAGAGTCAACTGGAGGTGCCAGCAAAGAGGACTGAGCACAGGTAGAAAAGCTCCAAAACTCTTAAAAAGTTACTGGAACATTCAACAAGCAAGAAAAATAGCAAAACATATCTGTCTGTATAGCACACTGACAAAGAGTAATGACAAAGTCAGGACATACATGGTATCTGGAATATTACAGAAACCATCCAATATCTACACATTTCGTGACTGAAGGGCTGTTGGACTGAGGGTGAAAATAAGCGTCACCTTTTATTACGGCAAAAAAATTAAAAACAGTCCAAACAAAACATCCATGATACAAACTTGAAGTGTTTATAAGGGAGCATTCTTCCTCTGGTAGAGCAGCCAAAACAGAATTGGAAGAAGCTCAGCATGCTCAGTAAATGACAATAAGGGGACTGTTAAATATCTGGACGGTTTTGGGTGGGTTCCACTGTATCTCCCCCTGTCAGCAGGAACTCAATACACAACGGCTGAGCTATCCACAGAGAGGCCAGATGTGCTACAGCACCTGACAGACAAAGCAGTGCTGGGAGAAAGGCAGGCTGAGTCAAGAACAGTTCTACCCTGCTGCTGAAATACAGTGTCCATGAGCCCCCTTGGCACTCCAGTGTCCAGGGCCTCTTCCATCAGCACCTGCCTGCTGGGTGGGCTTTCCTGGATCAAGGCCTGTGCCATCCCAGTGTGCTGCTGAACACAGACAGGTAACATGTCCAGAAGCATTCTCCCCTTAAGCCCACATCCACTCAACAATAGAGAAAACTGTTATCAGACATGTTCACTTATTAGAATATTTACTTTTCCTTTTACTCCCTCTATTAAAATTAAATTGTTGATATTGAAATTATTACTGGCACATAATTAAAACCAGTTAAAACCAGTTCTTCAACCAAAACCCATGAAGTTTCACCCACCCATCATTTGTGAACAAAGACAACGCCAACGCAAAGAAAAAGGGAAAGCTTAAAATAAACTATGCTTGCTTCCACTACGTCTACCCACATTGCAAAGAAAGAATGCAAGTTAAAAGAAAAAACCCACACATGTACCCTAAAGACTAAAAAGACATTGATTTTGAACAAATATTCCTAAAGATTTGTTGTGGTATTCATAGGAACCTGACAGGTTTGGTGACTAAAAGCATAAGGGGGAAGGAAAGGGGGGAAAAAAGAAAAAATAATTGTTATACAGAAGGCAACTTGCCTGGTCCACTCCACCATCAATATTTTTAGATTTGCCTAACTATAAAAGTCTATCTAGAACCAATAATCTAATACATAACAACTGTAAATTTTAGATATCTATCAGGTTTTTCTGATTGTGCAAAACAAATTTATCTCTAGGGAAAAAGCTGTCTGCCAAGACTCTGCATAAAAAAAAGTCTGCTTGTTTGTTTATTTTTAGAGAAAGTCACAGCTTGAATGCAGGCTGTGAAGCTGGGGTTGCTTTGGAAGCCCCTTTTTCCTTCTTAGAAATCTCTCCTTTCAAAGGCACACATGGGTGCAGCTCATGCAACAGCCACAGAACACTTCCTGATGTGATGGGGAGCACAGGCGAGCGCGTGGCACGAGACTGAGGATTTTAATGCAGATCATGAAGTGACTGCTTTGCTTCCTGCCAGCTACTCAAGAACAAAGGCAGGAAAACTGAGGAGCTGTCAGCACTGTATTACCTGATTAAAACTACTCTATCAGCTGCCCAAGACTGACACTTGTTCACTGTTAGAGCCACTAACACTCCGTCATCTCTAACCGGGTAAAATATTCCTGGAAGTCTCCTGTATCCTCCTTCAGATGCCCTCAAGGACTTTTGCTGCTTCCTATAGTAGATATGCCAGCTGATGTTCCCAAAACAATTTTCAAAGCCCTTCTGAAGTCTTGATTTCCATGACTGACAGAGACTAAATCAATGACCTTGCTTCTGGGATCAGCAGAGGGCTTGTTGGAAATTCCTTAGCTAATAAAATTCAACTGAAGTCTAACAAGAAAAACAAAACCAAACAAAGCACAACTTCACTTAGGATTTCCTGAAAGCATAAGGAGTCTCAAACTAACAGAAATTTTCCATTTCAAGTTTGTAACCACTTCAATGGTACCGTGAAAGGAGAATATCCATGCAAAAAGTAGTACCCAGCTGCCAGGTTGTGGGAAAGGAGATGAGAAGTCAAAGAAAGACTTGTTAATTTTTCACCAAAGAATTCACATATTATCACCAGAGTTTTAATTACAAGCAACATTTTTTTATTTTAATCAATGGATGAAGACTTTTGACACCTAAATAGTAGCCGACTTGAACACCCTATTTCTAGTTCCTCTTAAGACAGAAAGAGTTTCCATCTGTGCTACTGATAATCACTTTTTTAGAAGTGAAACTATCAAATAGTCAATTATAATGAGACAGCTCTGTTAAGATCCATGGCTATTAGCAAGAGTGAAACCTGATTAAAAACCTTACAGTAAGTACATTAATGCACTGTAGCTCACCCCAGCATCTTCCCCAGTTTTGAGAAAAACATATCTGAAAATATATTTGAAACAGTAACAAAAAGGAAAGAACAATTCTATGACTTTCATGTTCATAAAGCATTTTTGCTATCTAACTATGTAAGAATAAATCATCTCTGATCTCAGTCTTCCTTCACTCCTTGCCAAGCCACTCCCAGAGATGCGAAGTGTAATCAGTCACATCCAAAAAGCATCACCTATACTGAGATGTGTAATGGAAACATGATGTGGTTTAGCACCTATTATTTTATTCGAGGACCTAGTTAATTGTCTCCCTTCCTCTGAACAGGCCTTCCTGCATTTCAGTTTTCCAGGAAATTTGGAAACCTGTAGCCAAAATGATAGGCTGGCCAGAAACACTTTTCACATTGTATTAATTTGTTCCAAATCCTTTGTAGTCCAAAACTGACAGAAGCAGTCTGCAGCCAGCCATGAAGTCTGCAAGAGCTCTGTCCCACATCAAACAGTTTAGATGTTATCAATTCCCTTGACCTGTTATCCAAAGAGAGGTACTTTTGGAGAAGACAGCTGGAGATGGGCAGCTCTAGTAGCTACAGGGAAATCTCCCCAATGTACTATACTGCTGTTAGAAAATACTACTCAGCACAGCACTAAAAATTTTCCATATTTATGCCAGCAATTGACTTTGCCATTGCTATAGGTTTACTCTTTGACACAAGGGCAGAGACCAAAACTGTGTGGTAGCGTGAAGCCATTCCAGCCCTTCCTTCAGCTGGCCTACCTCAGCTGACTCCCCCATTATTATGGATGCATGAGCTGCCCTGCACATAACCTGCACTAAATCTGGGGGCTGCTGTTCCCTAGGAAGGTACTTAGTATGGGAAGAACATGAAAGACAAGGACCCAGATTCCAACACTTTTCCCCTTCCCTGCAGTCTCCCGAAGGGACAGAACAGCTGACTGAGCCCTGTGCTGTCACACACCTAGAAATGGGCCAAAGCATTCATGTAATGGTAGGAGAAATAAGAGATGTAAAGCCTGACATGTTTCTAAAAAGCTCCGCAGTAGGACAGCCTTCTTGAGTCACTGGATGCTGTGACAGCTCAAAAAAAAAAAAAAAAGCCTTTGAGTGCCTCAGGAGGCAGAACCTCCCTTGCTGCCAGTGCCTGACAGATCCAGCTCTGCCCCCAAGCCAGAGTCTCCATTTAACAGAACTTGCTGTTTACAGGAGGAAAGAAAATCATAATATCAGAAGTGCCCCAGGGGCTGACAGAGGATACCTGCCAAATACAAAAGCTCTGCTCTCAGCAGAATGATGGCTGGGGATATTCTTTCTATTTGTTTAGTGTTCAACTTTCCCTCAATGCACAACCACTTTTCTTGTCAGGTATGAGCACAGATACTGCATGATTCATTACATGGGAGGGGGAATGTAGCAAGGCTGTAAAAAAACGAGAAACAAAAACCCCACAGACTTGGATAAAAATGTACACAGTATTTTTCTGATGGTCCTGCTTGTTATGAGTCATTCACAGATGTGGAGTTACAGGAGAGAAGCCAAGATTAAGTCAAAGACAAAGCTTTATACAGGAAACCAGTTAAGTCTGCTGCAATGCAGGTTACACACTGAGCTACACGGCCTCTTCCAACAGTAATGAGACACTGTATCTGGACCCGTTATGCTGAACAAGATTCTGGAATACACTTAACAGGGACAAAAAAACATTATTTGGAATTAAGAAGTCTCTTTTCTAAAAGTCCACCAACCCCACACTCTCCAGCTTCCTGAACGCAATTGGAATTTTTGGAGAACAAAACAGAATTTCTTTTTTCTGTCCAAAACCAGCTCTCTTCATTTCTGTCTCCTTATCAGAAGAAAAAAACAACAGCCTCAGAGGTTTTAAAGGACACATGTTGTGAACCCTTTTCCTGGCATCTGTGCTCCTGTTTCTGCACATCTACACAGCTGGTAACACTTGCACATTCTCACATCCAGGCTGCTTGGCATCTCTCCTTCCATTAATCTGAGCATTTTGAATGTCTGACTTTTTCTATTTTGTATTCATCAGTTTCAAAACTTATTGACCATATCAGATGTAAACTCCTTCCCAGACAATGTTCACAGATCCTTTCATTCTTTTTGCTTCAGATCTCCAAGCTCCTTATGCACTATATGTTACTCACGTCAAGTGCTCAGTACCCATCATACCACATGTAATTGTCATCATGAAGTTAAGTTCTACGAATTATCAAATGTATACATAACAAGCCTATCAAATTCCATTTTATAGAGAATTATAAAATGCCTTCATCACTATTTCAAGCATTAATCAAATCCTGTTCAGTCTTCTCTTTAGTATATTACCTTAATAAAGTATATTTTATTAATTCCAGGTTGTAAGGCATGTGACTATAGAGGAATTCTAGTAAATGCTGTTCAGTTTAGAACAGCCAACTTCCAGTTCAGGCTAAAATTGGGAGTCACTCTTGTACACTAAATTTATAATATGTTAGACTACTGAACTGCTTCAGTACTACTGAAGCAGTGACCACTTAACATGAGCTGTTGCCTTGAGTATTTGCTGAAAGTAAATTGGATCCTTTTTGTATCTTTTATGCCCCTTAAGTGAAAAAAACACAAGTCTAAATTTGCATACAGAAAAATGTAAACCCATTTAAAAACTTCGTGAGAAGGATAACTGAGTTATAAACTAGCATTAAGTAGCAAAGGACAAAAGGTTTAAAGAGCCAAGATGAAAACCGTAAGATAAACAGATTTAAGTACGTACAGGCATAAGCACTGGGGCAAGGCACTGACACATTCGGTTCATCAAAAAAAAATGAAGAAAAAGGTAAAAATCACATTTTACCACAACCCCAATTGCAGGAAGACACTATGTCCCAATTCATAGCTATAAAGACAGAAGGAAATTCTGCCAGTTTATTCTTAGATATCACCATAATTTAGACAACGTTTGAGAAAAGCAAGTCAATCTGTTTCACTCAAGAACCAATACAGTTCCTTCAAGTAACATCACAGAGGAAGTTGCAAAGCAGATGTGTAAGGAGGGAGTGGGCTGGATCTCCCCAAAGGGTGGAAGCAGAGGAAATAAACTCTCCCATACATCAAGTTTACAGCTGTGTAGCACACAACAAAGTGTGCACCAATTTGTCACCCATTTCCCCATACACTAGCTAGGCAATGAATCCAATTTATGTATCAGCACAAAAATACAGTGATATAAGTTACTTTGCCAAACTAAAGTTTACTCACAACACCAACATCTTTCTGCTTTTAAGAAACTAAGGAAATGAAGTAATTGTTTAGGTAAGAAGATCAAAGCACAACAGAAGTCTAGACCCTTCTGGTAAAGGTGAACAAGTTTTATTTTCACAGCTGGTTTTATGTCCACATTTTCATCATCTACATGATTTTTTCTTATGAACAGTTCCCATGTTAAAAAACACAACTGCTCTATACAGCTGCTAAAGCATTAAATTATTCCATTTACGCTTATGCACATAAATAAAAACATACACATTCAGAGTGAATGAAGAATGTCAAGTTGTGTAATTAGGACTCCCAGACACAGTTTACACTAAGAAAAAAGCCTGCACTGGTTTACCTTGCAGGTAAAATTTAGCCAGAAGCCTCTCATCCCTACCAGTTCAAATCATGCTACATTAGGACATGTGGACTGCATTACCTGTTAGGAATAACCTATAGGATTACTTTAGAATTGCGGACTCTTTAGCAGGAAAAAGAACAGCTAGCTTAAGAAAGGCAAAACCATTCTGATTTTAGGGTGCTAAACTAAAATAAATTAAAACAATTATGTTAGTTCTATCTCAAGCGAAATTACTCCATTTGGGAAATCCTACCTGCTCCTTCATCAAGGCAACACTACAGATAGAAACAATTCTGGACTGAGACATAGCAGATGCACTTATCCAGAAAAACACTGCTCTAAGCTTCCACCAGGAATAAGCCTTCTCCAGGACAAAAAGATACAGCTCCACAAGAAATTCTGCACTTCCACTGGTAGCATTTCTTTTTATTACAAATGTGTTTCTCAACGTACAACATCTATGAAAAGTTTGCTGAAGGGTAGGAAATCCGTGGGAAATTCAGCTAAACAATAACTACATTCTTTCACCATCTATATCTAGTTGATTTTTCTTCAACAGCTACAGAAAATCTACAATTTTCTCTACAGTGAAAGACAACCTGAACAACAGAAGGATAAATCATGTTCATCCTGTATTCAGCTTGCTATAGACTATTTCAAAAAACCTAAGCATTCCTGCCAAACCAAGGGTAACGTGGCACATATAGGTGGAATTGCAAGTTACACAAGCAATCAGTGAAGTCATAGATTCAAAACCGTTTCATTGAGAAGAGCTTTACACTCCAAAGAATGTGTGATGGCTCAAGTATTACAAAGTTGAGCTCATGCTGTGTATTTACAGAGTCAAAGGAAAGAGATCATAGGCTAGACACCTAAAGGTTAAAAACCCCCCCCAAAATCTTATCTGGCAGAATGCACAATGATATTTATTCAAATATCTCAATGTTATTGAAGTCTGTCTCTCAAAGATCCCAAAGTTCCTTCTGAAATTAAACACAGACATGTTGGAAGCACACATCACTAAAGACTACAGACGGATGAGATTTTTTAACTGCCCCATTCACCTTCGAGCACTGATCTAGGTTGTTAGCCCTCTTCACATGGGGACTTCTTCCAAATTTGGGCTGCTCAAGAAAACAAAATTAGTCAAGGATGCAAATTTTGCAGTACTTAAATAAAAACAAATGAACAGCCTATAGGAATAGAGATTATCATCAACTTTACAGCTCAGCCATCAAACCCCATATGTATTTTTGGGCCACGCTTTCATATACACCAACATGCTCAAAGCAATTATTCTTGGTTCCCAAACTATGTACTCTGGCTATACGGGAGATGGATAGAAATGCAAAGCTCACCCCTACCCAAGTCTCTCAACACATGAGCCTTTAGCTGCATTAACCCCTGGATTCCTTGTGATTTCCACCTTCGAGGGATAAGGTCCTGCCCCAGGGTAGCTGAAAAGCTCCCGAGGGACTGCAGAGTCCTGGCAACACCTTTGAACCGCTACGCTTGTGTGATGTGAGAAATCTTCACTGGCGTGTGGCGGCGTTCAGGAAGCAACCCTGCAGAGGGTGAAACCTCTGGTAGCCGCCTGCACTGCTCCAACCTATCCCAAAACTGCTGTGGGCATCAGACTAACTCTAAATAAACATCACTTATGAGAGTGTGTACCAAGACTTGAAAGCCAGCCTTTGTGGACTGCTGAACCTTTTATTCAAACCTCATGAAACCGAGCGAGGCGTTTAAGGAACGGGCAGGAAGTGGAGAGCTGAAGTTATGTTACCTACACAAACAGGCCCAAAATATGTCACTCAGATCCTGAGATTCCTTTCTTTTCAAGCACAAGCAAATCACTGACTAGAGTGTACAATCTCAAAGACTTGTATCTCACCCCCTGCTATCTAATTTGTATTTTTATGGACTCAAAGCTATTTCTACAACTGTTGTTTACAAGAAATATATAAGCCAGGAAAACTCTACAAGGCTTCATTTACACAACCTTGTGATACAGTGCAGGAAATGCTTAAGCTAAATTAATGACCACAAGTAAACAAGAAAGCATTGTTTTGTGGTTAGACAACTGTAATTCTGAGTTACACAACTCATTTATCTACAAACCTTGACTATTTCTGAAATCAAAGTTTGCCTTTTTTATGTTCAAGACTCAGGAAAGTCCGGCTTAGAAGATCTGATACAATACCAAAACCCTTTAAGTTTATGCAAAATAAACTGGAAAGAAACCTGTAAACTCAAAGGATATAAAATGTCAAGTGCGGGGAAGTAAAAAATTAAAATAAAGAATGTGCAATTTCTGCCAAAATTTAGAAAAACAATAACAAGTAAGGAACTAATATTTGGCCCACTTCTGCCTCCAGTTCCTGCGTGGGGGCTTTAGCTCAAGAAATATCATATTTTTGCAAACAAAAACAGGATTAAATAGCAAGATGTTAGTGCAGCTGATGTAATGCAATGCTGTTTTCAGGACTAACTTTTTTACCATTTTTGCTCAGTCTTATTCAATTTGGAAACTTTCTGTAGAAGTTGATGTCAATGATTTTTTTTCTGTGTTGTATCAAGTATCAATTCCTTTTTCAGTAACACATACAAAAACAATTCTTTATCAGCAAATACAGAATGACGCTACCACCTATTCATAAACACTATGGACTAAGCATTGTGTAACATCTCTCAACATGTTGTTCTTGCAAAATAGCCCAGTTTTTATAAATATTGCCCATGTGTTTCATGCTTACATAAAGCTTTTGCCAAAACACTCACTTTTTAAGTGACATGGAAATCTTAGTAAGCTGGAAGGAATGTCAGTGAACCAAAGAAAAATCAAGTCTACTTTCAAACCTGCTATTTGCCCTATTACCTGGAAATTTGTGTTCTTTGGAGTAGTCAATTAACTGACATGATTAAAACACACATCCAGACCTGCTGAAGCTGAGCTGGCACAGCACACTTACCAATTTTACAATATATTTTATAATCAAGGAGCATAATGTCACTCTCAGGACTTGATAGTGAATAAAATCAAAACCTCAGGCAGTTTTTGAAGAAAAAAATATTAACAAAGTGCTATCTGAGAATTAAATAAAGATTGGATTGCCATGGTGGCAGGTAAGTTAGACTGTAAACTACAAGAGAGCAAGCTTTTACTACAGAGGTACAGAAGTACTGCTGAAGTTCTTTTAAAACAGACCAAGAAATAACTAGCATGAAACATTAACTTAAGTAGCAAGGAAGCCTAGTAAAAGGAAAAACATTATCCAGAAGTCTTTAAAATAAGCATAGCCAACATCCATACCCAGGGAACACTAGAAGGGATTGCTCTTAAGAATAATTCTAGCTAGGAATGATAAAGACAGGTAATGTAAGAAAAAGGGCTCTTTTATTTACAGAGCCATATTTGCTCCTGAGAAGTCCCTAACTGTGTTTGATTCATATGATTTAAAACACAAGCACACAAGCTGGCATATATGTAAGTTAGTTTCAATCCAGTTATCCAAATAGGTTATTTTTAATCTACAATAACCACATCTGTATTTTGATTTGTGGGAAAACTGTGCAAACGCGTGATTTCTAATTCAAACAACAATTTTGTTTCAAACAGGCAAGGGGTCTTTGAACTGCAAACCTTGCTAAGGAAATACAGTCCACTTGAGAGCAGGGTGAAGTAGCTCAAAGTCAGCATTCCCAGACATAAATAAGCATGTACTGGGGTCAGGTTTCTGTGAAAGAAATTAGTTACCCATCAATAAAAAAATAACTATATGTGTTAGCAATAGCCATCAGTAGTTTCTTCAACCAAAAAGGAACAATATGAGTGTTTTGTGTTCAACAGAATTAACAATAAACCAAGCCTCAAGCACTCAGTTTTGCTAGAGAGTAGAAATATAATGGCACTGTTGCCACTTGACAGCCAAGGGGTTCTTAGCTTTGTATTTCAGTGCAAAACAATCACCACAACCACCCTGGAGTACAGATTGGTCAATACCCCTTGTGTGCTCACATTTGGCTACGGTTTCCCCTAAACACCACTTAGTAGTTCATTTTAAAAACAAAAATAAAACGTGCAACAAAGCCTTGTTCTACTCCTAAGCAGATCCAGTTAAGAAATACTGAAAGATTGCTTTAGGTTTTCATTCTCTATCAAAATCCCAGTAGGCACTAATACAAGAAAATGATAAACAATGAATAGCAGAAACAAAACAACCCCATTAAAAGCATACAGTTTATGTAAAAGGTGAACATGCTGTAACTCAGTCTCACTTTGTTTCTGAGGACTATTTCAAGCCACATAATTTTTCAATGCCAAATTGCAATGCATACAGGCAAGTATTACAATCACAGAAAAACCTGAAATTTTCCAAGTCCTCCATTGTTTCCTCTAGGCTTTATCAAGCCCTCAGAAGTCTTTCATATATTAGGTGAGATTTAGACTTCTTGGAAGTTTTTCAAGTTAAGTTTCAAGTTTAAAGAATATATAAAAATAAATAATAATACATAATACAGCATATATAATAAACCCAAAATAACCTCTAATACTTCTTCCTCTTATAATTTAAGAAAAAACCCTCCACAGAACAACCTCTTCAACTATGTGTTGTTCTTGATATATTGAGCTCTTGACCTTTATTTCAGCTTTCTTATTCACACACAGCAACTGGAAAAAGCCAGGTCAGTATTCCCACAGGTTTGCAAGAACTATGCAAAGCCTGGAATAACGCTGAATAAGCCACAGAACCATCCAGGAGAAAAATAAAAACAAAACAAAGCCAACCCAACAACTATTTTCACAAGACAGGAAAGAGGATAGATCATACAGCCCTTGAAAATGAAAATGCCTACTAAGGAACAGAAAAGTTAAAAAAGCCATTACAGCCTTTGCTCTTCACCATCCAAGGATACAGAAAAGTCTGCTCTAAAAAAAAAAACTGTCCACAAGACATTCCTAACATTCTCCTTCCATTACAATTATATAGATTTCAAGATGTTCCGCAACGTGAACAAAAACTTTGTGCCAGACCAGCTAACAGAAAAAGTACATTTTTCAGGCAGTTAAAATGGATTTGCTTTAAAACTAAGAAGAAAGGGAAAAATTGAGGACTTGCTGCTCTAGTTCCTCTGCTGAATGTTTGGAAAGTTCATGTTTCAGGAGTCTTTAACCAGAGTAAACAGTATCTCATGGCTGCAGAAGACTGCAATTGGGAAAGAAGGTTAAATACTAAGTTATACTGGCAGAGTCAGGAATCTTAAATCACAAATGAATTGAGAAAGGGTAAGAACAAGTCCCCACACTGACAGCTCAAGCTCTGCTGTCACACAGCACATGGAACTGACACCAGAGAAAATGGCCATTTTCAGTTCACAAAAATCCTCCCTCAAATGGAAGCGTCCACTTAGAATAAACTACATTATGCCTCCTGCAGAAAAATGGCAAACACAGCCCTACCCACACATGATAAGTATTAAGCAAAGCCTCCTACTATTGACTTTATTTAACTGGGTCTTCCTAGAGTTGCAATTAATCCCTAGGAATTTTCCAAGTACCTCCGTTTGCAGAGACTGTGGGTGACTTTTATACCAAGCCTGTTTATACAGTTAAAAAGGTCCACATACTCAGAAAAATGCAAGCCCAAGATTTAGAACACCATCTCCTAACACTGAAATCCAGATACTCTAAAAAAAAAAATACAAATACATACGCTATTTAGTCTAAAGACAATATACACCATCAATACTACTTAATCTTGAGCTCAATATGGAAGTGTAGCTATCAACTGCATAGTTTATTGCATATATCCAATAGCACAAGGGTGAGCCATCAGATGTGACTCCAACTTTCACAATTCACGCTGTTCTTGAGATAAACATGACAGTATTGTGCTTTCTACTGTGCCAACAATGACTTTATCACTTAATTTATGCTTCTTCCTTCATGCTGCTTTTTTATCAGTGCTATGTCAACTATTTCAGCTGTCCCTTTAAAACAGAATCTGGCTATTGTTTGCTTTTTTTGGCATATTACTAAAAACAATGAAGCATTGCATACCATTAGGACTAATTAAGTTGTATGGAGACCAGTAGATTGTTCTGTAAGGACAAGCATGTAAGTTTATAAATTATTCTTGAGGGGGATGGACATTGCAATGGCCAGAAGTCAAAGAAGCTCATTAGACTCTGAAAGTCTCTGCCTGTCTCTACCATGCATAATTTTAAAAATATGCATCTAGAATTAACAAGAGGTGAAAGTCTGGATGGTGTAGTCCCCTTCAAGAGTTCGTAAGTCATTATTACTAATACTGCCAAAAAAAGCATTTCCTGTTTGCATTTTTTTCTTCTATTTTGATTTTGGTTGAATTTGAGTATTCTGTTACAGCTCAGCTGGATTTAACCATAAAATACTTTTCAGCTCCTTAAGCTGCTACCCCGAAATCATGAGACTGCTTGCCTTCTACAAACCCACAACCTTGGCAAAACCAATTTGTAGAAATTGATACAAATCTTTGCTGTAACTTCATGAAAAATAATCACCAAATTTAAGATGTTAGAAGAAAAGCTTTGTTTTAGAAAAGCAAATTTGGTTCTGTTGCCTAAGCTGTCACAGTGGAATGTGGGCTCTCACTGTGCCTATCTAAGTCCACTTGATCACAGATCAGAGAGGTCTCTCCAGAAAAGGAAAGCATTCTTACATTTAAAAAATTGAATTAAAACTTACTTAACTTGCCAAAAAAGGTGTTTGCCTCCTAAACAGTCTTCAACTCTACTTCTGTCCTTAACAATGTTGAAATACCATCCCTTTAAATTTAATAAGGTTTAACTCATGGATTACTGTAGCAGCCCGGAGCTTGCTGCCTGGGGCTGCTCGTGTGAATGTCCTTCTTTCCCATGGGAGGTATGAGAAACAATAAGAAAAAGCACCTGTTGTTGTGAGAGAGGGCATGGTATGTTTGGGTTAGGGTGGTGTAGAACCTAGCCAACCATAGTGGGGGGTGGTTGGACCCTAGCAAATCATGTACCTGGGTTCCTGCTCTAGAAAGGACAATACAATAAACGGGGCTCTCTCGCTGGCTCTCGGCTCTCTGCGAACCAAGCTGTGTGCCGTGCCTTTACTGCTGCCTGCTGCCACACATTACTTCAAAAGAGAAGCTGACTTTGCATTTCTGAACTAAAGATACACAGCCCAAGAGCAGAATGTCTGAGAAGAGTACATCACTGGGGAACCACATGAGACCACGATGAAAGATTTTGCTATTTTATAATTAGAAGAGAGAACCATGTTTTCACTTGTGCTGATATCAAACTTTTGCAGGATATAAAATTACTCAGACATTGTTAAGAGTGCATTCTTAGTCTGTTGATTATTAAAATGCTAGAACAAAGGTTAAATTACAACAGAAATGCTAAATACTAAGGACTTGGAAGTGTTCCAGAGTAAGAAGCTCCATCTCTGAGTTTATCACTACATTCACACTATGAGGTAAAATTAATCTACTTTACAAATATGTATATTCCTCCAATTATTTTATCATATTCAAGACATTAAGATGAGCAGTAAAACAGCACAATACCAATCCCTTACAAAGTGACTACTCCACTGTATGCCATGCTACACTCTTAAAGTCTTTAGTGTTATCTAGAAGATAGCAAAAATTATTTTATGGCTGTGGCTTTTATCTTCAGAGTAGAACAATGCAAATCCATGCTGACTGTCACACGACCAGCAGCTCAGCATCACGGTCCTCCAGTTTAAATCTTTAACATGGAAGTCAACGTGCACTGAGGCATCTGAATTTGCTTCATTGCAGTAAACAAAACACACCCAAACATCAAATATCCCAACCATCTTGCCACTGCCTCCATTGCAGTGAGGCAGGCCCGATGAACTGGAGCAGCTCTCTGCTGACACAAGCACTGCATCTCCCTCATTCAGCTATCACATGGAAAGAAGGCAAGCCTGGGTAGGTACATAGAGCATCTACACCAAAGCCTACACTCCAGTGTAAGTGTCCACCAATGATCTACTCCATCTGAAAGGGCAGGTTAGGAGAAGATGGAATAAAGGATATACCAGGAAATGTGATCATCCAGCCCGCGTGGGTCCCCAGCTCTCCCTGTCTGCCCTTAGCCTGCTCTCCCTCACATGAGCAGAGCAGCCCCAAGTCTGGGTACCAGCTGCAGAAATGCTGAATGTGCTCCCACTGATCTCCATCCATCACACTGCTGGGAGGGGGCAGAACAGAGCTGGTGAGTGCTTTCTCCTCCTCTCCTCCCATAAAACTGTTCCAACAGACAGGGAGCAGAAGGGAGGCTGAACAGAAGCCCTGAGCAGCGCCTCTCCCAACAGCGTGCCTGGCTGCCGGGCAGTGTATGGGGAGATCCTTCCTGTGCACATCCACAGCTACTGGACTTCTGTAATCCTCTTAGTCACGTCTCCGCTCCCCTCTCGGGTCCAAGATTTCCCACTGTAAAAGTATTTCCTACCCGTCTGAAGAACTTGGCTCTGACCCGCTCCCTAACCCTCTATGCTGGCCAACCTGCACGGGCAGCGGTGTCGATCTTTCCTCTCCCTCGGCCACGCGCTCCTCCCACGCCTCACTTGGTCCCACAGCACATCCTCAGCCAGGCCCAAGCCACTCTCACAACATGCAGAAAGCAGGAGCAGGGCAGACAGACACCAAGAGCAGCCTCAGGCAGTGGGGAGCTGCAGCACGGAGCTGACACCACTTCATTCTTCAACACGTTATTAAAACCAGTCCCAAACTCTCTGCTGGCTACTCAAGCCTGAAGGGAAGGCAGTGCCAGCAGCAGCTCTGCAGTGATACAGGAGAGACACCCAATGAAAAGATCCCTGCAAATGTACAATTGATATCCTATAAGGAAAAAAGTATATTAACATTTTAATTGGTTTGTATTATAGTCTCACCAACCCTCAGCTCCCTACATAAATAAAAAAACATCCAAGTGCGTATACACCAATTTAAAAAAACTTCAGTCAGATACAATTTATCTGTAGTCTAAGTTTGCATATTTCAGGTGGTAAATACCTAAAACCACACTTAAAATCCAGCAGAATGTTCTCCTACCATTCACTTCCCCCAAATATTTACAAGAACACATAATATAAAGTTTTGTAAATGCTTAAATATATACAAAACTTTACAATAAGCCAATCCGACTTTTTTTTCCACAGCTTAAACGATTCCTCATGTTTCAAATGCTGGAATGACTTTTTTATTTCTGCCAAGTCTCTGAACAATCTAAAGATGTCACTGAAGACCACTTAAAGTAAAAAACCTGAGTGCTGCTAAGCAACCCAGAAAACATCATTACATGTTCAATTGTTTAGTGCATTGAAAAATTTCACACATATTGAGAATCCATGTACTCTGGACTCTAATGGTGGTAATGTCTTCCACACAGAGGAAGAAAATTCTGCAGAATATGTTCACATTTCAAATAGGAATTGCTTATAAAAGACTAAAGATTTGATCAAATTTATTCACTGTTTCTGCACATGGAACAGATTAGAAACAGATTCTCTTATCCACTATTTTACACACATTCCGGAAGCAAATTTACTAAGGAAAAATAGAACTTACGTTTGTTTAACTAAAAAACTAAAGACATACCAAGATTCTTTTCCACTATATAAAACAGTATTTTAAAACTGTATTCCCCATCCAGACTCTTTAAATCAATGCTACTTTAACTGCTTCAGCTGCATATAAACAAAGGCCATCTAAAGTAATTTAATATTTCACCACTCTAGCACTTCTCACCCACGGATGCAATCTCACACACAGAAAAAGGGAGACCAAGTCTCATATTCCTTGAAGTAGATCACAATGAAACAAAGTATTTCCATATGACAGCAAGGATGAAATGCAAATGTATTCAATTTGTATTCATTTCAATTACACATAAATACATACATTTTTCTATTTAAATAGTAGTATTACACACACAGAGATGATTTTGAACACAGGTGATTTTAACCACTTGCTGTTCAGCAAGCGGCTCATCTTTCACTCACCATGGCTCTGTATCACAGTCTAATGTTCTGCACAAAAACTACCTTGCAACAAAGCTCCTGGTTTAATTACACTGCAAGCAGCTCACTGGATCCCAGTTTATACCCTCAAGGAACACAAATCTCACCATAAAGGTCACAGGGAATATCTTCAGAAGACGTCAACCTGCTAAACATAAAAAATGTTTCACTGCATTACTTACATTTGACATAATATTTATTTTGGAATTATGGATTTCATTTTTTCCATCTCTCAAGATGCTTAGTCTTAAGTTACCAATCTCATATATTCAACTGCCATAAATTTATTGCAGGCATAGTCTGAACAGAACACAGCCAATCAAAACAGATGTAATCAAAGCCCTCCATTCACACAAAGTTATTGGCAATAGGGTAAAAGGCAAACAAAGGTTAGACCACTAATTCAGAGTGGTAACACAGATTCCCAAACCCAAAGTTTGCTTAAAATAGAGAAAAAAATCATCACCTGTATGTAGAATTAAAAGAAATATTTTATAAACAAAAAAGGAAGAGGTGAAAATCTATTTAAAACTGTGAAATATCTGGTAACCTCACCATGGAAACTTAGACTGCAAATACAATCAAAAATTGTAAAGTGAGCTTGAACAAGAAACAAGGGCAGAAACTGATGCACCTGGACAGGAGGAAGAACTTCTTCCCTGTGCAGTGACCAAGAACCAGAACAGATTGCCCAGAGAGGGCGTGGAGTCCCCCTCACTGGAGATATTCCAGACCCAACCAGATGCAATCCTGTGCCATGTGCTCCAGGATGAACAGGGAGGTGGGACCAGATGACCCTGTCTGTGATTGTGTGAGATAGGAGCAACAAAGGTAGGTCATAATACAAAGCACTCACTTATGTGCGTATTAAATTAAGAAAAAATCAATACATACATTCCAGAAAAAAAATAACACTTCAAAAAAACCAGCATAAATTACCAATTTCTGCCTCCAATTATCTATTAACTTTGCTTCTTTCAGACCAGATTTAATTGGCTTCATACCAGTTTTAGGATATGTTACACTATATAGCATTTAGCTCAACCTGATTATAAAACATTGCAAGTTCTCCTCACAAGGAAATCTGGCATAATTCCTTTCCAAGAATGAAGCTGAATCAGAAAAAGCCCATGATCTGAGCTGTTCCACAAGCAGCAGAAGGGTATTTTGGGTTTGTTCTGCTTGTCATCTCTTCACTAGTATGGACAATCATTTAAGCTTTTACAAATACTTTGTGCCAAGTAAATTAGAAAACACATAGCTCAATCTTTTTAAGTACATAATTTGAATATGCATATATTTCACTTGAATGATCTGGAGTGAGGCTTCATTTTCTTTTTCCTTGGCACTCTTATTTATAGTTTTGTGCTTTCAAAAGCTCTGTAATATTCCAGCAGCTAGAGCAAAAACATCTTGTGGCGTTACAACTCCTACACATAGAAGTTATCTTTGCTAGTTAACAGCTTTAGAGAAAGACTGAAAGACCTAAAAAAAATTGTCAACCCATAGCTTCTTAACATATTGGGCAGGCCCGTAGGAAAACAAACAAATAAAAAAATTCTCTGAGATGGGGGGAAAAAGTACCTATAAAAGCCACAGTATAATAAACATTCTTCAGCCTCTGCATACTGCAAGCCTGACAATAACCACATAAGCACAATGATTGCTGCTTATTTTCCTCGAAAACCATTCTTACAGACCCGATTCACATCACATAGTTTTGGTGGAAAATGGAAGCAAGATTTCACAAAGCCTCCCAAGCCTGGCCTGCAGAGAAGTTTAGTAGATGGAAAATGGATGGCTCATGCCTCATTTGCATCTACACATGTTCCCAACAGGCAAAAGGCCAAAAGAGGAAAGAGAACTCACTATTTTCATAAATTAATATTTGAGAAAAAGCTTCTCCATACAAGTTTATCAAGTTTCATACATAAGGAGTATTTTTCAGATTTTATTGCAACCTTTACACACCAGGCAAGCCCTGGAACTGCACAGGAATGGGGAATGCAGCTGCCTTGTGGCTGGCACCAGCTACACTTAGCAGCTTCCTACCTCTGGGAAAAGGCTCAGCAGTCAAATCAGAAGCAATTCTTTTGAGGTCTCAAAGCTGCTCAACAGAGATTATTCCTTCTAGTCCAGTAAAATATCTACCAAGCTGCATCTGAGCCCTTCTAGAGATGGTAACAGCTAAAGCATTTAACTGCATACAAAAGCATCACTTATCAAGCACTAACTTGATCTTCAAAACAATCTTCAGATCGCAGATGGCATGGGTGTCCTGGAAAGCACCTCCTCAAGTGATCGGTGTGCCCCAGAAGTTCACAGCCCCTAAAGGAAGGGGTCAAAATCTCATCTTTAAAGTTCTAGGACATATCAACTTTGGCAATTAAAAAAAAAAGCTAAGCAATAAAAAAGGAGCTTTACTCCACGGCGTTTATAAACTGTTGATCTCAAGACGCCAAATTCAAGACACAGCTGCTGGCAGCTGGCCATTTGGGAGGTAGTCAGAATGACTGCAAATCTCATGCCTTCTAAATGCATCATCTATTATTGTCTTCCTTGCCACAAGTGATACATTTATAAAGTTATTTTAAAAATCTTTCACCCCTGGAAGAGAAGAAATCTAACCAACAAGTTATCTCCTGTTTGTTCTCACCCACATGCACAAGGAAGACACTTCCAGGAAGGACATATTGAGCAATGAGTATTTCTGTGGTTTACACAAGGGAGTCCAAGCAAGAGAGATAACAGGACTGTGCTCCAGTCCCAGCTGCACTACCAAGTCCTGTTTTCACAGCTTGCTCAAGTATCATCAGCAAGAACACAAAGCCCGGTGGGACGCAGTGTAATCCACAGCGTGGAGTCCCTGAGCTACACCACTTGAACCAGCAAGGCCACTGCAGCCCACAGCCAGCTCCCACTGCTCGGCCACTGAACACCCAGTTAGGTTATCCCAGTCCTGTGAGCGAAGCCTGATGCCTCAGTAAAACCTCAAGCAGCTGAGAAGCACACACAGATAACCCCAGCTACAGCCTTGTGTGATGATCATTTCAGAAGCTGTCTGAAGGCAGCACAGCAGCAGCACTCCCTTTGCTGCCACAGAAGATCTGTTCCCAGCTCACCCAGCCAGGCTGGGGGGACCCTCCAGTCGTGCTCCCCCAGGCCAGAGCACCCTGACAACACCACCACCACCTGCAGCCAAACACAGCACCCAGCACCCCTTGGGGGGATGAGAACCAAGACCTGCCCTGGCCATAGCCACCTGTCCCAGCCACCACCTTCCCTTCCTGGGGACAGCAGGGACCTTCCTGTGGGCCAGCACAGCCAAATCCTACCAGGACTGCTAAAGGTGAGATGCACAGACTCTTTTCCCCAGTAGGTGTTTCTCAATGCCCTGAGGAAGGCAAACTGACCCCTAACTCAGTCCCAATTTTGTCAACCCTGGAGTACACTTCAGGCTGCAAAGGGCTATTTTTAATACTAGTATCTGATCAAGGATTAACCTAAAAACATATTTGTAGTCACCTTCAATACTTAACATTAATAGATACTATGCTTTAATATTACAGACCCATATTAGATTTAGTATTTTAACTCAACAACCAAAGTTATAAAGCAAATATTAAACTTTGTAGTTAAGAATCCTTTGATTCCTTTGCTCTCCAAAAGAGACATCAGTGACCTCAGTTCAGCACTGAACCCTGCAAAACTGACAAATCTCCAAATTTTATGAATTGTTTCCTTTTCAGAAAAAAGAGGAAAAGTCATAAAATGAAATTTTGCTGCTTGTCCTGTCATTAGGCACCACTGAGAAGAGTCTGGCCCAGTCTGCTTATATCCTCTGACACACACAATTCATAAGGTCTTCCCTGTGCCTTCTCTTCTCAAGATTAAAGCTAAACAATCCCAGATGTCTCAGCCTCTGTCAATTGTTCCAGTCCCTCAGGAGCATCGTGGCCCTTTGCTGGATTTATTCCAGAATGTCCATGTCTCTCTAGCACTGGGGAACCCAGGCCTGGACCCAGCACTCCTGATGTGTTTCACCAGGGCTGCAGTGTGTCAGGCCCAAACCTGTGACAGTTGTGTTCTCCCCTGGTGCAGCACTTCATGATGCCTTTTATTGAATTTCATGAAATTCCTTTGGCCCATTTCTCAAGCTTGTCAGAGTCCCTCTGCCCTCCATCTTCACATCCCTGACTAATTTTTCCTTGCAAGCAAGGTGAAAGCCCAGCAAACCACTTCTGCTGTCACCTCCTTCATCACCTATGTCTGGAAGCTGTCCTGAGAGCACTCCAGAAGACTCCTACATGTCTTGTGTCCTGCCAGGCTCTTCCCCAGCAGAGATCAGGGGGTTAAAGTCCTCCATGGGGATCGAGGTTTACAAACAGGAGCTTTCCTTCAGTTGTTTGAAGGCCTCATCTGCTGCTTCTTCCTAACCAAATGGTCTGTAGCAGACACCTGTAGAAGCACCCAGGACTCCTGATCCTGCACTCTCAAACAGCTTGTGCTGTGCTCCAAGGCAGCTCCCTGCAATCCGGCCCTTCTCTCACATAAAAGGGCAACACCTCCTCCTCAGCATCCCAGCCTGAGCACCCTGAAGAGCCTGTAACCAGACACTGAAGGACTGCAGTCCCAAGAGCTATCCCATCACACCTCTCCAGCCTCAGGAAGACCAGAACCCTGCAGTTCCACCTCTCTATTACCCATGAATTACCATCGGGCATTTCAGGGATGCACCCACTCGCGGACTTCCCAGGAAAGGTTTTCCTGTAACAGCCCTGCAGGCACATGCCTGTTGTGTGCCTTCCCAATTTCTGTGCCCTGGTTTCTATTACAGCAGAGCTGCACAGCAGGATAACAGCTAGGACAGACCAATGTTGCTACATGCCCATCAACCTCTCCCTGAAATCTGCTTTGCAGCAGAAAAATTCAGTGTAGTTAAGCTACCAGGCAAGCGACCTATTCAGACACTTAGTCTTCACTGTTATGTAATTGTTCTCAAGCCCCTATCCATCACACCAATATTTGCCTGCAGAGACATCAAGAGTTCTTCTACCCAGTATCAAAAACTCCTTTCACAAGAGACAACTTGTTGGTTACTCAGATCCCTTAGCCTGTATTTTCTAGTGAGATAACACACTCACTCTTGAGCTTTCCTTCACAACATCAATTAGCCTTTCACATAAAACAATTGTTTTTTTTTTAAATTACGTATTCCTATTCCAGTAAAGAGAATATCTCTGCAGACATCTTTACATAAATGAGCTATAAAAGTCACTGAAACATGAAGTGTTACATTGCTTCATGCAACACACTCATACTGGTCTGAGCCAGAGACAAGAAAGCCTGGTCAAACAAAAACAGATACTGAACAAAAGCTGAAGCTATCTGAAAACAATGGTTTGAATTGCTTAAGTCAAAACTATTTTTAAAACTACCACTGATTAACAGGTAGCATCTTAAAGAAGAAATCCTTAAATCAAGCGTTCATTCCTTCAGCTGGCTTATTACGTGTGTGTATTTTCTGTAGCTGAACTCCAGCTTGTGTGGTCCTATTAGTTTCTAAGCTCAAAGCTCATGAAAGTCACCACAGTCTTCACAGTAAGGAACACACTACTGTAAAAATATTAAGAAAAAAGCTATTAGTTCTTCAACACAGAGGTTTGAAATTAAAGAAAACTAGCATGTTCCATTGTTCAAGAGGCATAAAGACAAGAGCCTGAAATAAGTACTCAAAATAGGACATATTTTCCAATGGAGGTAAAGATTACAATATAACCAACAGGAATGTGCAAGCCAGCAATACTTAACTGAGCAGCTCATGCCAAACCATGATAGTCCGTTGTACTACTTGAACACTGAAACTTGAGAAAGTGGTATTATTACAATTGTTAATAATGGAATGCAAGAACTAAAAGTCACACAAATTCATTTCATGTATTTATTTTTTGTAGAAATAGACTGTTCAGCACTTTAGGGATTTGAAAACCCAACAAAGAACTTGATTTTTTTTTCCTGTTACATGTAAGTTAAAAACCAAATGTAAATGCTATTAGGAAGGTTCCAATTTCCCCACAACTATGTCCTTGCATAGGTTATGCTGACACATTACAAGGAAGAAAATATAACAAAAACCACCAACAGAAATCTCACAATTTAATAGAAAAAAACCACATTTTCTTCCTCGAGGAAAAGAAACTGTGGTCAGGACATACTAAAATAAAAAGTTTAAGATATTTCAGTATGAATCTGGTCAAAGACAAGGCATAGTTCACAACCCTTGAAGCTCCAACTGGGACAGGGGAACTGTAAACAGGAGTATAAATCAACAGCACTCTGAGTATTTTTAACTTCAGCTGCAAGCAAGGTACACATTATTTGAGGGACCACAGTACACTCAGTTTTAATATACAGATTTCTGCCACCATCACATACACAAAAAATCCAGGAGAATATCAGTAATTCCTGCTTAGCCATTTAAACATAAAAACCCAACATAAATTTAACATGGACCTTGCCCTCCCTGCACAGAAACCATCACAGTTAGGGCCATTGTGATTGCCTGTTAAGCAGCTAACTTGCTCAAAATTCGTATCCTCAGGGTCCAACCTCTAATAAACCATTTTTTATAGCACTCAGCAGAGGCCTGGGTTTCCTAGAATGTCTTCCTTAGCACTTTAAATAAAAGCGCTTTTCTCCCCCCCTCCACTTTCCTTGTCACACTTATGGATTTATCATTCTCTGTAGATGAAACAAACTAGTGGAGAAGGCTGTGAAAAGCACTGTAGTACACTTTCCAACAGAGTTAGGCATTAAGTAGGGAAAACAGACTTGTTTAAACACAAGTTTCACCTGATGGATCAGCAAACAAAAACTGGTTATCATCCAGGCATCAGAAAGAGGCATTGCATAAATACAATATCAAGATCAGACAATGGTCTCAGGGGTGACCTCTCAGCAAAGGAATTAACAATTGATTTGCACTAAGTTTCACCTGTATTAAACTGTCCAAAAAAGTTACCTGTGTATTTGTGTCACTTGCCCCCAAGAAGAATAGGACTTATTTTGACACAAAATCACTAGCTGAGCATTTTTCTTACTCCCCATGATAAAAAGCACCAAAACAGAGGGAGCAGGATGGGGCAGCACCCAGCCAATGCTGCAATGGCAGGACAGAGCTATGCAAAGGCACCCCAACAAGCTGCTTGTACTGACTGCTCACACTGAACTGGAGTTATAGCACTTTTATCCTTACTGCGTGAAAAATAATCAATGATCTATTATTATTTTTAGAAATCAAGTCTCTACGACAAATTACAATTGGTATGTAATTCTGGCCTGTCCCAGCTAACCTGTGACATAACCAATACAGTCAGAACTAAACCCACTGCTATTTGCCATGGTGCCCACTTGGTAGCAACACAGCCCATTCTGTAAGATGAGCTCAAGAGCAAATGGGGTGCTTGTGGTGCTGAGTGCTCTTCAGAGTTTCCTGGGCATGTGGGTCTCTGCTTTTCTTCATCTGTTTGATTATCAATAGTCAAGCAAATGCTGAATTACAGGGGAAAAAAAACCAACAAAAAAGCAATAAAAACATAGAACAAAACTCCACCATCCATTAAGTTTTAGATGCCTGGTTAAAATTACCCCAATGAGTCCTCAAAATGAAAGATGATGCATTAAAAATCCAAAACAGAATGAAGAAAAACAGAATTCTAAGATGAATAGTTTTGTTTTTTCAAGAAAGAGCCATATATAATGAGCCCACACACCACTAGTAGGTTTAGACTCTCATTAAAAACAGCATGGATTTGTTTTTTTACCAAACTACTATCGTGTGATAGTGCATTATATAATGTCACAAAGTATTTAAGCACATGTGCTTAAATCAGACACATCACAAAAAACCCCCAATGTCTGTTTAAGAACACGACAACGAAAAAGGATTATTTGAAATGCTAGATTGGCATAACATTTTGTAACCAAGAGTATGACACTATGCAAGCAAAAAAAGGGGTTTTTTTGTTTGGTTGGTTTGTTTGGGGATTTTTTTACTGTTTATGTCCAACTTGTGTAATCCTACTGATTGATACAACATCAGCCGTTAGATTATACTTTCTCAACAGCTTTCCTAAGTTTACTGTTTTGCATTTTTCTAATAATACTGCTATGGCAACAAGCATTCAAACATGCACTAAGTAAATCATCCCACAACATGAAGCCACCTGAGCATTTACCGGAATCTGTGCAGAACAGCTATAATTAATAGGGCTACTGTGAAATACCATCTTCTGTCACTGCTGAAAAGAACAGCTGATCCATTTTACTTATATTTGCATGCTAGAAAAAAATTCTAGAATAAAAGTGTTCACCAGCAAACTCTGATAATGACTCTGTACCCCGCAGTATCAGATAGCTTAGATCACACTGTAAAGACTGAGATTTGTTTATGGGACCTTATTCCAGTCTATGTACAAGTAACAAAACAGTCACACAAAGAAGATGGACACAAGGAAAAAACGGTCCTTATTTTCAAGGTTTTTACCACAGCTTTTGTAATTTCTGATATTCTGAACAGAACCATTGAGAAAATACTAATACATTTTAAAGTGGGGGAAAAAAGTAGCAGAAGCACCCTCAAATCTATCAAGATTGTGATACCTCGATTCAGATTTGATTTTTTCTGCAGATACAAGCAGTAGCAAACTATCCGCACCCCCTCTATTTAAAAGAGCTACCCACTTCTTGCTAAAGCACTTCCTCCAGATACTCTGTATCTCACAGGAGAGTGCCACAGTCCCCTCCTGAGCTACAGACTCTGCTGCACCCAGGTGAGTCTGCCAGAACCTCTCAGGAAACCATCCACAAACTGTCAAGGGCAGGAAAAGTGAAAATAACCCCAGCAGAAACACACATAACATTCAGCTATGCAAGAAGTAACAGAAGCACCAAGCCAAACACGAAGCTGCTTTGTATTCTTTCTCCCTGATAGTGTTTTTACATTTCATCATTAGTACAGTAAACAACAGATGTTGATGAGCAAAAAAAACTACCAAGGCAAGAATGAGAACATTTCCTGATAAGTTGTTTCAACAGATGCTCTTTCAAACTTGGCTTTAAAGACAACTGAACTAAAGATGATGCATCCTCACTCTTCCATAAAAAAGGTGTGATGATCACTAGAAGATACACTAAATTTTTGAATCATTTAAACAGTAACTTTCACAAATGTAAACAAGCTCTCTAGTAGCTGGTAAAAGCGAGAGGAGCCTTTAAGCATCTAACATGAACAAAAAGCTGTATTTGCACCAGTCTGAATTAAAAAAAAGGGGGGGGTACAAGAAATTGACTAACTTCTGGAAATAAGAAACTTGCTCATCACCACTTGGATTACAGAGATACTTCTCTTCCACGATGCAGTTTCTGCATGTTTTAAGAACTTCCAGTGAAAGATCTGGCATTACAAACCATACAGAACACAACCCTACAAATTACCTAACAGAAGTTTGTTTCTGGAGATGGTACACTGCTTCCTTTCCATTGTCCCTTTCCTACTAAGGCAAATCAAAGTTTCCACTCCCAAAAGATGGGCACATAAGAACAAGGAGAGGAGGTGGGAGAAGTTAAAAAATAAAATCAAATTTGGCTTGTAATCAGCACCATCACTGACAATGAATATCTGTGTACTAATTACAGATCTGGCTTCATGATGCTCTTTCCCTGACAGAGCTACTCAGTGCTTGAGGTATTTCCCTCCAATAAAAGGATAAGTAAAACCTATCTTGTAAGTCAAGAAATGAGACAAGTACTTGCAAAGTACGGAGAGGAAACTGAGAAAGCGACAAGGTTTAACTGACAGAAAGAACTACTATGTTTGCCTCATGTTTTCTAATAAGCAGCTTTTCATTACCAATAAGCCAGACAACTCAGATTTTCACAAAAAAACACTTATTACTGAGTCAAACAACTTTCCTTCACAACAAGGATAACTACCTGATACAAAACCTCCTCAAACTATTACCTGAAGCATGTGCATTCTAGACTGGACATACAGCAATCTCTCATCAAAAAACAGCCAGTACTCTGTTTACACTCACTCACTGTGCTCTATCACTCATATAATTTTTATTTTATTCTTCTTATAAAGAAAAGAAATAAAATTTGAAAAAGGAACAAAGAAAATCTTACATTTTGACACTGGCTACTACTGGGTCACACAACCTACACAGCATGTGGATTCTGCTTAGGAGATTTGTTTACCCCTTCATGCTTACTACCTCAGGCAATAGAAGAAAGGACTGTGTGAGGGATGAAATAATGGAAATTTGGCTATTAGAGAAAAAAGTTAAGACAACCTTCATCTTCTTACAGAACTCTAACTTTTGACCCTTGTCTACCACTTCTTACACAGAAATGCCCATGTGGTTTTGGTTTTCAGACACTTTTGATGAGGACATCTTTATAAATAGTTGTTGCTGCTCTGTTTCTCCAAATTCCTTTCTCTTTACTGCATTACATAATGAGAATTTTTCTACTAGCACTAAAGTATTAACTGATTAAAGATTAACTCACCCCCAGGAGAGAGAAATCTCAATTAGAAAAATTCCAATCATTGTGGTCACCAAGTCAAACCGCAGCTCTTCAGTGACCAATGCAACTCAGCAGGTCCTGTTCCCCCGTGAGCTCCCACAGCCTCCCATCCATGGCTGTGAGGACGAAGGCAGGTGCCCTGCCAGGGGATGCTCATGTAGGGAGCACCTAAAGCTTCCAGTAAGTGACTGAAATGCTTTCCATGTGACACGCCATAAGAAACATTTGTCAAGGGTTTATTTGTTCTGAAAAGGTACATAAACACGTGAGTTACCATGTTAAGTGTAACATTAAATGTTTACAAAACAGCAGTTCCAAAGGAAAGAGCGCCTTCTTGCAACCACGTCCGTCTCTTCTTGTTGATCCAAACACACCTGGAGATGTGACACTGTAAAGCCCAACACTCACTCACCTCGGTTCTCACGGGCTCCTCAGAGCAGACAGCCGGGAACACCCCGAGGGAATTACTCCACTCAGCAGCATCCTCAACTGGTTCAAACCTACTCATGTGCTCTTTAGCAACAAAACCAGCAATTACTACTCCTGTTTTGTCAAAAGCTGCCTACGTAACTTCCACTGAGAGCCAGATAATTCAAAACATACTGGGATAAAATATGTAGCCTCAAGGAAAGAAAAAAAAAAACAACTTCAAAAAAGCCCCATAAAACGGAGGCAAGGGCCGAGCCGGTCCCACGGCAGCGGCGGCCGCTGTCAGCTCTGCGGAGCCGTCCCCGCTCCTGCGGCCGGGACGCCCGGCTCCAGCGGCTCCCTGCGCGCCCCGCGCCTGTTCCTCGAAAGCCGGGAGCCCGCAGCGCCCCGACGGGCGGGATGTTCGGTTTGCACAGAGCGAGCTCTGAGCCACCGGGCCCCTCCGAGCCGCAGCCCCGCGGCGCGGGACGAGCCCCGG